>CAKNXH010001035.1:107373-132914 GCA_932178445.1 Andricus quercusramuli
TTTTTTTTGCAGAAAATTTGTTTTTTTAACTGAAAATTTATCGATTTCATTCTTGGTTGAAACTTTATCTATTCCAGATAAAAATTCAACTATTTGGTCGCAAATAAACTTTTTCCTTGAGATTTAATATTCTTGGTTCAAAAGTAAACTACTTATTTCAAACTTTTCTTTTTATAAATTATTTTATTTTTGTGGGAAAATAATTTTCTTATCTCAAAAGTTTCATTCCACTTTAAATTAAATTTTTTTGTAAGATAATTATTTTAATACACATAAATAGAGCTTGTTGATACTACTATTTATCAAAAAGATACATTTTATAAAAGTATCAAAGCATAGTTCACAAAAATAATTATTTCATTTTGATAGGATTATGTAGCATATTATGTTCTATGCCCGAAAATTTCATCCGAAGTGCGTACATAATTATTTACGAGAATCCGGGAAGAGTATGAAGGATTCGGGAATCTCGAATTAATAGTGGGGTCTTATTGCGTTGATGTTTTCGAGGATGCAACCTCCATTTTCAATGTAGATTATTAGATGTAGATTAATTTGACACCTTTAACATGAGAAACATAAAATTTATGGCATGAAAGTTCGACAGATTCAAAATACTTGCACTTGCTTGACGAGATTCAATGGAAATTTCAAAATTTCTAATTCCGGTTGCCTAGTCTTGGTGATTTTGTTTCTAGTCCATTCATATCACTGGAAATCTTGTACTTACCCTACAAAATTCTCTAATTATTTCGACAAGTATTGCTGCCGATTATTTTTTGACGTCCCCTTCAACTTATCTACCTTGGAGTGGAATTCAAAAGTTCCAATTTTGGGAAGGTTTATTGTCGATCCCCGGTAATGCGAGTGGGGCCTCTTTAGCTCAGGCTCGCATCATTAGTGTCCATTTTGTGAACATTTTGTTTTTCCGTAAATCAATTGTTTCTTCCCTCAATTATTTGTTTCAAACATCCAAATTGTAAATGAATACCAGTGTGTTTTAATCAAATTAAATATTGTTGATCCCATTCTTTAATTTATTTATAAATTAAGAATAAATTAATTTAATTATCGTATCAAATTTTAAGAACCAGCCCCTCTACTATTTTCCAGAGACGGGGCTGAGCTAGCCAATTTGTTTATTAGGTTCTCTGATTCTATCTTTGAAAATTTATTTTAAATCTTCATTTATTTATTTTTTTAAATATTCTTCGAAATTCTTTTGATCATAATTGTGAATGATCCATGCGGATGTGGCGCCCGGGGTTAATACAAAAAAAATTAATTTGACTCAAAATTTTAGATTTAGAACCGAAGGTTATAACGATATGAAAGTTTTCGTTATAATTTTTGGCGCCCAACGTGGGGCCACATTAATTCAGGAGTTTTGTTTTTAAAATGTTTCATTGATTTTCACGATTCAACTTTTTGTTGAATTTCGATAAGTTGAGATTCAAGAATTTTCTAATTTGGAGGTTAGGATTGTGCTTTGCAAATATAATTGATTTTTTAAAGTTGAGTTGATCAAGATAAATCAATTCAATTTCCTTTAAGCCTTTGACATTCTAGAATTATTTATATAATATCATACATAACCTATAAAATTGATTAATTCCCCTATAGACCCGAAATTCTCATTATTAACCTTAAATTATACTTAGCCCAGTATAATTGATTCATGTCTCAATTTCCCTTGAACATTATATATTTTATTTCAGGAATTTTATATAATTTTCGAATTTTTTAAAGAAAGTTCAAAGAAACCTCAGAATTTACAACCCAATCCGAAAATTAATAAACAAAATAATTCCAAGATTTACAATCCAAAAGATTCGAATTCTAATAATATATCCAGAAACCCATTTTTACCCTACTTAGATTTCCAAATTGGAAAATCAGAGATAGTAAGTTATATCATTTTAGACCCGATCCCATTATTTTTCTTCTATAGTTTGTGACCTTAACGAATGGCAATTAGTTCCACCTGACGAAGATAGAAAGAAAATTCTTAGCGTAGCTCATGAAGTTCCTCAGTCAGGTCATTTAGGTACAGAAAAGACATAAAAGAATTGCTATAGATTATTTTTGGCCAGGATGTTTTAAAGATGTCGTTGATTACGTTAGAAAATGTGAGGTTTGTCAAACCTGTAAGGTTGATCAAAAAGCTCCCCATGGAATGATGGGTGAGAGAATAGTTGAACAACCTTGGATGGTGCTTGCAGCGGATATTATGGGACCACTTCCCCGTAGTAACACCGGCTTTCAATACATGCTGGTTATTCAAGATGTATTTACTAAATGGATTGAATGTATTCCCTATACGAAAAGCCACTGGGAAGAAAATCGGTGAAATGTTTAGAGAATTGATTAATAATCGTTGGGGAACACCTCAAATTATTCATGCTGATAATGGCTCAGATCCAGTAGAAAGAATAAACCGCGTAATTAAAACCATGATAGTTTCTTTTATTGATCAAGATCCTCGAACTTGGGACCAACATTTATCTGAATTCCGTTTTGCCTATAATACTGCACATCATTCTTCCCTGAACACTACCCCTTATTTTTAAAATTTTGGAAGGAATCCCAAATCTATAAATTCTTTCAGAAGGTGCGAAGAGATTGATTTAGAAATAGATCCACAATCTCCAGAACTCTGGTAGGAGCGGATAAAAAGAATTCAGGTATTGAGAGACTTGATAATAAAGAATTTCAATAAGGCCTGTAAGAAACAATCGGAACAATATAATTTACGGCGTCGCCCATTTCAGCTATCCATAGGAGATCTAGTCCTGACCCGAAGCAGAGTTCAGTCTTCTAAAATTAAAAATATAGCCGCCAAATTAAATCCAAAATTTATAGGTCCCTTCAAAGTAACTAAGATTTTGTCCCCCACTGTCTATCAGATTAGTGATATTTCAAATAATAAAATGAATAAAGTCCATATCGAAGATTTAAAACCCTACATTTCCTAGTAATTAAGACCCTTGCATGATCCTTCATTTTAAATTTTGTTTTATTCCTTTATTATTTTTTTTCGTCCTTGTATTTTTACAGAAGAACCTTGAAGCTTAAGAACCAAATCCTTTCCAAAATATTAACAGAATTTTGTCAGTTAAGTGAGAAAAATTAGTGGAACTGTACCTTTTGAAGTCTTTGATAACTTAAGGGAGAAATATCAAGATTTAGAAAGATCCCACAAAAGATTGAAGGCTCAATATAAAAAGGACGCAATTACCGCTGATGTGGAAGGAGAATGGTCGAAGGAAGATGCGGAGAGGGAGGAGGATCATCCAAGTTGGAGAAATATTAGACCCTTTGCCAGCATCCTCAACCAAGTTAATAAAAAATTTCCTGGATTCTCCAACTCCTTAATTGATGGATTTTATGAAGAGTTTGAGAGTATGCACGTAAGGTTCGAGCAAAGTGAGGCAATTTGGAGTGCGGAACAAGATCTTTACTACAAATCTGAGGAAGAACTACTTGCGGAATTCAAGGAGAAGTGCAACTTGGGGCCTGAAGTAGTGCCAAGCTCCGACAAGGCAATGCAGGTTCAACCTGCAAAATTCGATGAAGTGACGCAAACTAATAACCCTAAGAAATATTCCATTGAGGCCCAAATCAACCCCTTAGAAACCAAAACTTTTCATGTAGCTACCCAACTGAACCTTCCTTCTGTTGAACAGCTATCTTTTTTTAAGAAAATCCACATTACGTTAGACTCAAAATCCTCAGCTTCTCATAATACCGTTTCCAATGCTCAACTTCATGAGATTCAAATTTCATTCCCCAAAAATATCAGTTTCCTAAAGAAACAGATACTCCTCGATCCCCTACTAAAATTGACAGATCGTCTTTCCCGACACCCCTTCAGGATAATCATTAGCCGCAATTTCCCTCAACAAGTTCTAGACCCTCCCTTACAGGACCCCCTCAAGAAACTCATATGGGACATCAAACTAAACAAGTCCCTTCCTTATTCGACATTAGAATTCCACCTCTCAATATTGAAGATGAAGAACTCAGATCCCAAATTGAAAAGACAACACAATGGATAAAGGAGAACTCACGTACATTCTGTTGGAATTGCCATGACCCCCATCATTTACTCAATCTTTGCCCAAAACCTAGATCCAGAATTTTCTGTTTTGATCATGGATTTCCAGAATTGACAGTATTTGATTGTCCCCAGTGCAAAGGCTTGAAGAAAGCGAAGCAATTTTAATACCCGATTTCTTTATAGCAAATTTAAATCTTGTTTCCCTTATAATAATAATACCCATTTTTATAATCAAATAATTTTAGACCCTCCTACCTTTCCACCTACCCTAAAACGAATGAAAATGTAATTTTTTGTATTGGATTATAAGAATATTATGTTAAACTCATCGTAACTTGTATTATTACTATTAAGAAGAAAAACAATCAGTACTAAAAGTTTTTTTTTAGATAAGTTTAAAGTTTTATATAATTGTGGTAAAGTGTGTAACCCTTTTCCCAGGCTCTCAAAGTAAGCTGGGAACCGTTATTTAAATGGCCGCACCAACGCCGGTACATCAAAGTAAAAGATTGTGATTTGCACTTACCGTGCTGTCGGGCGCCAGACGCCTACTCGGCGTCACTCCAAATTATTTCAGAAAAATGTTAATGCTGATCATATTAAATAATTGATATCACCCTTAAACTAGCTCAAGGAGAGGGATTCGTGAGGGCGAGAAAAGTACTTTTAAAGTCAAAGTTGAAAGAAGTTAATGTAAAATTTAATTAAATTTAAATCATAGCAATTACAAAAGGCTGGTTTTTGAATTTATTACAACAAGGAATTAAACCTCCGAACCGTGATGTCGTAACCTCGAAATGCTTCGGTCTACCAAAGATTTATAGTCTTGAATTTTTCATTTAAATCTTCTATTCCCTACACTAAAAAGCTTAACCTACAAAAAAAAACTGTTTCCCACTAAACTGGCTTAATCCTAACAAGTTGAAAACCAAACAACAAAGTTCACCAAAGGAGGCAGGTCTACCGCACCAAACATGGTGTCTGCCTGCGTAATCGAGCAAAATTTTCTTAAAATTTCTAACTAGCTAACCTAAACTCAAAACACTTTCATACTTCAATTACCCAAAAACACAAGGAAAAGAGGAACAAATGACGCCTACCTCAGACCTTAGGATCTCCGAGTTCTCCTTATATTCCTCGAAAATGCCAGTCCGGCAAAGTGAAATGGACTCGTCCAAGAAAAGAAGGTTGGCAAACAGAACTCCCAAAACTCCTCACAAGTCGATGGCCGACACGAAAGTGAGCTCCTGCGTCCTCTCTCCTTGCCGGTTCCTTCCCGCTCGCGCCAATTTCTCTGTCCAGTCGGTGCTGCCCTCTGTCATGATTTCCGGGACTCGGATCGATGGGATCTGGCCGTTCCGGTATTTGCAATGCCGGCCGCCACAAGATGGATGCTCCCTCGTGTTGACAAGTGTCAGGTCCGGCATGGCCTGATATCTGGACAATACTCCTTTTGTCTAGGATTAATTTCGGGAATCTGTAGTTTTCTCCGAGTGGGCCCCGTAATTCTGTGTAGTGTAACGCGACGTGTATGAGTGTGGTCAGCTTGGCCGAGTGAGTTGATGCGTAGGCGGCGTAGTGTTTTGTGGACGATTGGAGTCTATGGCAGTGTTTTCCCTGCCGGATTTCTTCAATAAAATACAGGAAAGAACTCGAGGATTCCCGACTTATTGCAGGACGTCATCCTCCTCCTTACCTTATTATTCTAGGTGTCTACTCTAACCTATTAGGTAATAATCCTTTACATTTACTTAGTTTCTAGTTCCCTAAACTAATCTTTCTGGTGCTCATTCTTCTCGAATTTCACAATATAAATTCACTCTCATTCCTTCAAACTAAAAAAAAAACAATTTCGCTTACATGAGTAATAAATTAATTTCTAATACTATCTTATTTCTAAATTTGAGTTTGTGTCGGCCATGTGAAAATCGCGGTCAATAAAAATGTTGTTTAATAATCATAATAGCTGGGGGAAGGATCCGTAACGGGGGACTAGCCACCACGTTACAAGTGATATTAACGATAAAAATCTGAAAAAATATAATTTAGTTTGAATATTCGTTTTATTGTTTAATTCAGTCAAGGAATTCCGCTTAGCTTATTGTATTCAAGAAACTTCCTCCTAAATTTTGAATGAACTTTACCTGGTAATTAGGGGTCGTTCATATATTACGTAAGCCGTTCTTCTTTTGTTTATATCGTTGTGTCCTTCTCAACTTCGCAGCGATTTTGTTCTCGTCTCCATTTAAACAAAAGAAAAACGGCTTACGTAATATATGAACGACCCCTTATTGAATTATTGAACTCTGAATTTTAATTTCTAATTTAGTTTTATCCATTTATATTGCGGAAATAGTACATATAATTTTGGAATCTTGCTATTAGATGAATCTTTTTGCATTTGTGTCATGATTTTAGAGAAAAGCATAATAACTAGAATATGCCAATAAAATATTACATCTGTTTGCCCGGTTTCTGTTAACCTTAATTTTTCTTTCTACTGGTCACTGTTGGTTAAAGACCTTTCAGGTCTTCCCTAAGGGGAGGGCATTTATGACGTTGCAATTTTATTGCAAGTCGCAAGCAATTAATTTTCAGAGATTCAATAATTTTCAATTGGAATCAGTTGATTTTAAAATATAAAGACTTGATCATTTGCCAATGAAAACATTTCGTTTCTTCGAGGGGAATCAAATACAAATCTTTCACTGATGATCATTTACCATTTATGCTGTACTTTTAAGAAACAATAATTCATTATTTAAACGATTTAATAAACAAATGTATGATTCCGCCATTGTTTTGCCATTTCTTTCATTAGCAGAATCAACCATGATTATCTCCTCAATTGCCCTAGTAGTCGCGATTCTTTTGTTTTTCGATCTTTATTTGTTTTCTGACTGACGAATGTCGTTTGTTATGATCATTTTGATTTCGATCTTCATTTGTTTCTTCTGCCTAGTTCTTAGAACATTTACTACTTCAATACAACTTCGTGACGTGTTATTATTATTTGGTGTTTATCATTCATTAGTGCTCTTTAGTGTATTTTATTATTTTCTGCTGCATTCATTTTGTTCGTGATTCGTTTGATCACTGGAAAATAACCTTGTTCTGTTTAATTTGAATGGTAATCCCAACAACTTTCTTTTGTTTTCCGCGCTACTTTTTACATCACTCTGGTATTGTAGGTTGCACTGTGGTTTTAATTTTTTCCCTCTCACTTTCTGCCGTTTTTCTGGTCCTGTGATTGCTAGTGACTCAAATTTTCCGAATCATTTGTATTAATTTCAATCATAAGTATATATTTATTTGGTAATAGTTTTATAAATGACAGTCATGGATTCTATTAAAATAGTCAACAGAGAACCATTTGATGTATTGGTAGGTTCTAGTTCTAAAACTGACGAGGTGTTAGTCAATTATCTGAAGGACAATCATCGTCTGTCCTCGACTTTGGAAGGATTAGTTCGAGAAAGAATTGTGAAATATTTTTTACCAGCTTTTCGTAAAAGATGGAAATCTTCTAGTTTTAACAACACACATTTTTGTCCATAAAAACGAAAGCTGTTTGAAAGCTACATTTTTAGCTTCTCAAGCATCTACTTCGAAACCCAGAAAAACAAAGAACTTTGAAAAATATTCTCAAAACACCAAAAACAGAAGGCTTCAAATGTTAAAAAAAATGTGACAAAGAACGGTACTGATGTACTGCAAAACATGCAAACTTTCGACCGAAAGACCGCAAATAAAATTCTAAAGAAGGCGTTTTAAACATGTCATTTGGTTAATCATCAGATCCAACAGATATGGAAATATCATCATCACAAGAAGAAAAATTAATACCGTTTTCTGATGACGAAGCTCTTGCGCTTTTTACGGATTTAAAATTAACAAAGAGTAAATACGAACTCCTCAGGAAACTTTTTGAGGAGAAAAATTCTGACATTCTTCCACCGTACAAAATGATCACAAAGACTAAAGAACATTGCTATCCACCAAATTCTTCAATAATAGTCAGCGAAAGAGGTGCTACTCTTAAACTTCAACAACTACTTGATCATACAGCTAAACGAATATAAAAAATTTAAGGTATCGAACTACCTGAGGAAACAAAAAAGGTTGGAAATGAAAGTGAAGTAAATTTGTGATGACACGTCTGGAATAGATCCATACCAATATAAATCGGAAAATTCAACAATTTCAACGTCAAGTCTCTTTTTAATGTCAATGGTACCTCTTTGCATTACAACATCAGATGAAGTAACAAAAGTTTGGCAAAATTTACGACCTTCTTCTCCAAACTCTTGTATGCCTATCTTATTTCATTATGAACAGGAGACGAAAGAGAAAATTTTAACTGAGTTGGGAGATATGAAAAACCAAATCAAGCGATTGAAGCCCGGAAAAATCATCTTGAATGGTAACACTTATTTTGTTGAATATGAGCTCATTTGCACCATGCTTGATGGAAAAGTGTGCCAAGTAAGTAAAACTAAGGAAGAAAATGGATTGCAAGCCTTGCATCCTTGGATTCGATTCATGGAATGCACCCACCACATTTCTTACCGATTGCCCTTTCAACAGTGGACATGTAAAACAAAAGAGCAGAAAGAAGTCGCTGAGGAGAGAAAGAGACATATTCAAAATGAAATTCGCAAAAGCCTTGGATTAATCGTGGATATAATTAAACAAGGTTCTGGTAACACAAATGATGGAAACACGGCTCGGAAGTTTTTCGAAAATTATGGAAAGGTAAGTGCGATTACTGGCATTGGGGTGAATTTAATAAAGAACTTAAACATTATATTACAAGTTCTGGCTTGCGGTAAAGCTATCCATACTGAACGCTTCCATGAATTTGCCACTGAGACTGCTGAAATGTATGTGGACAAGTACAGTTGATACTGCATGCCTGCATCTATGCACAAAGTTCTAGTTTACGGCGCAAAAATTATTGACTCTTTTGTTGTACCAATTGGTCAATTATCGGAAGAGGCTATCGGAATATTATACATGCTGTACAATAAATTATAAAATGTTCAAAATTTACTTACCGCCCAGAAAAAATATCTGAGCCTTGTGGAACTCTCCGTCCTCAACTCTAACGTGTTAAAAGCATGCTTCAATGTCATCCACATCTACAGGCGAAAAATCCTTTGCCTCGGAAATATGAACAATATCACATTTTTTTTATTTTATGTAGAGCAAGTACATATATTCAATTTGCTTCTGAACGTCCGATGATCTTTTCAAGAAAACTTGTACACTTGAACAAGGGAACACTTGAACAAGTCGCACGTTAAGAACAATAGTGTGACAACTCGAAAAGTTGATTTTTGAGTTAATACCACCATTGGATAGCATTTTTCAAGCTCTATCGTTCTAGAGCAGAGGGAAATCTCCAGGTCATAGTGTTCTTGGAGGTGAAAGAAGTTTTACTAAAATGGATCCAAAATTGGGTTTCATAGGATGTTTCTTCATCATTCATAGGTTCAAAATCTGAAAGAATCAAAATCCCAGCTGATCCTTTTCGCAAGATATCGACATTTTATCAATTTGAATGATGAAAAAGTGAGATTAGTCTTTTGGAGAAAATTAGACATGTTTAAACGATGGGAAATGGTGAATAAGAACCACTTTCAGCTCAACCCAGGACCAGCGGCGAGGACGTACTGGTTATATGACCCCATTTAATTGAAAAACATTTTTTTTTTTTGAGATATTTTTTCAGTCTTTTCTAAATTCGTCAATATTTCTGTATAATTCCTAAGAATATTGTAATCAGATATGGAGTGATGAAAAACCAGTTACTGCTTTGTGTAGTCTTGATGAATAAGATTTGTCATTTAAGGAATATTTTTTATAACGATCCCAGAACTTCAAGAAGTCTCGGTGAACTGATTCTCCACTATGCTCCGACCAAAATCCTAGGCCATTATTATTTTCGATATATTTCAAACTCTCTTCAATACGTGCAAGAATGACTATACTATGACAGCGTTTACTGTATTTTTTGTTTCTTCCTGTGAAAAAAAATTTATCGTTATCGTTTCTTTTTAATGAAATCATTGAAAAAAAATTTCGAGCGTTATTATTGCTAATAATTGAGTTATTAGGTACCCGAGAAATCAGGCTTTCGCTCGAGATCCCGTGAAACGCCTCCCACCACTCACCACTACATCTCCGCGTCTCATCTATACCCGTCCATGAGACGCGTCTACGACCTATCTCTTTCCTCGTGAGAATGTAGTAGTAAGTGGAGAGGGAAGATTTCGTGCGTCTTCCCTCTCTCCTAAAAGTCGCGTCTATCCGGCCGACTTCGACCGCTCGGCCTGAAAAATCTCACTTTTCAGAGTAAGCCCCCTTTCTTCGACACATGTCTCATATATCTTAAATTTCTTGTGATTCTATTCGTGAGGTAATATACATACTTGCGTGGGCATCACTCAACTTATTCGCATCATTTTTGTTGCTTCTCGTATCTCTTAGTGAAATAAAACAATATAGGCAAGAAAAAGTTCCGGTTGCAGTTTGTTGGCTATTTATTATGAGAAGCTTGAAATCCGCAACTAATTTCAACTGAATGTTATTGATATTCGTAAGTTCGAATAACAGTTTGAAATTTCCATAAGTCTCTTTTATTTGAAGAACTGTGCATAGTAATATTAGTCCATGTATGCGAGATAGCTTATACCCCTTTTGCTCATACTGTAACCCTCAGAATAGTTTTCTTCTTCCAGAAAAATCATCCATATTTTTCAAACTTGAATCATTAGAATCATCATTATCATCAGTGTGGTCTATGAAACTCTCGAATGCAGGTGAAATGTTATTTTTGTAATATCTCCGTAATGAATAATAATAATAATAATCATCATCATTTTATTCTTTCATTAAATAGTTAAAAAAAAATAAAAACTATTTTTCAGAAACACTTGTATAGAAAAAATTAGACCGAATCCCATACATTTGGTCCATTGTTTTCCCCTCAGCACTCAGCGAAGTGAAGTTAGATGGTGGTTGAAGAGAAAATCCCTGATTCTATATCTGATTTTAAGATGGAACGAAAATTTAGCGCGAAATTCAGAAAGGTCAATGAGTTGAATTATTTTTATTGTGATTACAAGATTTTAAATATTAAAATATCGATATCTCGCGAAAAGGATCAGCTGGGATTTTTATTCTTTCAGATTTTGAACCTACATATGATGTAGAAACTTCCTGTGAAACCGGATTTTGGATCCATTCTAATCAAACTCCTTTCAACTTCAAGAAACTGAGGTGCAACACGTGCCGCGTGAAAAATCAAAACTGTGACAACTCGAAAACTTTAATTTTAAAAATTCGAACACATAGAATTTTAAGCGGAAATTCGCTAACATGTTAGAGGACTAAATGCAAGAATGAATCAATATATTTATAAATGTTAAATATTTCACTTCAAAATTCAAAAGTCAATAAAAGTGAGCATTATTTAAAAATTTAGAATAATTTATGAAGTGATGTGTACGTTTGTTTAAATACTTAAGCTTTCGAAAAAGACTTACGTGAAAATAATAATTATGACTATAAAATTATGGTAGGCATCAGTGAAAAGAACTTTACCCTAACTCAATTCAGAATAGTACCTATAAAATTGAAGAACCCGCCCTCTATCGTGATAGTCGCGCTTCACGCTCGATTTTTTGAAAGAAATTTTTTAATATAATTATAATAAATATAATTATAAATATTATTTATCGTGTTTTCTGACGGATGGCCAGAAAGGCCGACGCCATCGCGAAAACTTGACTTTCGGCTTCAGGGGTTCTTCAACGTGGAAGTCTGTCGAAGAATTGAGATGTAAAATTGTTGACGATTTCAATACTTTTTCAATCATAAATGATGAGAACGTAAAAACAGTCAAACATGCCATCTTTTTGCGAAAAGTGCGTCACCCTTATACTAAGATGCCATAAAGTGGAGCTGGAACTAATCAGAAAATAATATAACCTTATGCAAACTAGGGTAAAAACTTTAAGAAACCTTTAGAAACTGAACACTCTTCAAGGGAAGCTTTTTTAATTTTCAGACTCATTCTGTTCGATAAAACATTTTCTAATTCTAAGTTGTGATCTCGATATATTTGAAAACCTAAGTATTTAGTTGGGTGTACAAATAAAAAATTAACAACAATTCATGTTCTATTTTTAGAGAGGGTAGTTACTTCTTTGTAAAGGTAGTACCCTAGTCAGTATTAGGTGATATTACTTTCAATTAAGTTTAAACTTCATTTTCTGACACCCTCGCAAAGCAGTCACGCCCTTCTCTCAAAGACCCTACGATAAAATTTGTTTGAATAAGGATGGCATAAAGTTCCAAACACGAAATTCAAATTGTCTTTATATTATTTTAAAAAACTGTAAAATTATTCCGTTTTACAATATTATTATACAACACTAAAATAATATTAACTTCTCACACATCTCTGGATCTTCGCCTGGTTGGTAGTTAAATGTTTAGCCTTGAGAATGACTAATGAAATGTAAATATTTCAGAAATGTGAGCTTGACGCCTATAACCTATGAGATAATGACTAAATTATATAATCTATAAAAAGGCACCAGAATATTCCTTTGTTACACCTGTTCGCTGAAGTCTTCATTAATACATTAATCAGCGTATCATCTACTCTGAAAAAAATGTTGATCCTTAATATTCTGGTCTTCGCCTTCGTAATCATCCTTAATTCTATTGGTGAATATAACAGTATAATAATTGAATTATGATTTTTTGGTTGTTTACAATCTGAAAATTCGACTAATTCAACTGCCTTGTACATGTTAATACATTTTCCTAAACCCTAGTTGTCTTCTCCTAATAGGTGATTTTTTAAATCTGCATCTCGAATTCTGCTAATAATGTTATGTTTGATGAGACTAGCCACAAATGCAATCTGAAAGAAGCAATGCGACGTGTCACGTTGCTAACAGCTGTTGCAACGTGGCGAATCACCGACTGCACACGTCCACGGCATCGAGTCGTCATTAATCACACAAGCGCAGTTCACCATCCTGAATTTCATGATTTTAGTGTTGCGAAATTTTTGACGAATTTCTTATCCAAGTAGAATAATAACTGAAATATAATTGTTTAATAATTGAAAATGCTTGAAAATCGCATCTTCTTACTTGAGCATATTGCAAGTTTCGTAACGATCTATTATTGGGAGGAGTAGAATGAGCTGAAACAAAATTCCGTGATTTCAAAATTCTTGTTTGTAAATTAGGCCACAAGCTGATTAAGGCCCGAAATTAAAGCCTATATAAAATACTAGTCCCTTAAAATAACCAGATATAATCCCTTAACGGAAATTTATGCTTCCAAAGAAAATTCATCAATTATTGTGGAGAGCTAAGAAGCATTAATGTTTTAAGGTCATGTTTGAGCCAGCATACATCAGAATTATAAGTATCTGCAAGAGGTGGTTTTATTTCAATGTAACTTGGCGAAATTGTAGACTCTGTGACGAATTTTGATGAATTATCAAGAACACAAACGAATGAATCCTTCCGAAATTAAAAAACTTCTCGATAAAAAAAAAAGCCACGTCTAATAAGCTGTGTAGGCAAGCAATTGATTTTGCCAGATAAAATCGTTATTCCGAAGAAAGTTTAATGTTCATTAATTATCATTGCTTTTGCATTATATCTATTACAGTATATCCGGTAACGATAAACTCAAAATCCAATAAATCGTCAAAATAGTAACTTTTTCCATATTTTAAAATAAAATCTCCTACAAAATTTGAAATACTTAGAGGACCTACCATGTCCTCTTAATTAGACAAATTTCTTTAAAAAAATGTTTGACAGTCTTAGGCCTAGTGCAAGTCCCAACGCAATTTGAAGAAAGTTAAGCCTCTCTTTCTTGTTTCAGAGTTAAGTTCTCAGATCGATTGGTTGCCTAATGGCGACACTATTCCTCATGTCTCTCGTGGCGCACCTTCTTCTTCTTTTGATAGACACAATTCTCCTGAGAGGTCTCTTTCTCCTGCCGAGCATTCTTATCGTGACAGGTCGAGGTCTCCTTCTGCCAGGCTTCCTCCTCCTGTTAGGTTCATGACTCCTCCTACAAGGCTGCCTTCTCCTGACGGATTGGGATGTGGACTTGAAAAACTCAGACTCGTTCGGCTAATTTCAAATAAGAATCCGCAGCGGATATTCGAACTTCGAAGATACACGTTTCCTGCCATTAAATCAATCAAAATAAAAACAGGAAACAGTACGTATGGGCCTATTCCAAACCAAGAACTAATTGTATTATCAACACCTGATGGCGATGTTTTTGCAATATTGGAGTCTTTAGATGTTCTTTCTGGAATGTATAAAAGTATTCATTTCCGTATGAGACGTTTGAAAATAAACATGGAAAGCGGCATGGTTACGCAACTGACACGAGAAGAAATCAGTGAAACTCCAGTAGGTGCCCGCCGCCATATTATGTTAAGTTTTAGAGTAGAACATGTCAACCCTCGTGGCTACAACAGTTCTTTACACGCTTAATTCTATTCAGAAAATGGAAAACTATAAAATATATTGTATGTGATCCGACGTCGGATACAAATCTTAAATGTAACTTTGGTAATTATATCACAAAACAGAGGTTGCGATTATATCCAAAGGAGCTTCTTGGCATCTGAAGTTCCACTCTTGAGTAACCTATTGGTTAGATTTGTATTTGCCGCCTGTATTTTAGAATCGAGGTCAGAGCGTCAGAGCTGTCAACCGAGGACCGGCGCAATTTGCGCAATAGTTATTCATGTTTATTTTTAAGTTATGCTGTAAAAGTAATAATTATCATAATAAAGTGATGCTAGGCATCACTAAAAATAATTTTACCCCAATCAAATTCAGAATACTACCCTGTAACATTACTATTTTCGAACTAATTTTATTCTGACAGCACTCAAATACGCACCATACTTCGAGGTTGATGTCATTACCACAATCTAAATTGTAATCTTTTTAAATTGAGAGGGCACCAGACCTTTTTTGGACATGTTTATCAAAAATAACCAAATATACAGTAACAGACAAATTCGGACTGACGACAGGGAGGTAGTGTAATGAAATTCAGTGGGATTTATGGCAATTCGGAGTCTCTTGAATTATTTTAAATTACATATCTTGTAGTCGTAGAGATGTTAGGTCGTCGCCTTTCTTCACCTGGAGTACTCCCGAGCATTATCTAACTCAGAAAAAAGTCCCCTACGAATTTCAGAATTACAACTGCACTCAATCACAAGCCGAGCATGTAATTCGAACCTGGTCTACGGCAGTGGTATCCTAAAGCATTGAATTGACGAGCCAAACCTTCTCGATGAGAGGCAAAACTGGATTCCAGTGTCGTAGTATGAACAGAATGGCAAGCTGAACGATCGTCCTGATGTCATCTTCTTATCCTTGATGTCCTCGGAGATGATGTATCCATGAGGCCGAGACTCCGATGGAATTACATATAAAAGAGAGAAAGTGCAAATCAGCCATAAATGGGGCGTTATTTCTCAAGTGTATGATTGGTGCTATGCATTTTCTCAAAAAATAAATATTTGACCTTCAAAAATGGAGGTGAAAAATAAATTTCACTTTTTTTGGAAATAAGACAGGTTTTTTTTTGTCTTATAACAAGCACCGGAGCGCGCATGACGCTGGCGCTAGAGCCCCGCGGCGCGGCGCACCGTAGTGCCTTCATGGTATTGTTTTTGCGAAAAGTAATAATATATGCTAATATATTTGATATCTCTCTGCATTTTATAGGGTGGATACTACCATTATTTAAATGCCTGCATTACGTTCACTGGTGAATTTTTATAAAATTTTGAATCTTGGAAGATCAATTTATTATATATTCAATTTATTGAATAAGAGGTCGGATCGAAAAAGCGGTTTTATGTATTAAGTAAAATTAAAGCTCGGATATTTTTTTATGCTGGTGTCCGGTCTCTATCTGCCTTTCTTTCCGTCTTTCATTTTTTTTTGTGACAGTTGTTTTCACTTTGTTTTCTAATTTTCGTTTCTTCTCTTATGAGGAGCATCATGATCAGGATCAGGATCAGGAAGCATCATAATGATTTTATACTAGTGACGCCATCTGGTCGGCAGGCCTGGGACTTTTCAAACGACCTAGCGCATGTAGTAAGGGTGGTTTTTGAAGATTTGCCTGAACGATCCCACCCAACCTATAATTAGAAAAATAAAAAAGAAGATTTTTTGTGTTTTCTCAATTTTCAAACGTCGAAAACCAAACTTGCCATTTTTATCATTTCAGGGGTACATCTAGTAAGGATTGCGTTTGAGGATTCCCAAAGGGTCTATCACAGCCTATAAATTGAGGGTTCGAAAAAGAAGATATTTCATGCAATTTACTTGGTGGTTTTCGAACTAACCCCATAAAAAATTTTGCATTCGCTAAAAATTAATTTGGCCTCCCATTTCCATAGAATTACATACAAATTAGGGCCATTATTTTTCATTTATTTATTTTTTCATTGTGAAGTAAACCTTTGATCTTATCTCATAAATATATTGTTACCTTGGGGATAAGCATATTACAGAAAAAGCGCGGTGTTGCCTCCAACGTTTCTCCATACATTTTTTTTTGAGTAATTCGAAGTTTTTTTCAAAATTTATTTGTGACTTTTTTAATTCTTCTTTTAAAGTTGGAAATCAAGGTAAAGTAGTCTTATAATATTAAAAACAAGCAGGGACTGTCCGCCATTGCTTAATCAGCTGCGGCCTCTATTTGATTTCTTTTGAATAATGATTTATAAGAAATCTTCTAGAAATTGATATTTCTTTATGCTTCTATACCCTCAGCTTCACTGTCAGTTTTATTTTAATCACGAGGGTTGCTTTCATTGACATTCAGAATAACAGAAATCTACTAGAAGAAAATAAATATAAAAACTGTTGAATGATCAAGTTCACACTTAACTATCTTAAGGAAAGTCAAAGTCATGAGGTTAACTATTTTGACTCCTTTAGAAGATAAGTAGAAATTCTTATTTTTGTGTGATTTATTAGTCAGAAGAGAATAAAACATTTTGAAGCGCGTCAATACAGAAGTCCGAGTTTGCTGATGGGAAAAAGTATATATTACCGGTATGCAAAGTGAAGGAATTTTCGAAGGTCAATTTCACAAATAAATATAAATTATGACTTCACGTTTGCAATGTGAATAGTCAGCGCAGTTTCTAACTGATGTAATTAGCCCTCCACTGCCACGGCCCTTACTTTTTTCTTTGACAGCCACGTAGTAGTATAGAAATAACACAGTGACTAGTTAAGTAGGTTTTCTGGTTTACATCCAAGTTACACAAATTATTATAACCACTGATGTTCCAATAACAGACAATAAAACTCGACGTATGTTTACACATTCCTCCACTTGGTGAGACAACCGCAGGACAAAAACTTGAAACTCCTGCCCTTCACGTGTAAGATCCAACCAGTCAGTCTGTGTGTTGCACAGACCCTGCAGGAGTTCCTCTGTTTACATATTTGTTAAGAGAGCCCGCGTCTTCAGGATCACCCCTTTATTTCCTTGAAGAAACGAGTTGATTAGGTTTAGAAGGGTTGGTGTTGGCTGTCTTCTTCTCAGACGTCATACTACCCAGCTGTGTTTTGGACATAGTAGCTGTATTGACATGTTATTGTTTACACGAGTGGTAGCGCTGTCGTCGTTACGTACTTTAGTATTTGAAGCATTATGTCCAATTATCTCCTCTAGGCTCAATCTTCTTAAATCATCTAAGCTGTAAATGAGATTGTTAACTCGCAGGCGGTTACCACTTATACGCGTTTTCAGTCCTGCGTTTTTTAGTTTGGCTGCTTCCTGGCTCAGAGCTTTGCGGATTTTAACAGAGTCCAGGTCCAAGTCATGCTCAATGAAAACATTTGTACCTCTAAGTTTTGAACGGTTTTGAAGGATAGCATGCTTCATCGACCCTGAACAGAGTGAAAGCAAAACAGGTCTCATTTTGCCACAGTTGAATTGACCAAGGCGGCGAACTCCATTAATCGACTCCCGGTTAAGTGATATATCCATTTTGGTAACAAGTAGATTTTGTAGTTTTTCATCTAGCGCAGGTGGTGTTTCCGTTGCATCATCGTACATGCCAAAAAGTATCAAGTTGTTTCTTCTTGTAAGCCTATCAAGCCGTTGAGCCTGCCTTGCGATCTCCAACTTGAGCTCGGCATTCTCTTTTTCGACAGCATCAACTTTGGCTTCACATCTCTGACGTGCTTTATAGGATATTTTTTTCCACTGAATGTATTTCAGCTTTGAGCTTTTTTAAGCCAACATTTAAATCAAATATATTGGCATTTAAATATAGTCTGTTCTAAAAACTAAAATCAGCCACTTTTAGTTTCTCATTGAAAACAGAATACGTTCAGTATTTTAAATCTGGAACGTTTCTCAATGGGAAAATTATAACATTCGTTATTGCAGATCAACGCTTTTGTATGAACTAAAGTACAGGTTGTTTTCGATTGTAATCTGATGCGAAGTTTTGGTTTAGTCAAGCTTAAATGCTAAAATAATCTTTCGCAAGTAGCACTTGAATGCGGAAGTGATAGTAAACTTGCAATGAAAGTAGTTAACCCAGGAAAGATTTGTACTCCATCCTACTATAGATTCTCTATTTTATCCCAAAAGGATTCAACAGTCATTTCTTTTTATTCATCCATCAACTGATGAACTTCATCGTTACGGAGTAATCTTCATTCAGTATCATTCATTCGTTTTGCTACTTTGGCACCGAGATAGATAGTTTCCAATTGCTTGAAATATTTGGGATTCTTATACTGTATACGGCGGAATTCAACTTCCAGATATTCTTCACGCATATACAAATCCATGAGTGTTTCGGAGGTTTTTTAAGAAAAGAGGCCTTTCATGAAATTTCGACTTTCATTTATTATTTCTTCTTAACAGGAACCTGAATGATTGAAATGGTGATAAACAAAAATTTTCATGAAGAAAACTAACTAAAACTTATTTTGCAAACTGAAAGCAAGTTATAATATTTTCACTGCGATTTGGAATTCAATTTTTAAATCTTTGTTGGCTTTATGAAAAAAGATTCTTTTTAAAAAATCCTATCTATCGTGAGCTATATAATTCTCGTCTATATTTATCTCTATTCCTTTGATGAAGAAATAAATTATAGTCGAATGTTGTACAAGGTTTTATTATTTTATTGTATTGGAAAACTTTTAGGGAGAGAAAGATGGCCAAAAAAAGGTTTGAACAAATGGCAAGACCAATATTTTTATTTCACCTATATTGAGAATGAGAATTCGAACAAATCTTTTGCACAAAATATGTTTGATCAAACTTGATAACAATATGTGACGATAATAAGATCATGCAATATAATATGAAAATACATGAGATACCACAAAACAACAGAAATAGTACTAAAATTTTATGGCATATCCAGCATCATTTTTTGCATTGTTGATTGTTGATCCGTGACTTTATCTGGTCAGGAGTTCTTCCTTGCTGTTTTGGTGTTTCTTTTATAGCCACCTGAACTTCTTTATTCTTTGACAGTTGACCTTTTATTTCCAAAAATGACCCGCATAGACTTTTTACGGCAGTAATCTCGTTCGCCGTTCATCGTCTACGGACTATCGGTTGCTTTTAATAATTTTTTTAATAGTACTATCGAGTTTCCCTATCATCCTTTCTTTTTGGTTTCTCATGAGATTTCTGCTCATTCTCGTCTAATACAACATATGTTTCTTCTTCTTCCGGCACCTAGTCTAAATCTGGTGCCGATGAGCCTGTGAATTTAGAAGAAAAACTTCTGAAAGAGGCATTGCAATTATTTAATATAATTTATCTTAGAAGTCTCGCTCACGGGTACGTTTTCTTGATTTTTCTAGGCACCGGTTAAAATAATTTAGAAACCTGTGACACGAGTAGATATATGAGTGCGCGTAAAGCATTTTAGTTATTTATGGTTTGGGTTGAGGCCACCTCATTGTCGCCGCAAGAAGTCGGCGACCCAGACTTTGAAAGGCAGTAGCTCCAAAAGAAAAAAAATCTTAGAAGATTTTAGTGAAGATTAGACGAATCTACTAAGGTTACTGAATACAATCATGCCTTTTTTAATTTTGGAAAATAACTATTTTCCAGAGCTGTTAACCAAAATGCTAAGAAAAATGCTACAGTTAAGCTCGGCGCACAGTAACCTGTACTTCATATGAGCTCAGAGCTAAGAGTATGGTGGAAAAAATGGCAAAAGTCTGGTATTTTGTGAAAAATTTTTGAAATGCAGTGCAGCTTTTCAAATTTGTAAGTATATAAGAATGTCGTCTTTGCAAGCGTTTTGTTTTAAGGACTTTATTTAGAAATTGAATAGAGCCACTGCTTCGCTTAAAGGCTTAAAGATAATCTAAACAGATTGCTATTATATCGATGTCACCTGAATAAAAATGATCTCTCGGAGATGAAAGTCATTCAGGAAAATTTTGAGATTAATAAGGGAGAAGGCGCATGCCAAAGTGTCAGAAAAAATAGTTTTAAAAAAAGACCATTTCATTTCCACCATAGTCCATACCTTGTTGAAATCTTCCTGCTGCTGAAAAATAGAATGCACTATTATAGAATATATATATACATATAGAATAGAACGCATATTGTTATCAAGTTTGTTAAAACATATTTTGTTCAAAAGCTTTGTTCGAATTCTCATTCTCAATATAGTGAAATAAAAATATTGGTCTTACCATTCGTTAGCAAAACGACGTTTTTTATGAAATAATTTTCTTCCCTTCTCTCAAATAGTTTGGCACTTGCCGCATGAAACTCAAGATTATTCTGAGCGACTTTCATGCCCGAAATATCATTTTTATTTCATTTTTAATTATAGCATAGCAATAAGTTTGCATTACCTTAAATTTTGAGCCATTAAACCGCAATAGCTTCATTTAGTAACTAAATAAAGGCCTCCAACAATAAGGTTTACAAAAATGACAGTTTCAAATATTTAAACTAAACTCAGCTGTGGAATCACTAAACTTGATAAAGCACAACTTTATTCATAAAGTTTTGCAGATTCGTCTAATCTTTACTGTAATCTTATCAGATTTCTTCCTGCGGAGCTACTGCTTTTCAAAGTTAGGTTCGCCGACTTCTTGCAACATTAAAATTGCAGGTGATCTGGATTTTCAAGTGATTAAGACATACAAATCAAATCCAAAGACTCGAACTCGGAGGAATTTTAAAATCGTTACGAAAATCCTCATAATTTCAGAATTATCACGGAGATTTCCTTTAGGATGTTTTCAATAGGGGTTTCACAGCTTAATGCACTATCAGTTATTCACCTCGTTTCCTGCCCTTTCCACTTTGATGTGATGTGGAAGAATTAGTGTATTTGGATCCAAATAAGTCGTCCATGTTTTCTTTATCCATTTGTCGGTTCTCATGTTCATTTTCAAACTGCTTCTCATCTTTGACTTAATTCTGATAGGTTTCTTCTTCCTCCTCAAGCTCTTCACTTTCTTCGATTTCATCAAGGGGCACCATTGCTTCTTCTAGTAACTTAGATATCTTAATGATTTCCATTTGCGGAAATGGCTGCCTGCAAAATTTTTCATGGATATCTTTTTCGTATCCCAAGAAGTTCGCTAAAGCAGCAACTCTTAAATCTGTCAATTCCAAAGTAGCACCTTTCCTTGCTATGTGCTTTCTTAGCTTAGTAGCTCTCCGTAAATTAGGCTTGTTTGCTACACATACATTTGAAATTTCTCTCATGACTCTGCAGGCTTGTAGATGATGGGATTTTCTCTTAATTCTATGTGGAATTGCAAAGGCATGTCTGTTTGAACCGTGAAAACTAGCTAGATTTCTGAATTTTATCACGAGCTTCATATTATCAATTAAAATTTGCGATAAAAGCAGTAGCACTATTCTGCCTTTTCCCCCTTAAATAATTACCCTATGGTACTTCTTTACTGCTTCCTTTCCTCCTTTGGATAATGAGTCAAAAATTTGTTTTTGCTCATTAGGATCAATTGTCTGGCGATTTTGATAGTCCTTGGTGTGCATACGTTCAAGTTCTCGTGGCCGTCGTCTGTTGAGTACCAGAATAGATAGCGTATATTTGAGTAATATAAGCCACATATTAAACGTAAATTCTTTTTCCAACTGATCTGCTGCTTTATTCCTTTCTGCGTTCAGATGACAGCCCAATGTTCTTATATCGTCATCGCTTGGTTGTTCGATAATTTTTTCGATTTTATTTTTTATTTGCGTCTCAAATACATTTTTGTTTACTTTTCCGAAAAACTCTTGTTGATGGAGTTTTAGAATTAAACTGATACTAAACATTTCATAATCCTCATTTTCCTCATCTCTTATGTAAAGGCTTTCCAGCAAATTTCCTACACTTTTTATGAATGTTCCCAAATTGAATGCGTTAGTTGGTGCAGCGTACAAATCTAATTCTGTATTGCAACGAGCCACGACATTAACTGCATCAACTGCATCACCGTAGTATACTGGATCAAACTCCGTTGCTATCTCAGTAATTTCTGTATTTCTTGTTTGTATTGTTATCAAAAAACGAGTGACTAGCCTCAACCTAGCCCTTATCATTGGATTATCCTGAACTAATTTGTACTTCGTGCAAAGACTATTTCCATGAGCAATTATCAATTTATCGTGACGGCTTAACTGTCCTATTTCATCTTCTTGAATATGACAAACCATCACTTTACATTTAGCAGGAGCAGAAGGGTGAGTTCTATCTTCTTGCAATCTGGCATAAGCTAACAAAGATCTGCTTTGACCGTTACTACCAGAACAACGTTCAAAATGCTCGTGGTATGTTTTCTTGTTGAATTGCGCTTTGCAAATTGGGCACGTTGTATAATGTATCGCTTGTTTTGAAATGTTTTTCTCCGAGCGTCGCCTAACGATTTGTTCACCCTGATTGACTGCGAGAGCTCTATTAAACTGAAGGTTACCTTGGTTACGTAAGTATGCTTTTTTCATATGCCTAGGTTTACTCACTTTTAGCATTCTTCGTAGCTCTTGCACATCTTTCTTACCTTTGCGCATGGATTGCATGTGTTTGAAAACTCTTGCGAACTTTTTTTTTAAAGAAAAGACAAGCATTTCTTCTGGCTTCTTTTGGATCATCGCAGTATGTTACAAAATGATTCTTAGCGACTCCAGCGCATTTTCCCCTTTTCTAGAATTATTTCTGAGTCGTTTAATAATGACGCACCCGATCACCTATTTGAGGGTTGCGAGTCGTTTCTTTTTCTCTTCGGCCATTTTACTGTTTTCGTATGTAGAAATATCTCTGCTTGAAACAGAGTCTGAATCATTTTTAGTAATCGATTCTGTGAAGTGAATATACATAGTCACATTTTATGTAAAAAATTGGGAGAAAAACAGCATATTGTGCAGCACGGGAGAAAATAGAAATCGCCTTTTCTCGCACGTCGCACACGATACTTTTTATAACACTTGTATTTAAAAAGTGCGACTTTGGTATGCCTGTAGAGCGAACGCAAAAAAATTCAAAAACGTAAAAACCCGTCAAATCGAAAACTGCGTATGTACGAAGATTTGGTTAACTTCATTGTCCTGAAATCGGTCATTTTGCGCCAATTCTACAGGCAGGCAAAGTCACACTATTAGTGCAGGAATTATAAAAAAAAGTCGTTGCGACTCTTTTCTAAAAAAGTTACATGTGGCATATGTGATACACAGGGGCGCATTGTTTATTCTATTTTTTACATAGCAAAAATATACTTTTTTCTGAAAAAAAAACAATTTGCACCAAAGGGTCACATATTAAATTTTACATTAGGGCTGGCAAATATTCATATCAAATCTCAGACCTATAACACGAACACTCTAGAAGCCAGGAGCAATAAAGTGTGAATGAACAGACGGACAGATGATAATATTTTCTTGCTACAATACGCAGAAGAAAGAAGTGAGCCGACTCGATCATATCCAGTTCTTCTCTATACAGATCTAAGTAAATCTAATCGCAACCACAATATCTTCATCAGTGCTTGACTTCATTTGAATTACATTATCTTCCCTCTCTGTAAATTTAATATTGGAACACATTGCAAAATCAAAGATCATCAGTACTCGCAGTAGCACTTCGTCTGTAGGTTAGAAAGCGAGTAGTCCCGGCAAACACTCACCCTGTCAGGTGCTCTTAAGACATGTTGGATCTCTCTAATCTGCATGTTTTTTAAGGCATTGAAAATTTACAAGAAACAAGATAACACTGAACATGGTTAAAGTCAGTGGTTTCTGAAATCTACGGGCTTGAGAAATTGATAGCAGTTGGCTCGAATTTTTCGCCAATTTGGTGCTCTGGGATCATCGCAACCACAACACCTTCGTCAGTGTTTGACTTCATTTGAACAGAATGATCTTCTCTCTCTGTAAATTAAATATGGGAAAGTAAAGCATAATTTAAATCATCAACAGTACTCGCTGTAGCACTCTGGCTATAGATTAGGAAGCTGGAAGTCCCGCCAGCGCTCACCCTGTCAGGTGCTCTTGAGACTTGTAGGAGCGCTTCAATACAATTTTTGGAACAATTAAAATTTTTTTAAGTACTGAGAAAATACAAAGGAATTGGCAGAAAATTCTCTTTGATATAAGCTAATTAATCCTTCCACCATACACATCGTACAATAATTTGGATTTATACTTCTATTGCAAAACTAGTTCTCCCAGAATCAATTGATGATAATAACCATGTCACATTATTCTGAAAAGTTAAAAGATTATATGTATATACTTGGTCGAAATAAGAGGGGACCTACTTTTACCAAGATAAAGTAAGGTATTGTTACCCCATGTAACTGCACGTATAAGAATATTCTAAAAAGAATCTCATTAAACCAACCATGTCAAATTATTATTTTTCTGGGGGTCCACTTTTTAGCGATATATAATTTAGCCAACACGAGACGGGTTTTGGGGTCGCTGATCACGAATCCGGCATCAGAATTTGAAAATTTAAAGTGGCGGATCCAATCTGGCGGCTATTTCTGTTAGAATTGCGATTTGCTGAGTAATTCACTTGTGAAAAGGTATACGGGGGTTCCCGAGGTCGCTCATCACGGATAGGAATTCAGAATTTCAATATTCAAAATGGCGGACCCAATATGGCGGCTATTTGAGTTAGAAATGCGATTTGCTGGGTAATTCACTCAGGAAAAGGTATATGGGGGTTTCCGAGGTCGCTCATCACGAATATGAATTCAGAATTTCAATATTCAAAATGGCGGACCCAATATGGCGAAAAAGTCCCTCTTTTCGTAGTGAAAAATATGCCAAAAGTGACACTTTCTAATACGGTATGAAAAAAGTACTGCGAATGTGTAAATCAACCATACTTTCCTTTCGACACACTAGTTACCTTTTTCGAATACTTTTG
>CAKNXH010001036.1:3692-130103 GCA_932178445.1 Andricus quercusramuli
CTCCCTAACTTCCAACCTACCTCCCTAACTTCCAACCTACCTCCCTACTATGGTGGGCCAAAAATACAAATTTTTTCAAACTAAAAATGGCTACGAAAATTATGATAATTCATTAATGTACAGTTTTTGGTATCAAATTCTGATGAAAAATTGAAAGTTAAAAAATATAACTCCTGTTTAGAACTCAAAAAAAATTTCTGAATCAAAACAAAATATTAATAAAAATTAACTGAATTTTTTCTTCAATTAAATTTATTCAGAAAAAAAGATCTTCTCCTTTCACTCCACTGTAGTAAAAATTAACTTAATCTTAAAAAAAGGTCATATCTACTCATTTTCTTATTTGAACTTCATTTGAACTTATTCTTGCTTGAACAAAAGTTAAAGGTTTTTAATAACATTTTTTTTCAATTTTCGTACCTAGAGGGAGTTTTTTTTTTGAATTGACAAAATTCAAAAGTTTTAACCTCATTTCGACATTGTAGAATTATTTTTTATCTTAAAAAGTCATAAGAAATTCTCATTTGTCAAAATTACGTAGCAACTTTTTAGCTCTAGGAATTTTCGTTTTTCAAAAATGTTTTTTGTTGGCCCCAGCCACTTGCCATGCTGAAATTAATCAAATCATTTAAATTGAAAGATATGCATTTTTTAATATAAGACTGATTTTTACTGATGCATTTAAGCTTTTTTAGAAGTTTTTGTAATTTAGAGATTTTATACTTTTTATAATTTTTCATATCGTATGTAATTTTAAGTGAGCTCAAATGAAAAACTTCATTGTAAATCAAATTAAACACCTCACCTATATCAAAAACTATAAAATAATAATGAATTTGTTTAACAATATAGTTGAATTGTACGAAATGTGCATTCGTGCAGCTTTTATTCTTTATTGAATAGATAGGTTGGTTGAATCATTAATATTTAAAATAATTGTTGTTTTAAATTATATTCTTTACCTTAATAGGTTAAATTTGCCTATCATTTTTGTGAATGTAAACAATAAATTTTTCTTGTTGTCTTTGAAGACAATTTCTGCTCTTCCATTCATTATCATAATTATATAAATTTTAATTATCCATTGTTTGTACTTCAGAAAAATAATTACTTTATCTTTTATTGAGTAATATAATTTCATCACGTGAGTAGCCATGCATAGCTATAATAAATAGTTTGAAAGTCCATTTTCGTACCAATAGCCTATCTCTAAGATTCAGTGAACCGCGATAATTAATTAATTCAATAAAAAAATTCTAAAGGAAAAAATGTAATAACACTATTAAAAAAACTAATTCGTAAAAATGTGTACGCTGAGGGCGCAACCTCTCTTTAAATAAAAAAATACGTATTCAATTTGGAACTATTAATTTAAAATTTCGTAACCATTAAAGTTTTTATGTTTAAGGAGAACACGTTTGAACATTTGCTATTTAAAAAGTTTTAATCTGAAATTCTTCAATACAATTCTTAATTGACTTCCTAGTTTTTAACTATCTAAATTTAAAAATCCTACACACACTTTTCCTTATAAATTTTAAAGTAACATCAGCATATCGTTTAAAATCCCATGTACGAGTAATTATTAATTCAAATGCCTTCACGCAGTTCAGAAGAATTTCAGGAACTAAGAATAATCGTTCCTAATTATATATGCGAAGATTAACAAATGGCGCTAAAATACCCACGGAATTTACTTAAAAATTGACAAAATGGCAGAAAAACTTATTGAAAATTTGACTTTTTTGGTATAAAATTAACCTTCTGAGTTAAAAAATCAACTTTTTGGTTGCAAAGTCAAGTATCTGGTTGAATACAAAACTATTTTCCTGAAATTTCATTCCTTTTTTAAGATTCATCATTTTGATTGAAAATTCACCTCTTTTGTTGAAAATTTAACTATTTTGCTGAAAAGTCGTTTTTTTTTCTTTAAATTCAACTGCTTAGTTAAAAGTTAAACAATGTTGTTAAAAATTCATTTTAATAGTTTACGATTGAACTATTTTGTTAAACATTCGTTTCTTTTGCCTTAGTTTTTTTTTTTTTTTTCATTAAAAATTCATCCTTTTTGGTCGAAAATTCAATTATGTACTGGTTTGAAAGTTGAACAGTTTTATTAGGCATTAATTTCAGTGATTTCTTAAGTGTATATTTTGTATAAAATTCCTCTTTTTTTTTTTTTTGAAAATTGATTTCTTCAGCTGAAAATTGAAGTTTTCCATTTTTAAATTGTTTGATGTTAGTTTTCCATTTTTGTTTAAAAATTTATCCTTTTCAGTTAAAAATTCAATTACTTGGTTATGAATTCATTTATTTTTTTATATCATTCATCTTTTTTGTACACAATTAATCTTCTTGGTTAAAACATCAACTATTTGGTTGAAAATTCGACTCTTTGATTAAAGTTGAACTGCTTCGTAGAAATGCATTTTTTGTTGAAAATTCTTCATTTAAGCTGAATATTCAACTACTTGGTCCTAAATTAACTTTTTCGTTGAAAATTCAGACAATTTTTTTAATCATTTGGTTGAAAATTCAATTCTTTGTTGAAAATTCATATTTCAATTCGAAAATTGAACCACTCTGGTAGAAAATTAAACTGTTTAGTTAAGAATTGAACTGCATTTTTGTGAAAATTTTACATTTTTTAGCTTAAAATTCAACTATTTGGTTGAATACTAAAATATTTTCTTCTTCTGCAGATTCATCAACTTAGTTGGAAACTCATCTCTCTGGTTGAAAATTTTAAGATTTTGCTAAAAATGTATGTATTCCATTTTTAGTTAAAAATTGATCTTTTTCGGTTGAAAATTCATATGTTATGTTGAAAATTTGTCTTTATGGAAGAAAATTAATCTTCTTGGCTTAAATTTATACTTTTGGGTTAAATAGACCAATTGCTTGGTTAACAATTGATCAAATGTTCCTTATTTGAAATCTTTTATTGTAGAAATATTAATTATTTCATGTTTTGTTAAGAATTAATTTATTTGGTTTAAAAATTGCCTACATGGTTTGAAGTAAAATTACTTTGTAAAAAATGCAATTATTTTTCGTTAGGAAGTATACTTTTTTGCTAAAAAATCTTATTTTTGGGTTGAAAATTCAGCTGTTTTTTCGAAAATATATCACTTTGGTTTGAAAAACTAAAAAATGTAGAGAAAATTAATCTATTTGATAAAAAATTGACTTTTTTGGTGAATGTTCATATTTTATGTTAAAAATTAAACTACTTTGGTAAAAATCTAACCATTTGGTTAAAAATTAAACTGAATATTTAAAAATTTAACTATCCTGTTAGACATTCGTTTTTTTGTTGGAAATTAGTTTTCCTCGTCTGAAAATGTAGCTATTTGATTTTTAGTTAAAAATGTGACCCTCATAAGTTGAAAATTCAATTATTTGGTAGAAAATTCATATACTTCCTTGAAAATTCGTCTATTGCGTATAAAATAAATCTTGTTTGTCTAGAATTTATCATTGTCGTTGAAGATTTAACTATTTTTTTAAAAGTTCGTTTCTTTTACTTGAATGGTTGAAAATTCATTTTTTTTTTGCAAATTAGTTTTTAGAGTGAAAATTTAACGATTTCATTTTCAATTAAAAATTCATCTTTTTTAGTTGAAACTTCAACTATTTTGTTGAAAATTCATCTTTCTCGATTAAAATTTAACATTCTTGTAGAAAATTCTTCTTTTCCGGTTTAAAAGTCAACTGTTAAAACATCCGACTTTTTAGCTTGCGAACTTAACTTCTTTGTTAAAAATTCGTCTATTTGGGTATAAAATGTTCCTTTTTTTCTTTTAAATCCAACCACTTAGTTTTGGTTGATTGTCACGTGTTACAAAATCTTTGCGACCCCCCTTCTATGTGACACTTTGTGACGACACCCGCCCCCCTCGTAGACGCTTTCAAAATTCTAATTAAAAATATTTTTAAGTAAAAAACAGGGAATAAGCTTTTGACAAATCTAAAGTTCAGAGATGGATTGCAATAATTTCGCAAACCGGATCTTTAATCGGTTGATCTTAAAAGGCAGTAAACAATAAAGAGCTGAAGTGCATGCATCGGTGCGTGCATTAATTAATCATGATGTGATGATGCATTTCTGGGAGTTTCGTAAAATTCTCGACAATCAGGTGATTAGGTGATCAGGTCTCGAAAACAAGAATGTTGTTTACGTACCTGGAAATATATTCTTCTATACCCGTCTCCTCGACGGGCATCATTGGTATCGGACTATTGGTGGAGAGCCAATAAGAACGGTCATTCCGACTGGCATAGTGACAGACGTCATTGACGTCGCAGAACAGGAACGGCATCGTCGAGAACTTTCTTACACACGAGCCAGCATAACCTGTTCCAATCAAATTTATAGGACAAGTTAGCTTATGAGAATTAGCGAAAGTACGTGTATTTTCACTACCACTACTCAATGATCAGTTCAACCACACGTGATGGAATCCTATCAAGAGTGAACTCAGAAAATCCATGAGAAACAAACAATAACAATTTAACAGAAACATTGAATATACTTTTCATAACACGCATGATTTCAGTACTTTTCAATGCCTATGAAGCGGGGCTAAAGTCTCACTTTGCACTCCCTTGGGGGTGAAAAGTAAAAATTGAGAGAAAAACAAAAAAAAAACTCTAATAAAAATTCAATCACCACTCATCTTTCTGTCGTGGTTAAGAATGAAAAAAAAAATGCACACCGGTATAATCAGTGGCCCGGAGAAATTTTTGTTCGCCCGGAGAGCCGGAGATTGCATCTTAGGCCCGGAGAGGTGGTAACCCTAACTGGAGAGTTGAACTTTAGCCCGTAATTTCCAGAAATTTTCGGTAATTCATGATAAATTATAGTAATTTATCGATAATTTATGACAATTTATCGTTCGAATCGTTTCATTATTCACCTCTGACCTCAATTTTTAATCCCTAGTGAGTGGAAAGAGGTCATTCGCAAAATACGTGATACGTTCAGGAGGGGGTTGGGCTGTCCAAGTATCATTTTCCATATTAGGAACAATGAAAAAAGCATCACGCAAGGGGGAGAGGGGTCCAGATTCCTGGAAAATGTATCATGTATTTTGTGAATGGCCCTAAAGTACTTTTCAGATTATTTATATAAATTACTGATCAATTACGGAAAATTATCGATAATTTATGTAAATAAATTGAAAAGTACTTTTCACTTCCTAGAGAGTAAAAATTGACGTCAGAGCTGAATAATGAACATTATGAAACGATAATTTAATAGTGTTGGCAGATTATTTAACAAATTGAACCAAATCAGACCTACTCGAAACAATAAGTTACCATAAGTTATCATAAATAATCGACAAATTTTCGGAAATTTTGGAATACTCTCAATTTTCGTGAATTTTGATAATTTTGAAAATTGTTGGGAATTTATAAATTTATCATAAATTTCTTATTTCTCAAAAATCTCCTAAATTTATATTACAGGGCTCACAGTACAAAAGGAGCTCAAAAACGAAGAAAGGGTAATTAGGAGAAAGATTGAGGATTCAATTTTACATGTAGAAAAGAAGAAAAATTTTTTTATAAGGGATGCTGTATTTTTGAATAACGTTAAATGATTTTTTAATTACTTCTGTCAATGAAGATTTTTTTTACGAATTGGATACAGATACTAGGAGATAATCCGAGTTTGGAATTTTTTTTAAATCTCATGAATCCCCTTATGAGAGTACATTGAATGACTCTTAATTTGCCAAAAAATATTATTTACCAGTAGCGATCCGTTTTCGAAAAAATCGACTTCTTTCAAAACGTTATTTTATGGATTGAGAAATTTATTTAATAAATTCTCATTTTGTATTCAACACTTGATAATTGAATAAAATTCAACTGTTGTAAATTCAATTCTTGAAAAGTGAATGTTCAATGTTCTTGAATTTTCTTCAATTTTCGACAGCTGCAAATTCAATTTTCTTCAATTTTCAACAACAGAATGTTCAACTGTTGAAAATTCAATTATAAACCTTTTTCAATTTTCGACAGTTAATAGTTCAATTTTCAATTCTCTTCAATTATCAACAGTTGAATTTTATTTCCAACAGTTGGATATTTAATTTTCTTCAATTTTCAGCTGTTGAAATTTCATTTGTTTGAAATTCAATTATAAATTTTATTCAATTTTCAACAGTTCAAAATTAAGTCTTCTTTATTTTTCAACAATAGAATTCTCAGCTTTTCAAATTCAATTATCAATTTTCTTTCATTTTCAACAGTTGGAATCTCAATTTTTTTCAATTTTTCACAACGGAATTTTTGAATGTTGAAAATTCAGTGATCAATTCTCTTCAATTTTCTACTGTTGATAATTTACTTACAATTTTCAATTTTAACATTTTTTCTCAATTTTCTTAATTTTCAAGAGTGAAAAAATAAATTTTCTCCAATTTACAAAAGTTGAATATTCAATACTAAATTTTCTTAAATTTTCAACAATTTAACTTGTATCTGTTATCAATTTTCTTATATTTTAAACAGTTAAAAATTCAATTTTCAATTTTCTACAATGTTCAACCGTTGAAAATTCAATTTTTAACGACTGAATTTTTTTTTCAATATCGAACAATTTAATTTTTAACTATTGATGATTGATGAAATTTTATAACTAAATTTTCTTTCAGTGAAAAATTAAATTGTTACAAATTAAAGAAAATTGAATTTAAGGAATAAATGTTGTTGGAAATCCGTTTAGGGCTATGTAAAAAATCCAAAAATACCATCGTTAAAATTATATCGTAATACATCATTGTGCGAAAAATTATTATTGCTTCAAAGTTTTAATTGAATCCTAGAAAGCTTCGTTTCAAATAAGTCAAGTGAAAATTTGTAAATTTGTTGTTGATAGGATTCAAAAATACAATTGAGATGCAGGAATTCCGAGTTTGAAACGCAAACTTTTGATTTGCATTTGGTTGAAATTTCAAAAACAGGATTAGCTATAACTTAGCGCATTAAAGCGTATTTAAAGAGGAAGGGGGAAAAAAGGAATTTTTGAAAAAAGGGAAAATACAGAAAAATAGGGGAAAGACTGTGATCCCTAATATTAAAATAAAAATAAAATAAAATATAATAAATAATATAATATTATAATATATAATCAAATAAATGAATATACTAATTTCATCTAATAAATAAAAATAATTATATTCTGTCTTGAGGGATTCCATAAAAAAAATTCGGGTTGCTACAGGTCAGAGAATTCTGGAAAATCAAGGAAAATCAGGAAATGTCAGGGAAAATCTGAGTCAGGAATTTTTTATAAGCTGAATTTGAAGTTTAGAGGTCATTCACAAATTATACAAGGCGATTTTTTAAAATTCTTGATCCCTTCACATAAATTCTGTTAAATAAATAAATATGGTACCTGAATGGAATTAGATTTAGAAAAGAAACTGGGTTAATATCAATGAAGTTTTACAAACGTACCATTTTATAATTGTTTATTCTATATTTTTTCCGTTAAAAATAGAAATTATGTATCAGAATTTTATTCTTTTGTTAAAAGTTAACAAATTTCATTAGAAATTCAACATTTTTGGTTAGAAATTCGTCTTTTTGGTTTGAAAATTCAACTATTTTGAAATACTCTTTCTTGCTTAAAAATTCAACTCTTTTGAGATGAATTCAATTACGTTTGAATAAAAATTGAAACCTTCTTTAGTTGATACATCCAGTATTGCATTTTTCATTCAGAATTCATCTTATTTAGTTGAAAATTAAAATCCCTAGTTGAAAGTGGTACTACATTGTTAAACATTTATTTTTTTGTTCGAAAAATCATCATTTTTGTTCAAGTTCCTTTTTTTGTTCAAAATTTAACTATTTTGTTCACAATTATTGTTTTTTAATTAATTTTTCAAACTGAAAATTTTGGTTGAAAATTTGTATTTTTTTGTAGGAATCTAATCTTTTTGTTTCACATTTCATCTGGGTAGTTAAAAATTGAACTATTTTGTACTAAAAACAATTTATTTATCTGGAAATATAACTATTCTTTTTTCATTGTCGAAAATTCGTCTTTTTGGTATAAATTTATTCTTCTTTGTTGAAAATTAATCTTTTTTGTAGAATTTAAATCCTGATAGTTGAAAATTCGAGTTTTTTGTTAGAAATTTATGGTTTTTGTTAGAAAAATAATCATTTCGGTGTAAAATTCGTCTGTTTTGATAGAAAATTGATTTTTTGGTCAAAAATTCGACTGTTTAGTTAAAAACTCTTTTTTGTTGTTGAAAATTCATCATTATTCTTAAAAATTAATTTCTTCGGTTGGAAAATTAACTATTTTACCAAAAACTCGTCCTTCTTAGTAAAAAAATCAATCTTCGTGATTGAAAATTCATCTCTTTGCTTGAAAACTTGACTATTTTGTTGAAAATTCGTTTTCATTTTTCAAAATAATTTTTGAACTTGAAATGTATTTCGTATTGATTAAGCAGTATGACTGTTGTCACTAAAAGTCTTCAAAATAAATTCAGAAACAAAATTTTGTTTGTTGTATCGACATTTTGGTCTCCTAGGGCCAAAGGTGCAATTATTTCCATAGTTCGAAAGAAAAATGTATAACAGTCAGAGAAAATGAAAAATTGGTCAGGAAAAAGTCAGGGAAAGTCAGGGAATTTCGAAATTGGGATTTTGTAGCAACCCTGAAGTCTAATTTAAATTTCATTCTACATCTATGTTCTCTCTCAAAAAAAAACAACATTTAATTCGAACTAATCAATTAAATAACATTAAAATTGTACTTGCCTAGATCCTGAGAGTGAGCCCTCTCATCTCCGTCAGTGAAGAGAAGACTGTAACCTTCCCACAATTGGATATGACCACGTTCACAAGTGGGGACAGATTGACTTTGACTGTGTTTAACTAACAAAATACCAGTCAAATAGTCTGGAGTTATGTCACAAGGTGCACCTTGTTCTCCCTTCAGACCTGGGAATCCAGGCTGTCCTTGAAGTCCAGGTGGACCCACAGGACCATCGAGACCTGGTTTTCCAGGGAGTCCAGGAGATCCAGGGGAACCAATATAACCAATTTCTCCTTTAGCACCATCCCTTCCAGGGAATCCAGCTATTCCAACATTTCCTTTCTCTCCAGGGTATCCAGGTTGTCCAGGTACTCCTATTTTCAATTAATCAGACAGAATTACTAAAAAATGCAACTAATAATTAGATAAATAATTCTTTAAATAACTAGTAATTCTCCCTCTCAACTCACATGAATAAAAATGTTAAAAATAAAAAATGTCCCTCTACCTATTCAGTACGAAATTGAAAATAAAAGTACCCCCCTTTGATCTAAGTGTTAAAAATACCAAACTCTATTTACTCAATAAAAATATTAAAAGAAAAAATTGGTCTTCTTCAATTCAGAAATTCCCTTTCAACTCGATAAACATGTTTTTTTTTAAATTACCCTCTTCCGATTAAAAAAAAGATTAAAAATGAAAAATTCCGCCCTGTAGCTCAATAGAAATGCTGAGAAGAAAAGCTTGCCTTTTCCAGTTCAGAAAAAAAAATAACAAACAATTCGACCCTTCCAATTCTATAAAAATCTTAGAAATGAAAAAATGTCTCTCTTTCAATTCCCAACTTAATAAAAATATTCGGAATAAAAAATGTTCTTCTTCCGATTAAGAAAAAAGATTGAAAATAAAAATCCTCTCCCCATCAACTCGATAAAAATGCTAAAAGGAAAATTGGCCACTCCCAGTTCAGAAAAAAAAATAACCGAAATTATGTTCCTTTTAATTCTATAAGAATCTTATCAATGAAAACATTTCCCTCTTCCAATGCAGAAAAAATTGACAACCGAAATTGCCTCCCTTCCAAATCGATGAAAATGTTCAAAATAAAAAATTACCCTCTTCCAATTTAGAAGAAGGATTAAAAATAAAAATGTTCACCCTTCAACTCAATAAAAATGCTAAAAAGAAAAAATGGTCTCTCCCAGTTTAGAAAAAAAATAACCAAAATGTTGTCCCCTTCAATTTCATGAAAGTCTTAACAATAAAAACATTTCACTTTTACAATTTAGAACATGTTAATAACCAAAATGTCCTCCCTTCCAAGTTAATAGAAAGGTTAAAAATAAAATATAACCCTCTACCATTTCAGAACAAAAAAAACTAAAAACCAAAAGTTTCTCCTTTCAAACTCTATAAAAATAAAAATAAATTTTTAATCCCTCTATCAATTCAAAAGAAATTGTAAAAAAATTTCTTCCTTCCAACTCAATAAAAATATTAGGTATAAAAAATTTGCCTCTTCCTACTCAGAAAAAAAAAATTCTTCCAGTTTAGGAAAAAATGACGAAAATTTCATCCCTTCCAACTCTATAAAAATCTTGAAAATAAAAAAATGTCCCTCTACCAATTTAGAAAAAATTGAAAATTCAAATTTTCTTCCTTGTAAATCAATAAAAATCGTAAAAATAACAAAATTTTCTTTCAATCCATAAAATATTGAATAACAAAAATTCCACCTCTCCAACTCGCTAAAAATCTTAAAAATATAAAATTTCCCAATGCCAATTCAACAAAAATCAAAATTAAAACGTCCTTGTTTCAAATTCAATAGAAATGTTAAATACTGTTGTTTTCATCATCCTCAATAAGAATGTAGATAGGAAGCGTCCATTAATTACGTCAGAGTCGTAGAATCAAAGCATGTCTTACGTACGTTTCCTCTTTCTAATTTTTTAAGTATGCTAATTAACACTTGTTTTGGATTTAATTACTTCTTTTTTATCATTCAATATTTCATATTGCACATGTACAATAAATATACAGCCGAGGAGTTGAACCTTTTTTTAAATCTGATGTACAACTTTCGTGAAATCTCGTGAAATCCCTGAAATCTTGGCAATCTTTTGGAATCCCTTAAATTCTTTTGGAAGTTTCGTTAATTCAAAAAAAAATTGCAAATCATGTGAAAATTCGTTGAAATCCCTTAAATTCCGTGAATATCGTATACATAATCTCTCAAAATCCCTTTAAAACGAGTAGTTCCCTGGAGACTCGTTAAACCCATATAAAATCTGTGAAAATCCTTAAAATCTTCAAAATCCCATAATACCTTATAATCCTTGAAAACCCGTCTAAATCCCTTAAAATCTCTCAAAATTGATTGAAATCCTAGAACTTCCGCGAAATAATTCGAAATCTTACGAGATCTCTTGAAATCTTTGAAATCCCTTGAAAATTCATTAAGATCTTTAAAGTCCTAAGGAATATTTCCGAATTCCTTGAATCCTTTGAAATATATTAAAATATATTAATATCTTTTAAAAACGATTGAAATTCATTGAAATCCCTTAAAAGCCTTCGTATTACTCAGAAATCCTTGAAATCTATGAAAAAATTTGTAATCCAGTGAAATCTTTTTAAATCTCTTTAAATCCTTTCACATACTTAAAATCTCATTCAAATTCCGTATCACATGAAATCCTTCAAATCCTTAAATCCCTTTAGATCTTCGAAATTTCATTCAAATCGCTTGATATCCTTAAAAAGTCGTGAAAAAACTTTGGTTTCACATAAAATCCTTCAAGATCATTCGGAATTCCGTGACATTTTTTTGAGTCTCTTAAAATCCTTTGAAAATCCTTTTAAAATGTAAAAATTCCTGAAATCGCTTGATATCTTCAAAATCCCATATAAATTCCTTAAAATCATTTCAAATCCATGGAAATCCCTTAAAATCTCCTCAAATCAGTAAAAATCCTTGAAATTCCGTGACATTAAAATCTTTGAAGACCGTGAGAATTCTTCCGAATCTCTTAAAATTCCTTACAAGATATTTAATTTTTTTTAACATTTCGCTGAATCTTTTGAAATCTTCAAAAATATTTTGAAATACCATGAAATCTTTTGCAATCTCTATAAATCTCTTGAAATCTTTGAAATCTCATGAAAATCTCCTGATATGCTTCCAAATTTGTGAAAATATTTCGGTATCACATGAAATCCTTCAAAAATAATTTGAAATCCCGTATTTTTTAATAAATCTCTTAAAATACCTTCTGAAAAGATAAGATAAACTTTTGAATCTATTGAAATCTTTTGAAATCCTTTGAAATCCCGTGGAATCATCTAAACCGCCTAAACTCTTTTTAAATAAGTTTTAAACTCTCAAGATCGATCAAAAGAATTAAAATTCCTGGCATAATTTGCAAATCTTACGATATTCTTTGAGGCCTTGAAAACGTTCGGAATCTTTCCAAATTCTTTGAAATACCTTAAAATCCTTTATATTATTCGGAAATCCTTTGAAAGCCCATGAAATCTTTTAAAATATTAAAAAATCCTCTAAAATCCATTGTTATGCTCTAAAATCTTTGAAAATGTCTTAAAATCCCCTGAAATCTTTTAACACCTTTTTAAATTCCTTGAAACACTTTTTAATCTGTGGAAATCCTTCAAATCGCTTGAAATCTTCAAAATGTCTTATAATCCTTGAAAATCGGTGGAAATCCCTTAAAATCACTAAAAATGAGTTAAAATCCTAAAAATTCTGAAAATAATTTGAAAATCTTACGAGTTACTTTGAAATTCCATGATGTGTTCGAAACCCGTTTAAGTCTGTTAAAATTCGTAAAAATTCTTTGAAATCTCTTCAAAAATCTGCATCACATAAAATCCTTTAAAATACTTTGAAATCGCTCCTGAAATTTTTTCATTTCAAATTTGTGAAACCTCTCGTAATCGTTTGGAATACTCTGAAATAGCCCGAAACTTTTATGAACCTTCGAAATCTTTTAAAATTCCTTGAGATTTCATGAAATCCCTAAAAGAGTTTTAAAATCCCGGAAAACCCTAGAGAAAAAACCTAGGAAAACCCCTTTTAAATTTCTTGAAATCCCTTTAAATCTTTTGTCATCTTTGCAAATCTTTTGAAATCTTACGAAATCTCTTTAAATACCTTCAAATCTTCGAAATCTCGTAAAAATCCCCTGATATCCCGTGAATTTTTGTGTTAAATATTTCAAAATCTCTTAAATTACCTTGAAATCTGCTGAAATACATTCAAATCACTAAAAATCTCTGTAATCCTTTGTAATCCCTTGAAAAATCGTTTACGATGAAAATAATGGATATATTTTGAATATATTGATTAAAAATATACAATGTTACGTTGGGTAGGGGGCTCTTAATAATCTCAAAAATCCTTTAAATAGGGGTTAGGGGGTCGAAAGTTTCAAAAGTCATCCTTACGCAAATAATGGACGTTTCCATATATATAATAAAAAAGATACAATATAATAATCATTCTTACCAGGGAAACCTCGTTCTCCCTTAGGTCCAGGAGGCATAGTCTCACAATCATCACCCCTCTCTCCCTTGATACCAGCATATCCAATTGCTCCCATCAATCCAGGAATTCCAGGATATCCTCTATCACCTTTCTCGCCCGGATAACCTGCAGGTCCTTCTTGACCATCCCAGCCTCGATCACCCTTTTCACCAGCAATACCATCCAGTCCATTCAAACCTGATTATAAGAAGACAAAATTTAAATTCAGAATCTTCCGCTGTTTCAAGCATCGAGACCATCTCTTATTTCCCGCCCAACCTCTTCTAACGCCCGCCCAACCTCCCTGAATGCTCGTCTAACCTTCTCAAATGCCCGAATGATCTCAGTAATTACTCGCCCGACCTCCCTAAATGCCCTCTACCTTTCTAAATGTCTGACCAATGGGGTGATACAAACATGAATTGGAAATTTTTTTTTTTTAATTTTCATGCATGTTGTCTTCAAATTTGATTGAATCTATAATAAAAGAAATGAGTTTTTTGAAAATAATATTTAGAGGTTGTAAATTTTACTCAGAATCGTCAATATTAAGTGAATCGGGTTGAAATTCAACATTTCTCTTCACAATCAGCTGTAGAATACAAATCAATAATTACTTATTGAATATCACCCCCATAAGTCTGTCTTATAGGCTCCCAAAAAACCCCATAAGTGAAAAATTGGGTTTTGCGAATTTCTGGCGCGAATTGTGATTTTTTGCAGTTTTTTGAACTCAAATTGTTTCCAATGCATTAAATACTTATTCTAAAATTTTCACTTAGAGCGAGGCAATTATTAATTGATTCAACAGAACTAATTGTCTGAACCATTTATCATTACTTATAATAAAATTTTCTTAGAATAATGCTAAAAAGTTGCAGTTTTTTCAAAAATGTTCAACTTTGTGTTCACTTTGCAAATACAGTGAGGTAATCATCATTCAAAGTTATGAAACATGATTGTTTAAACAATTTATTATTATTTTTAATAATATTTTCTTTCAATAATGCTAGGAAGTGGCGCTTTTGCCTGAAATATTCGTCTGTTTGTCCAATTTTCACTTAGAGAAGACTAAAAATGAATGCAATTTAACAAACATAATTGTTTGGATAAGTTATTATTGTTTATAACTATCTTATCCTATAGTAATGCTATATAGTTGCGACTTTTCCTGAAAATTTCTACTTTTTATCAACTTTTCACTAAGTGACGTAATAATCAATTCGAGCTAACAAACATAATTCTTTGAACAATTAATTATTATTTTCAATAATATTATCATTGATTAGTGCTAAAAATTTAAGTTTTCTCCGAAATATTTAACTTTTTGTCCACTTTTTACTTAGAGTGTGTTGAAAGCTAATGATATGCAATAAACATGAACAATTTATTATTTTTTACGACTATCTTCTTCTATAGCAATGCTGGAGAGTTGCGGCTTTTTCTTAAATTGTTCGAATTATTAATAGTATTTATTATTTGTTACTAAAAGAAAAGTAAAAAAAAACCTGACAATGTCAGAAAATACCCACAACTTTCAAGCATTACTCTACGAAACGATAGTTATTAACCTTAATAAATTGTTAAATACATATTTTTGTTAACTTGTATTCATTATTATCTCACTAAGTAAAAAGTTTCACAAAAAGTTGGAAATTTCAGAAAAACTGCAACTATCTAGCATTATTATAGGAGAAGGCAGTTATAAAAAATAATAATTAATTTGAAGAAGTTGTGTTTGTTATATTTCACTCATTATTACCTCGCTTTGAGTTAAAAGTTAACAAAAAGTAAAAAATTTCAGAGAAAAACCAATTAAAAACAATTGTCTAGCATTACTATAGAAGAAGATAGTTATAAGCAACAATGTAATTTTTCTCAAGAATTATGTTTGTTAAATTCAATTAATTATTACTACACTATAAATGAAAAGTAAACAAAAAGTTTAAAATGTCAGAAAAAACCGCAACTTTCTAGCATTATTCAAAAACAATATTATTTTAAAAAATAGTAAATTATTCCAACAATTGCGTTTCTTAACTTGAATTTAACCTCACTTTAATTGAAGATTGGGAAAGAAATGGAAATTTTTTGGGAACATTGCAACTTTCTAGCGTTATTCTAAGAAAATATCATTATAAATAATAAAAAATTGCTCGAACAATTGCTTCTGTTCCATTTAATTAATTACTGCCTCGCTCTAACTAGAAAGTTGGAAAAAAGTTGAAAAATTCGAAAAAAGCAGGACTTTCTGTCTTTATTCTAAAAGAAAATTACTTAAAACAATAACAATTATTTGAACAATTTGAGTAAAGATCTTATTATCAGTAGAAAAGTAGAGTTCCATGCATTAAGAACAATTTGTATTTAAAAAAAAAGCAAAAAAATCCTTATTAGCGCCAACAACTTGCGAAAACCAATTTTTCACTTATGGGGGTTTTTGGGTCCATATAAAACAGACATAGGGGGATGATATTTGAAAAATAATTATTCACTTGTATTCTATAGAAATGTCGAGTATCATCTCAATCTACTTAATATTGACGGTTGTGAGTAAAATTTATAAAAACGTATTTTTTATGGGAAATCCGTCTAAACTTCATGGGACTTGCGGAACCTATAAATATAATTTTTCAAAACGAATAAAAAAACGCATTCATTTTTTTGCGGATTCAACAAGATTTGGGGACGATATGCATGAAAATTCAAGATTTTTTTTCACCATACTGACCAACCTCTCCAAATGCCCGTTACTTCCCGTATCTTATGAATCTTTTGAAATATCTTTAAATCGCAATAAAATCTTCTGATCTTCAAAATTCCTGAAAATACTACAGTATCACATGAAATCCTTTAAAATCCTTTGAAATCCCGTGAATTGTTTTTAAATATTTGAAAATCTTTCTCTCTCTCTCTCTCTCTCTCTCTTTCTCTCTTTCTTGAAATCCCTTGTAATCCAGAAAAATCTCTGGAAATTAATAACCCTTCTCTCTTTTCTATTTTATTTTTGAACAGAAGCATTTCTCACCTGGAATTCCTTGGTCTCCCTTCTGCCCAGGAGCACCAAACAATCCAGGAGGTCCTTGGTCTCCCTTAGGTCCTCTCTCTCCTGGCAGTCCAGGCATTCCTTCAATTCCAGGAGCACCCTCCCGTCCAGGTAATCCAGATGGTCCAGGATGTCCTAAATCTCCTTTTTCGCCCTGGGGTCCAATTGGTCCAAACGGTCCGCGGTCTCCCTTTGCTCCAGGAAGTCCAGGCAATCCTTGTTCTCCCTTTTCTCCAGGAATTCCTGGGAATCCATCCCTTCCGTGTTTACCCATAAGTCCAGGCAATCCCTTCTCACCCTTCACTGTCAATCCTTGAGGACCAGAAAGTCCTTCCGGACCTCGTTCACCTAGAAAGGATCACACAATTATTAATTTGGGTCCACTACTACTATATCCTCAATTGGGACAATGCTGGTACGTTAGGGTGGCCCTTAATATATTGTGAAACAAAATTTTCGATTTTTTTGTTTTTACTCCCTAGCTTTTTCAAAAACCCAAGAAAATTATCGCCAAATTTGAGTGAAACGAAACGTAACTGATTCTTATCGTGTGCAACAAGAAGTGGCCATAATTTTGTATATTATAAAATTTTAAGACCCTCTTATAGGGCCCCAAAGAATGTCTCATAAGTGACAATTCAGAGTTTTACGGAATATTAAAAAAAAAGTCATATTAAACAAATATTTTTTGCAAGAGTAATCATAAATGGATAAGTCTTGACTGCTCACTAATTTTTGTACTAATTTTTTAATGTTTAAACAATATTAATTTGTTTAACCATTTATTTCTCATAGACGGCTTTAAATAGGTTTATATTACTGGTTTCATGAGTCTCATAATGAATGTGAACAAACGTTATTATTTGTTCAATTAACTTTTAAACTGTTTAAAATATAATTAAATGTTTAAATACGTAGATCATTAGACAGAAATAGAAAAAGCGTACTTTTTAAAGAAATTTTCCAACAAATTTTGATATTTTTATGTAGGTTTTCGTTCACTAATATTCTTATTAGTTTTTAAACAAGTTTTCATTGTTATAAAAATTTCAAATTATTGAAATATTATTTTTTTCTCTGAAAATTTGTATTTCATAGTGTTTTGTTTGGATCGCGATTTCGTTTATTAATGTTTAAAGTAAAAATGCCTGTTTAAATTATATTTTTATTGGACTTGTTCAGTTATCTATTTCTTTTGAATACTTTATTTTGGTTTAAAAATTCATTTTAGTAAAAATTAATCTTTATTGTTTAAAAATTTATGTCCATGTATTCTATTAAAAATTCGTCTTTTTTGGTGAATTCAACAGTTTCTGACTTTAAATTAACATAATTTATGGTTGAAAATTCAACTAAATATTTCTTCAAAAGTTGAACTGCTTTGTTAAACAATTAAATTTTGGTAACAGATTTATATTTTCAGTCGAAAATTTAACTATTTTTTTTTAATTTGTCTTTTCTGAAAGTGAATTACTTTTCATGGTTAAACTTTCTTCTTTTTTGGTTTGAAATTGAACTATTTATTATGTATATATCTATCTATATATTATGTATATCTATATATATTATTATGTATCTATTTTCTTGAAAATTCGTCTTTTCTTGGTAGAATTCCATAGCTTTTCATCTGAAATGAACATCCTTTTTGTTGTAAATTAATTTTTTTACTTGAAAATTTAACTATTTGGTGGAAAATTGATGCATTTAGTTGAAGATGCGCCTTTTAGTAGAATTAAACTGTTTTTTATTCAAAATTAACATTTTTTGGTTGAAAATTTAACCTTCCGTTAAAAATTAACCTTTTGGTGAAATATTCATATAACCATTTGGAAGTTCAACTATCTTCCCTAAAATGCATCTTTTCGGTTAGAAAATTATTATTCTTGGTTAAAATTTCTTCTATTTTTGTTTTAAATTTAACGATTTCGTTGAAAACTAATCTATTTTCTTCAAAATTCGTCTTTTTTTCTTTGAAATCAACAGTTTTTTAATCAAAATTAACATCCTTTTTGTTTGAAAATTAACTTTTTAAATAAAAATGTAACTATTTTATTTTGAGTTGAAAATTTATTTTATTTCATCAAAAATTCGTATTTTTTGGTACAAAAGTAATCTTCTTGGTTGAAAATTCATATTATTGGTTGAAAAATACTCTTTGATTGAAAATTAATTATTTAAATTGAAAATATAACTTCTTTGAGAATTGATCTTTTTCAGTTAACAATGCAACTATTTGGTTGAAAGTTTATTCATAAAATTGATTGAAAAAGTTTCTTCTCTGGATTAACTGAACTATTTTTTATTGAAAATTAACATTTTTTAGATGAAAATTTAACTACCTGGTTGAAATATGTACTTCGTTAAATTTTTTTATATGAAGATTCAAATTTTTGGTTGAAAAGTTATTTTGTTAAAAATAATTTTTTTGTTGTAAAAACTGATTTTTTTTTAATTGAAAATTTAACTTACCCTTTTTGAATAAGCATTGATCTTGCTATTTAAAACTGCATCTATTTTATTGAAATTTCTTCTTTTTTGGTTGAATTCAACTGTGTTTTTATTTGAAATTAACATCCTTTTTGATTGAAAATGATTTGTTCAACTAAAAATTTAACTCTTATATTTCAAGTTGAAAATTCATGTTTTTTGGTCGAAAATTAATTTTCTTGGTTAAAAATTCATATTGTTGATTCAAAATTCAACTATTTTGTTAAAGATTCGTCTCTTTTGGTTGAATTTAACTGTTTTTCAAATTTAAAATTGAAATTTTTCACTTGAAAACGGGTCTTTTTGATTGGTGATGGTCATTATAATATAATTTCTTATAATAAAAATATCTTCTTGAAACAAAAAAACTGTAACCTTGGATATACATGCAATTTTGGTTCATTCAAAAAAATGTTTGATTGAAGCCACAAAATTTTTATTGAATCAACCAAATACCCCATCTACCAAAAGATTTTGTTAAAATAACCAAAAAATTTATTTGGGTCAACCAAATATTGCACTTATATCCAAAGTTAAAGTTTTTTTTTCTTTCACGAAAATTTGTTGTTCTGAGTGCTCCCTACTGGTATATCCCAAATATCGCTGAAAACCTTCCCATGATCTCCAAAATCGAAAAAATTTGAAGAAACCATAAAAACTTGCCTTTAAGACCAGGTGGACCAGGAGGTCCAGGATTTCCAATGAGTCCATGTTCTCCTCTCTCACCCTTCTCACCAGTGAAACCAGCAGCTCCTTCAAATCCTCTATCACCCTTCATTCCCTCTACTCCAGGGAGACCAGGAAGTCCAGGTTCACCTTTGGTTCCTTTGATATTTATTGTCAAACCTGGAGGTCCTCGATCTCCTTTCTCTCCTTCCAAACCAAACTCTCCTATGGCTCCAGTAGGTCCTAAAAAGATAAAATGCAAATGAAAATAAAAATAATGAGCGTACGAAAAAAAACTAATAAGAAATAAAAATAATGAGTGTACAAAAAAAAATAATGAGCAATAAAAATAATGAGAGTACGAAGACATTACCTATAGGTCCTCTGTCTCCCTTCAGTCCATCTAGACCAGGTCTTCCAGGTGATCCAACTTCGCCATCAAGTCCTGGGAAACCACGTGGACCCTGAGGTCCAATTTCACCAGGTTCACCAGGCAAACCATCAATTCCAGGTGTTCCAGGTTCTCCAGTTTGTCCAGGATATCCCTGAAATAATAAACGATTAAATAACCGATCGAGGTTTGCATACACAATTCATCCCGAAATTGAATAAAAATTATATATGCCACGCTTTTATCCAGATTTCGGACTTTTTATTTGATCAAGAAAGCGGATCAGGATGATCCGATTCTCAAGATCATATGCCTATGATGAATTCTCATGAGTAGCAACTGTCGAGTTGAAAATGCAATTATTTGGTTTAGGACTGAATTATATTTATTTTTTCATTCAAAAATTAAACAATTTGATCGAACTTTTTTTCTCTTTTAACTGAAAAATCTTTCTTGGTTGACAATTTAACTCTTTTGATGAAAAATGTTTTTTTTTTGTTATTTGAAAATTCATTTCTTTTGGAAGAAATTTCATATATTTGGTTAAAAATTCGTCTTTTTGGCTTGAAAATTCAATAATTTGCTTGAAGTTTTTTTCCCTTTTGACTGAAAAATCGTTCTTGGTTAACAATTTAACTCTTTTGATGAAAGATCATTTTGCTGTTTTAAAAATGTATTTCTATTTGAATGAATAGTCTACTATTAGATTTTTTATTGCAAACTTATCATTTTTAGTTGAAAATTCAACTATTTAGTTGAGAAATAACATTTTTGCTAAAAATGCTTATTCAAGGGTTAAGAATTTGAACAGCTGTGTAGAAAATTCGTCTTTTTGGCTTAAAAATTCAGTTATTCAAATATTTTCGATTTCCAAAATTGTGTTTCTACAATCACAACCAACATACTTTTCTCTGATACGCCGTTTTACGTTGAGAATTTGTCTTTTTTGTTAAAAATTGTATTTTCCAGTTGAAATTAAACAATTACGTTGAAGCGACATCAATTTTGGTTGAAAATTCAACTATTTTGTTGAAAATAAACTTTTTTTGTGAAAAATTCATAATTTCGGTTTGAAAATTCAACAATTCATTTGAAATTTCTTTTTGTTGAAAATTCATATTTTTGGGTTGAAAATTGAGCCGTTAGGTTGAGAATTTGTCTTTTTTCGATTAATGACACTATTTTCAATTTAAAATTAACATATTTTTTGGTTTAAATATCAACTAATATATTTTTTGTTAAGAATTCATGATTTCTTGTCCAACATTCAACTACTTGGCTAAAAGTTAAATTGCTTTGTTGAAAATTCATTTTTTTTTGTTAAGAATTCATCATTTTAGTTGAAAATCAATCTCTTTGGTCGGATTCATCTTTTAGGGTTGAAAATTAACTTTTTTGTTGACAATTAATATTTTTGGATTGAAAATTCAACAGGTTTTTTCAAAATTCGTAATTTTTGCCTGAAAATTCAGCCATTTGGTTTAATTTTTTGTTCTAACCTGAAAAATTATGTTTTGTTGAAAACCCCAATATTCTAAATGAAATTTATCTTCTTTAAAATTCGATTGTTTGCAATCAAAAATTAAGACCCTTTTTGGTAAAGATATCAAATTTTACATTATTAATTAAAAATGCATCTTTTTGGATGAGAATTCAACTTAAAACTTGAACTAGTTTGTTAAAACAAAATTTTTTTTTTTTTTTAATCTATCATTTTAATTGAAAAATCATCTATTGAATTGGAAATATACCCACTTCGTTGAAAATTCGTCTTTCTGGGTAAAAAATTAAACTATTTAGATGGAAATATATAACTATGTTTTTGAAAATTCTTTTTTTTTTTGTTGAACATTCTACTGTTTGGTTGAAAATTAACTCAATTGTTAAAAACTCATATTTTTGTGTTGAAAACTTCACTGTTTTGTAGAAAATTCTTATCTTTCGGAAGACATTCAATCTTTTTGGTTAAAAATGCAACTATGTGTGAATTAATCATTTTTGTTGAAGGTTGAACTATATTCTCTTGAAATATTATCTTTCTTATAAATTCATCTGTTTTCGATTAAAAATTAAAATCCTTTCTGGTTGAACTAACCACATTTAGAATTTTTCATTAAAAATCCTTTTTTTTTGTAAATTCAATTACTTGCTTGAAGGTTGACCTTCTTTGTTGAAATTAAATTTTTTTGGTTGAAGATTCATAACGTTAGTTGGAAATGTATATATTTGAAAATCCGTATTTTTGGTAGAAAATTCATCTTTTTGATTACAAGTTCACCTTTCTCGTTGAAAATGTAATTATGTAGTTTAGAAATTTAAAACGGGAAAATTGGGTGAAAATTGTGGTCTTTAGGTACTGTTGGAGATTTTCCAAATTTAAGGGGAAAAGTGGAAAAATGGACTGAGGTGAAAACGCGGACGAACGAAATTAGGGCGAATTAAAAAAAAAAGTACTAACAGTATCTCCTTTTGGTCCAGTGAATCCACCAACACCAGTGTCACCCTTTTCTCCCTGAAGTCCATCCAAACCAGGTCGTCCAGGGAATCCAGCATCTCCCTTCTCTCCAGGCGCACCATCCAATCCAAATACTGCGGGTCCAGGTTCTCCCTTTATTCCATCCAATCCATCCCTACCAGGAGGACCCATAGGACCACGAATTCCAGGCATACCAACTTCACCCTTTTGTCCCTTTTCCGAAACCTGTCCTGGTTCTCCTTTTCTTCCCTAAACAATTCGAATTAATGAAACTAATTAAAAGAGAAATTTGAAACTGATTCAAAAACTAAACTAGAAATTAAAAAACTATTTTAAACTCAATGAATACTAATAACTACTAATTAGCTATACTAATTAAAATTAAATTAATAAGTAAGCTACTTTTTAAATGGGAACATTTCCATTTGAAATCAGGCAGAGAGGCTAAGCTTAGTGAAAATAAAGAAACACATATTTCGCAGTAAAATGAAATTAAGTTTTTTTGGATTTTTGTCATAGTTTGAAGATTAACTGTGAATTCTCAAAAACTGACAAAAAAAAGAGTAAACAGGTACCTATCGTTAAACTTTTCATTACTTTTGTATTTGAGGACAAAAATAATTTTTAATACAAAATAAAAGTCTTGCATGACCATTTATGTATTACAAGTTTTTTAACACTTGAATTCGAACTTAAATTAAATTTTAGGTATTTTAAATCTTATGAGAAGAAGAATTTCAAAGATTTTAAAGAACATTATTTTATTTTATAAGATTTTACGAAATCTTAGGAAATAAATATTTATATTTAAATATTTTTAATTTCTCCAAAGCATCCGGGATTCCTCAATATCTTTCTTAACTGACGTGAGCTTGCGACGACTGAAAAATCACGAAAAATAAGATTTCCGCCACTGTGAAATTCCCAAATTGACAAAATTCCTAATAACAAAATTCCCGAATAATAAAATTTCCAAATAATAAAATTCACGAATTGGAAAATTCTCGAATAACAAAATTTCCGAATAATAAAATTCACTAATTTGAAAATTCCCGAACAGTTTATAATATAACCGAGTTGAAAAATTACCGAATGATAAAATTCCCGATAGAAAATTATTTTTAATGTTTGAGGTTTCTGAAATTATTTTTTGAATTTAAAATAGCAATAATTGAAAATTATACATTTCTGCATGAAATTAAACAAAAATGTTGTTATTTTAGACTAAGTTTAAATTAATTGTTTAAACTCGAGAATGTTATTATCAGGGAATTATAGAATTCGTTAATGTTATAAGCTTATAAGCTTTCGAAAAGTTCATAATTCGGGAATTTTTCAATTCGATCATAATATATGTATTAATATATATTAATATATGTTCGGGAATTTTATTAATCTGGAATTTCATTATTCAGAAATTTTATTATTTGGAAATTTTATCAGTCGGTGATTTCACAGCGTTGAGAATTTTATTTGTCAGGATGTTTCAGTCGTCCCTTGAATTTTTCCTGAAAATTTCAAAATTTACAAGATTGCCTTGAAATCTTCCAGATGCTTCTTCTACATTTTTATAAATCTTTTGAAATCTTTGTAAATTTTCTTTAAAAATTGATCTTCAAAAATTCTTAAAAAGATTCTACATTTTGTTTTCTTCACACTCACAGACTTCAACAATCTACATTTTGTTTCAAATTTCTTTTAATCTTCTCAAGAATTATATTATTTTCGATTTTTTTCATTGAAACCTCTCAATGTCTTCCAAAAAACTTTAAAACTTTATTTCGAAATCTTCAAAAATCTACAGTTTCTACAGTTCTGTCTAATCTACAGTTCAAATCTATAGCTTTTCATTCTTAAAATCTTTCCAAATTTTAAATTCTTACGAAACATCTCAATATCTTGTAAAATGATTCCAAAATTTAAAAAATTAACTTAAAATCTTTCAGATTCCTTTTTGATACTTTTAGAAATGTCTTGGAAATTTCAAATATTTTTTTAAAAATAGTTTTTCCAAATAAAAAATTATTTTAATATTGCCTAGGAATCTGAAGAAAATTCTGGAATTTCTTGAAACATTTCAAAAATCTATACTTGTTCAAATTATTTTTGAATCTCTCCAAAACTTTTAAATATCTCTTAAACTTACTCGAATTTTTTATACAATTTTATAATCATGAAAATAAAAATATTTCAAAATTGTAGTAAATTCGTTCGAAAGTAACTAAAAAGAGTAACGATTTTTATAGTTACTCTAACTGAAGGACTGTAACAAGTTAAAAGAAAATTAACTTTGAAACTTTGGTTGGCACCTCAGGTAGTAGCGTGTCTGCTTCATGGCCGGAAAGTTGCGTGTTCGACTCTCGCTGCCTGCACCTTATTTATTTATTTTTTTTCATTTATTGCAATTTTTATGAATATAATTTTCTTCAACACAGAACAGTGACTTATCAAAGAAATATTTGCTTCGTAAGGGGGGAAATGCAATTAAAAATGCCATTCTTTGTTTGAGAAATTAATAAAAAAAATATATATATTATTAATTCAATTAATTAAAATAATTATTAAAAAGGCATTAAAAAAAGTATTTGCATGAAAACACATAAATAAAAAAAGTTCTGGCAGCGAGAATCGAACACGCAATCTTCCGATTATGAACCGAAAGCGCTACTGCCTGAGCTTCCAGCCAATAGGAATTGTTTTTCGCCAAACTCTATATGACCAGTGACGAATATTTCAATGTTGATTTTCTCGAAAACATCGAAAAAGTGCATATTACTGCTTTAGCAAATTAATACTCAGGTAATGAGGTTTCACCAACAAACTTATGAAACTAAACTAAAATTTACAATTGGCGATCTCCCCTTGTAAAACTAATCAATTAAATGTAAACTATTAAATTTTGGTTAAAAATGATAAATTCTTACCGGGAAACCAGGAGGTCCTGTATCTCCCTTAATTCCTTCGTATCCAATAGGTCCAGGTAAACCTGATGGACCAGAGAATCCATAATCTCCTTTGGGTCCAGAGAAACCAGATCTTCCAGGCTTTCCTTCCATTCCAGGAAGTCCAGGGAATCCTACATCTCCTTTGGGTCCTCTTTCTCCCTTCAATCCGGGCTGTCCTTCTGCACCAGGAATTCCCGGAACACCAGGAGCTCCTCGTCGTCCTGGATATCCTCTAAATCCATCGATACCAGCTTCGCCTCGATCTCCTTTCGCGCCTGGGAATCCAGGGAGACCTACTTTACCGGGTTCACCAGTCAATCCAGGTTCACCTAAAAATAAAAAAACATTATTAATTTAAAAATAAGTCACATCAGGTGCTTTGCGCCTACAAAAAAGGGTTTCATAGCCACGAAACCCTTTCGTTAAAAAAATACATGACCCTGCGGGGGGGGGGAAGGTGTTTCGTCGCGATGTGACACGGGGGGGGGGTGAATTCAGAGTGTGACGTCACACATTAAATATACAAAAATGTTATTAAAATTCTTTTAAAAAGTTAAAAAAATTAAAATTAGTAATTTTATTTTACAAGTAAGCATCGAAATAAATACTTCACACTCTTTCCCTTTTTCCTCTTCTCCTTTTTCTAGTTTTTCGTTCAAATGTGAACTGAATTAATAGAACACAATAAAAAAATCCAACTATTTTCCGTTAGAAGTAAATTTCTAAAAATTGAAATATCTATTATTAGTTAAAAATTCAACAATTTGGTTGAAAACTGATGTATTCTGTTGTAAATTCGTCTTTTTGGCAGCAAATTAATCTACTTGTTACAAAATTTGACTGTTCCGTTGAAAGTTGAACTACTTTGTTGAAAATTCATTATATATATTTTTAAATTATTTATTATATTTATTTCTAATTTCATTTATTTTATTGTATTAGTATTCTTATCATTGATTGTGTTAATTTAAATATTCCACAATTTGGTTGAGAACTGATGTATTTTTATGTGAATTCGTCTTTAATGATAGAAAATTAATCTTATTAATTGAAAATTCAACTGCTTGGATGAAAGTTGAACTGCTTTGTTAAAAATTCATTTTATTATTTAAAGATCCATCTCTTTGGTTGAAGATTTAACTATTTTGTTGAAGAATTGTTATTTTTAGTTTAAAATCTAATTTTCCAAATAAAAATCCGAATCTTCCATTATGGGTTGAAAATTGATCATGCTCATTGGAAAATTCAGCAATTCGTTTAAAAACTTAAGTAGTTTGTTGAAAATTCGTCTTCATTGATATAAAATGATGATTCTTGATGAATGATCTTCTTGATTGAAAATTCAGCTACTTTGTCCAAAATTTATTTTATTATTTGAGTATCCATCTCTTTGGTTGAAAATTCAAGTATATTGTTGAAAATTTATTTTCTATGACTGCAAATTCAACTATTTCATTTTTTGTTGAAAAGTGATCGTTTTTGTTTGAAATTCAACTATTTGGTTGAAATTTACCATTTCTGTTGAAAATGCAACTATTTTGTACAAAATTCTTCTTGTTGGCTAAAAAATGTAACTGCTTTGTTAAAAATTCCTCCTTGTCGGGTAAAAATTGTAATATTTCGTACAAAATTCAACTTGTTGAAAATTAATTTTTGGTCGAAAATTCAACTATTTTCTAAAGAATGCGCCTTTTCAATCTGAAAATTCAACAATTTGTTTGATTTTTTTATCTTGTGTGTAATATCTTTCCTGGTTAAAAATTCAACTATTTTGTTAAAAATTCGCCTTTTTGAATGAAAATTTAACTTTTTCAGAGTGAAAATTTCTTGTTTGAAAATTCATCTTTCTTAGTTGAAAATTTGTTTTTGTATGTTAAAAAATTAACCATTCAGTTAAAAAGTCATCTCTTTTGTTTGAAAGTTCAACTGTCACGTATTTAATTTAATATCGTACTTGTTCATTAATTTTATTCAAAATTATTTGTGACCCCATTATTCCCCCATATTCATGAAAAATCACCATATTTTCCATTTTGAGCTATGGCGTCTCTTAATATATTATTTTAGTATGTTTTGATGTTTTATTTCAAGCGTTTATCAAGTAAAATGAAAGAAAAAAGTTTGACTTAAAAAAGGGGGCAGTGCTCATATTTATAACGTCACCCTGAGGGGTTCAAGCTTTGTGTGATGATCTGGAACGAGGAAGAGGAGGGATAGAAAAAGTGTTCAAAAACCTAGTTTTTGAACGGCCCCTAATCATGAGATTTGTCTTTTTATAACAAATTTTTATTTATCGCATTCTCACCTTTTACTCCTTCACTTCCGGGCATTCCAGGCACTCCAGGAGGTCCTTCGGGTCCAATTAAGCCAGTGTCTCCTTTTTCTCCAGGTGCTCCAGGAAGACCACCTATTCCAGGTTCTCCGGTGTCTCCTTTTTCTCCACTGAGTCCTGTCAAACCAGGTCGTCCCTCTGGTCCATCTTTTCCTGGTGGTCCTGGCAATCCTCTCTCTCCTTTCACTCCTGGAGGGCCAGGGAAACCAATGCTACCTTTCATAGATATTCCGGGTTCTCCTTTACCACCTTTGGGAGCCGCAGGACCTGGGAAACCTCTTGGACCCTCCGCACCCTTGTCACCAGGGAAACCAAATGGTCCCATATCTCCCTTTTCCCCTCTAGGTCCTGGAAATCACAAAAAATAGAAGATTTGGTCAGAGAAGTGGAAAACTGCAGAAAACCAAAACTGCTGCGCACATCCGGTCACCGACATACGAGTTTAAATGCAGACATTCGGTAGCATCGAGTGCCCACATTCATCCTCGGTGTCAGACCTTCGCTCGACAGTAGTTAAACGCAGTGAAAACGCGACTAAGCGATAATCATGAACGGTCACCCATCCGAGGGTTGGCCGCGAGCATCCGTGCTTAACATTCAAGATCTCGAGTAGTAGAGAATCACTACCCAGCTACTTCCGTCGGTTTGACAACCTACTAATATTTTTAATATTTTATTTATTATTTACCTGGCTCTCCTCTGATTCCGGGAGGTCCTGGGGGTCCAATGGAACCAACTGGCCCAGGAATTCCCTACAAAGAAAATGGATTGTTATTATTTAATTTCGAGGAACTTATTCAGTTATTATTCAATACCTAAAAATAAATTTACCTCAGGTCCTAGGTCTCCTTTATCTCCAGGAACTCCATCTCTACCAGCGACTCCTTGTTCTCCCTTTTCTCCTTGTTCGCCTCTATTACCCTTCAATCCTTCCGTAATATTGCAAGGTGCACACTCACCTTAAATTGGAAAAAAAAAGAAAAAATTCAATAATGACAAATAACTAGTTTCTTTCAACTCGTTATAGTGTTTGACATGTTACCAGGCAAAAGTAACGCATTGACGCTACTGTTACTATTTTAAAAGATTAATTTTCCGTTTTCAAGATTTAAAAATATGTCCAAAAAGAATCTGAAAGATCTTCAGACACTTTTTTTAATTTTGGAGAAGTGTTAAAAAAGTTAAAGAAAAATGTGAATTATTTCGAAAAATATTTTAAAGTTTTCGAACTTTTTCAAAAATTCAAGAAATATTTGAATATTCATTTCACAAAATTTGAAACCAAAGGTAGATTTTTGTATATTTCGAAAAAAATTGGAAGCTATTCAAAAATATTTGAAAGCTTCAAGAGGTTAAAAAATTCTTGAGGTTTCTGAGAAAATTTGAAATCATTTTTTATTTTGAGAATCAATTTCAAGAAAAAATTGAAAGAGATTTTAAAGGATTAAAAATTATTTCCTAAAATTTTGAACATTATGCAAAAGATTTTAGTAAGTTGGAGAGATGTTTCGAAGTTTTAAAAAGATTCAAAAATAATTTAAAATTTGAAAAGCTTTCAAATAATTTGAAGCAAAATTTAAATTTTTAAAGGTTTCAAGAGAATACACATTTTTTCTAGACTCCTAGGCAATTTGAAAATAATTTTTTATTTTGAAAAATTAGTTTTAAGAAAATATTCAAAAAGATGTTGAAAATTTTACAACGAATTCCAGTAAGTTTAAGATATCTTTCAAAGTGTTATGAAGATTCAAAAATAATGAATAACTAGAAAAGATTTGAAATAATTTTAAATTAAGTAAAAAAAATTTCTTGAAATTCTTAGGCAATTGTATAAACAAAAATTTTCCAAATAGTCTAAATTTCGAGAAGATTTCCAAAAAAAAAAAAATAATAAAGTGTAGATTTTTGAAGCTTTCACAAAAAAATCGAAGCTTTTTAGGAATTTTGAAAGGTTTCAAGAAAATAATAACATTTTCTAAACATTCCTGGAAAAATTTTCAACAGATTTCTAAAAACTTCCAAAAAGAAATCTGGAAGACTTAGCAATTTTTTTATTCTTAAATATTTTTGACATTTTTTGGACAAATTCAAGTCAGTTCGAAACATCTTTCGAAATCTTAGAAGATTATGAAATATTAACAAGATTTTCTACAAGTCCTAAATGTCTTTTAAACTGACTTGAATGTTTCCTAAGAGTTGATAAGAAAACTGTAAACTAAAAAGATATTCTTAAAATTTTTTTCAAATCTTCCTCATGGGGTGTAAATTCCAGTAAGTTTAAGATATCTTTTAAAGTGTTATGAAGATTCAAAAATAATTTATAACTAGAAAATATATCAATTAATTTTAAATTGAGTAAAAAAAAAATTTCTTGAAATTCTTAGGCAATTGTAAAATAATGTTTTATTTGGAAAAATTAGATTCAAGTTGATATTTAAAAAGATTTCAACAGATTTCAAATGATTTCAGCATTTTCGAAAAGGAATATGGAAGATTTCAAGGTATTTTCTTTTTATTTTGCAAGGGTTTTAAAAAGCTCAGGGAAACATTGAATTATTCCAAAAAATATTAAAACCGTTTAGAACTATAAACACAAATTTTTCAAATAATCTAAATTTCGAGAAGATTTAAAAAAGTAAAATAAAGTGTAGATTTTTGAAGCTTTCGCAAAAAAATCGAAGCTTTTCAGGAATTTTGAAAGGTTTCAAGAAAATAATAACATTTTCTAAAGATTCCTGGAAAAATTTTCAACAGATTTCTAAAAACTTCCAAAAATAAATCTGGAAGATTTAGCAATTTTTTTATTCATAAACATCTTTAACATTTTTAGGACAAATTCAAGTCAAATCAAAAGATCTTTCGAAATCTTAGAAGATTATGAAAGATTAAAAATATTTTCTACAAGTCCTAAATATCTTTTCAACTGACTTGAATGTTTCCTAAGATTTGATGAAAAAATGTAAACTAAAAAGACTTTCTTAAAATTTTTTTTAAATCTTCCTCATGGGGTGCACAATGCCTAAATTTTAATTTAAGTTTGAATATAAGTGTTCAAAAATTTTTAACAGATAAACAGTTATTCAAAATTTTTATTTTGTATTGCAAAATATTTTCCTTCTAAAGTTAAAAAATTATACGAGCGTAAAGTGCGCGATTAACGATGCTAGTGTTTCTAAGATACAAAAGTAACTAAAAAAGTAACAATAGTAACTTTTTGGCAAAACTAACTACGGAAAAGTTAAATTTTGTAACGTTAGCGATGACGATAATAAGTTTATAAAAAGTAATTTTGCCTATCACTGAAAAAGTTATAACGGAAAATATCGCACGAGATCGTATCGGACAGGATGGTATAGGAATCTTATTATTTTTCTTTTTACGTGATAACTTAATACCCGCAAGGTCAAATTACTTCAACTAGGGCTCATTTAATACATAATTCAATCAACTTTCTAACCGTTTTTTAAAAATATTCTTACCTATTTTCTAGACGGCGCTATCATCTTTCAAAGTCAAGGCTAATTTTGAATAGGTCAACCGATTAGAGGTCCAATACTATCCGTCAGTAGCGTAAAAGATCAGAATAGTTAATAAATTTAACAAACCTGGTTCTCCCTTATCTCCATCGGGACCAGGATCTCCTTTTAATCCATGCACTCCAGGTCTTCCTGGTTCTCCAGGCTCTCCTTTAATGCTCAAACCTCTTTCACCTTTGTATCCAGGTACACCAGGCCTACCAGATGTACCATCTCGTCCAGGGAAACCACGTTCACCCTAAACAAATTATGATCAGTTATTATTAATTCAATTATATTAAATACAGCTTTTCTTCAGAAAATCTTCAAATTAAATTAATTAACAAATTTAAAATAAATTGATTAAATTATTGTTACGTACAGCATCTCCTTTGGTACCAGGGAATCCGGCGTAACCTTGCTGTCCTTTTTCTCCAATGGGTCCTTCAGGACCGAAAGGACCTACTCGACCAGTATCACCTCGAATCCCCTTATCACCCTTTTCCAGTTTTAGTGAGCTTAGCGAAACATGTGCAGGTGTACCAGGTTCTCCTTGTGCTCCAGGTACTCCAGGCAAACCATCTTTTCCCTAAAATTAATTAAATAAAATTGAATTATTTTTTAGCATTTAATTTTTTTAGTCCTTATGCGCACAGCCGCTTGGGAACATGCCAAACAAAAATTACCGTTATTTTTATTATTATAAATAAATATCGCGTAAACTATGAGAGATAGGTCAAAATCAATGTGCGTTTATAATATCGATACTACATTATAGTATAGTATATGCGGTACTCAAAACTAAAAAATTACATCCAGTTTTACCTTTCTCTTACGGCTTACGAGATAATTATTGTTAAAAATAACAATAACGGAAGCTTTCCCTCAGTTCCCCTGAAATGTTCCCAAATTCAGACTCAACTTGATTCCTATTAATCTCGTCGAATTCTCTCCAATCCCCTTGAATCCTTCTCAATTCATTCTAGTTTTACGGAAACCAATTGAATAGATTGAATTTTTTAATTTTCTACAATCCTTTTTAATTTATCTAAAATACCCAATAAATTCTTCGAAATTCTTTTGAATTCTTTTTAAAAAATTTAAATTTTTTTCGAATTCAACTGAATTTTTCTAAATTAACTAAGTTCAAATCAAATAAATAAATGTTTCAAAGTTTCTTTTTACTTTGTTCTGATGTCTTTTAAACTGATCTTCCATCCAATTAAATTGTTTTTACAGTCCCATGAATTTTTGTAAATTATTATGGGCCACATAGAATTCTTCTCATTTCCGATTTATCCCTCCAGATTCCCTCGAATTTTATTGAATTCCTCGGTCTTTTAAAATTTGTTTCAATTAACTTAAATTCTGTTGAATTTGTCCTGAATTATGTTCTGTTCCATTTAACTCAATTTAATGAAAATTTTTTGATTTTTTATATCTTTCTTTAATCATTCAAATTGTTTTGAATTTTATCAAAGTCTCCTAAATTCCCTTGTATTCTTCTAAATTTACTGAAATCAATTATATTTTTTAGAATTTTCCTATTCATTTGGATTATTTTTAATTTTACTTGAATTCTTCTCAATTCACCCGAATTCTTATGAATTCATCATGAATTGACTTAAATTCTACTTGGACTTGTATTAGTATTCGTTCCAGTTTTACTAAAACCAATTAAATGTTTTGGATTTTTGAATTGTTTGCAATTCATTTGAATTCATTTGAAATGCACACTGGATTGTATAAACTTCTTTTGAATTCTTGTAAATTCTTTGAAATTACCCTTATGTCTTTTAAACTCTCAAATTTTGAAGCATTTCATTAAATTCTTTGAATTCTCATTATTTTTCTAAATACGCTCTGAACTTAATAAATTCAATAAATTTTTCGAGCAAATTTGTTAATATTTTTGAATTGTTTTCAATTGACTTGATTTTTTTAATTCAACTCAAGTTTTCATCGAGTTTTTTATTAATTCAATCGATTTTTCTCAATTCCATTATATCCCTCTACATGCACTCGAATTTTATTTTAATTTATTCAAAATTTTTTTAATTAACCTGAATTTTGTTGAATTTGCCCTGAATTTTGTTCGAAACCATTTCACTCAATTTAATGGAAAGTTTTTTTATTCTTTAAATTTCATACAATTCACCTGAATTCTTCTAAATGCCATTGAATGCTTCTAAATTCACTCTCATTTTGGTGAAATCAATGGCATTTTTTTATTTTTTCCAATTAATTTGAATTATTTTGAATTTCACTTGAATCGTTTTGAATTCACTCTGAATTCTTATTAATTTCTCCTGAATTCGTTCAAATTCAACTTGGATTTGTATCGATTTCATTAAATTCTCTTAAATTCACTTGAGTTCTTGTAAATTCATTCCAGTTTTACGAAAAGCCAAGAAATATTATGAAAAAAGAAACATTTCAAGCCATTTGAATTCATTTGGGATACACACCAAATTCTTCAAAATTCTTCTGAATTCCTTAAGACTCTTCTGAATTCTTTATCATTCTTTTGAATTCTTTTAAATTCAATTAAATTCTTGTGAATTACCATGATTTTTTCTAAATTCACTCCAAATTTTTATCGAATTTTTCTCACCTTCATTAGAACTCTCTAAATTTACTCGAATTTGATTGAATTCATTGGACTTTCTAATATTTTTTCTCAATTAAGTTAAATTCTGTTAAATTTGTCCTGAATTATGATCTCTGCCACTCAATTCAGTGAACATTTCTTGATTTTTTACATTTCGTTCAAGTCACTCAAATTCTTATGAATTTCATCAGTCTCCTGAATTCTTCTAAATTCACTTCCGTTTTACTGAAATCAATGGAATTTTTTGAAATCTTTCCAATTCAATTGAATTCTTTTGAATTTTACTTGTATTGTTTCGAATTCACTCTGACTCATTAATTACATTATTAATTCACATTAGTCACCTTTAGTCACTTTTAGTCTTTTTTTAGATTTTTTGGGCAACCTAATCTACCTTATGCCCTCCTTTTCATATCTTTGTCACGTAGGTAATTCGAAAAAAATAGTTCTGTTCTCTTCCAAAATTGAAGCTAAAATGAATCAGTGCTGACAACATATTTCAGAGGTACTTACAGGAAGTCCCGGAGGTCCTTGAAGTCCAGGATTTCCATCAATTCCAGGTTCACCAGGTGGTCCAAGTTCTCCAGGTGGACCTCGCAGTCCAGGAACTCCAGGAAGTCCATCCAATCCTCTTTCTCCCTTAACACCAGGATGTCCAGGTGTACAATCTTGACAACGCCCTCCAATATCTCCCTTTGCTCCAGGTATACCCGGGAATCCAGGCATACCATCTTTTCCTTTTGGTCCAGTTTCTCCAATTCTTCCGGGGGCTCCAGGAGAGCCAGGTATTCCTTCCAAAGAATCTCCTGGACGTCCTCTCACACCCTGGTAACCTCTTTCTCCCTTCTGTCCCTTGGCTCCATCATTTCCGGAAAGACCATCCAAACCTTTTGGTCCCTAGTTTGCAGCATCAAATGTCAGGATTAAAACGTCAAAATAAAAGATTATACACTAGGGTGGCCCTTATTTTTCAAACAAAAAAATTAAACTCAACAAAACAGTTGATTTTTTTATCAAATAGCTCAGTTTTCAACCTAGAAAGATTAAACCAACAAACTACATAAATTTTTAACCAAATAGTCGAATTTTTAACTTGAAAAAAAATTTGAATCAAAAATGGAATAGTTAAATTTTCAGTTTAAAAAAAAAAAATTTCAACAAGAATAAAAACGATTCATGAACGATTTGAATTGATTAAAGAAAGACGACTTTTTAACAAAACATTTGAATCCTCAATCAAATAGCAGAATTTTCAACAAACAAGATTAATTTTTTACCCAAATAGACGAATCTTCAACAAAATAGTTAAGTTTCAAGCTAAATAGTCGGATGCTTTAAAAACAGTTGATTTTCAGACCGAAGAGGAAAAAATTTCAACAAGAAAGTTAATTTCAAATCAGGAAAGATGAATCTTAAATGAAATAGTCGAATTTTCAACTAATTTTCTACCAAAAATGGAATAGTTGAATTTCCAGTTAAAAAAAGCTAATTTTCATTTGAAAAAACTAATTTTTAACCTGTTTAATTCAACTAAAAATTACAAATTTTTAACAGAATAGTTGAATCCTCAACCACAATGATAGATTTTCAACAGAAAAGAATAATTTTTTATCCACATATACGAACTTTCAACAAAATACATGCAATCATGTAAACATATTTTGTTGAAAATTTTTCCTTTCGGTTGAAAATTCATCTATTTTGCTGTATATTCATTTTTTGATTAAATTCAACTGCTCTTACTTAAAATTGGCATCTTCATGGTTAAAAAACATTTTTCATCGCAGAAAATTTACCGATATGATTGAAAATGTAACTATTTTGTTAAAAATTGTTTTTTCTACTGAAATTTGATCTTTTGTAGTTGAAAATGCAACCATTTAGTTGAAAATTAATGCAATTTTTTTATTTCGCCTCTTTGATAGAAAATTAATCTTCTTGGTTGAAAGTTCATGCTTTCAATTGAAAATTCGCTTTTTTTCCTTGGTTTAAACGTAATTTTTTTGAACTGCGAATTTAACTGTTTCATTTTTTGTTAAAAATTGATCTTCTTTAGCTGAAAATTCGTATCTTTGTACAAAATTGACTCATCGTGATCACAAATTCATCTTTTTGGTTTAAAATTCAACTATTTTGTCAAATTCAACTTTTATTTACTCAAAATTATCGTCTCTTTTGGTTAAAAATCCAACTACATTGTTGAAAGTTGACAAACTAATTTGTTGAAAATTCATTTTTTCCTTGAAGATTCCTCTATTTGGTTGAAAATTCGTTGTTTTTTGTTAGAAACTAATTTTTTACTGAGAGTGTAAGCATTTAATTTTTAGTTAAAAATTCATCTTTTGTATTTAAAACTACAGCTATTTTATTGAAAATTCATTTTCTTCATATATTTCGTTGAAAAATTGTCTTTTTTAATACAAAAGTAATCTTTTTGGTTCAAAATGCAACTATTTGGTCGAATTTAATTGTTATTTTTATTTACAATAAAATATCTTTTTTGTTTGAGTATTCATCTTTTTTCTTGAAAATTTATCTTTTTTAGATGAAAATTCAAATATTTGGTTGAAAATTCGTCTTTTATGGTTGGATTCAACTGTTTTGATTATGATTTAATACCTTTTTTAGTTAAAAATTAAACTCCTTGGTTAAACGTTGAAATACATTGTCAAAAGTTGAACTTTTTTGTAAAAAGTTTATTTGTTTGGTAGAAGATTCATCTTTTTTGTTGAAAATTCAACTATTTTGTTGAGAATTATTATTAAATATATGGAAAAGTTTTGTTTAAAATTCAACTATTTGGTCGAAATCGAATGTGTTTTTTTTTATTTTGAATTATATTCTCTCCTGGCTGACAATACAACAAATTGGTTAAAATTTGAACTAATTCGTTGAAGATTTTGCCATTTTATTTGAAATTCGTTTTTTTAAATTAAAAAGTAATTATTTAAACTGAAAAATTAACTATTCCACAATTAGTAAAAATTCAACTGTTTCGTTGAATGTTGTTTTTTTAGTTGGACTCAACTGTTTTTAATTTAAAATTTACATATTTTTTGGTTGGAAATTCAACTACTTGGTTACAAGTTAACTATTTCATTGAAAATCGGTCTGTGATGGTAGATAATTAATATTCTTGGTTAAGAATTCATCTTTGTTAAAAATTAATATTTTTTATTTAAAAATGCAATTATTGGTTTGACAAAAATTTTTTTTTGTTGGATTCAACTGTTTTTTATTTAAAATTAACATCTTTCTTGATTAACAATTCAACTAGTTTGTTGGAAGTTTATTTTATTGGTTGAAGATTTCTCTTTTTGGTTGAAAATTTAACTATTTTGTTAAAAATTCGTCTTTTTTCGGTAGAAAATTAACCCACTCAGTTAAAAATTATTTTTTTTTTATTCAAATTTCAAATTCAATTTTTTCAAATACTGAGGGCAACATTAAGAAATCAAAAGGTTCATACAAATATATAACATTTTGGAAAAATTTCTAAATAAGCTTTTTTTGTTTTGATCCGACGAGCTTTGCAATTCAACATATATGTGTATTATTTAAAAAAAATTATAAACTATCGAAAAAATTATGAAATTGTTCACATTCATTATAAGGCTCATGGAATATATAGTATATGTACCAATTTTGGGATTTCTACAGGAAATCAATTGAATAAACAAATTTAATCGTTTAAACAATGAAAGCTGAGTTAAAAAAATGAGTGATAAATAAAAAACGTATCCATTCATGATTCACGATATAAACAAGAACCACCCTAATTATACACAAAAACTTTTTTAAAAACCTACCATGATCGAAAGTCCTTTTTCTCCAACAGGCCCTCTGAGTCCAGCAGGACCGGGGGGTCCATCAAATCCGCGAGGTCCGATTTCACCAGGGAAACCAGGCAGACCAGATTCTCCTTTCGTTCCCTTTTCACCTGGACGTCCTTCAGGACCAGGTATTCCTGGAAGTCCAGGACCTCCTTGATTACCAATCGGTCCTCGAGTTCCAGGTTGACCTGGGAATCCATCTGAGCCTCTAGGTCCAACAGGACCTGGGAATCCCCGAGGTCCTTTCTCGCCTGGTGGTCCAGGTCTTCCTTTACCACCCTAAAGCGATTGGAACACACAAATATTGATAATTATTTAAAAATATTATTGAAAACTCTGCACTTTCTAAGATATACAATTTTAAGTTTTACATTTTTAAGATTTAGAAGTAAAGTTTATTGAATTTTGAAAATTTACGATTAAAAATTCTTGATTTTTGAAGATTTACAATGCATTCATAAGATGCATAAATAAAAGTTCTTGAATTTTGATATTTACAATTGAAAAATCTTTAATTTTGCGGATATACGAATAAAAATTCTTAAATTTTTATGAATTTGGAAATAAAAAGTAAAGCTTTCAATATTAAATTTTCCGAAATGTAAAAATTTCAAATATAAAGCATTAATATTAGAGATTTTTTATTTGTAAAACTTAAAACTTGCATAATTTTTCATTGTAAATTGTCAAAATAAAATCTCTTCAATTTCACAGATTTGAAATTCAAATTTCTACTATTTTAAAGATTAACAATTGAAATTTTTTTTTATTTTAACGATTCGCAGTTTAAAGTGCTACGATTTCAAAGATTGACATTTAATCAAAAATCAAGTTTTTGATTCATAATCTTCCGAACTAAAGAAATTTCGAATGCAAAGTATCAGAATTACAGACTTTTTTATTGTGAAACACAAAACTTGCAACATTTTTTATTGTAAATTGTCAAAGTTGGAAAATCATCCATTTTTTAAATTTACAATTGAAATTTCTACAATTTTAGAGATTTCCAATTGAAAACGCATGAATTTTAAAGGTGCATAAATCAAAATTTTTAAATTTTAATGATTTTGAAAATCAAAAGTCGAGTTTTTAATTCTAAATCTTCAAAATTCTGAAAAGAAACCATAAAAACTAGAGAATTTTCAATTGTAAATTGGCAAAATTAAAAACTCTTCAATTATTTGAAATTTAAAGTTCTACAATATTAAAATTTTACAATTGAAAACTGTTGGATTTTAGAGATGCGTAAATGCAAATTTCCTAAATTTGGATGATTTTGGAAATTAAAAGTCAGGGTTTTGATTCTTAATCTGCCAAATAGAAGAAGTTTTGAATGTAAAGCATCACAATTATAGAATTTTTGATTGCAAACGTCAAACTAGCATAAGTTTTCATTCTACATTTTCTAAATTAAAAACTCTTCAATTTTAAATATTTACAATTTAAAGTTCCATAATTTTAAAAAATCAATTTTAACGATTTGTAGTTAAACAATTCTTCAATTTTGAAGATTTATAAATAGAAATGCTTAAATTGTGATGATTTCGAAGATTAAAAGTTAACAGTTTACAATTCTAAAACTTACAAATTGATGAAATTTCAAATGTAAATTATCAAAATTACAGAATTTTTAATTACGAAACTCGAAACTTGCATAATTTTTATTGTATATTGTTAAAATCTTCAAAATCTTCAATTTTGAAGATTTACAATTTGAAGTTCTGCAATTTTAAAGAGTTACAATCGAAAATTCTTGAATTTTGAAAATATAGAATTGCAAATTATTCAATTGTCAAAATTTATATTCCACGGTATGTAATTCTGAAAAATTGTTGGAATAGTTTAATTTTCAAGATTAAAAATTAAAAATTCTTTCATTTGAACGATTTGCAATTAAAAATTCTTGAATTTTCCATATTTGTAATTAGAGTCTTTCAAATATTTAATTTGTGGAATAGAAAATGATGCAATTTGGAATGCCTTCTTTTGGGATTCAAACTAAAGGATTTATATTCAACTGAAACCATTAAAAATGGAAACAGAATGTTCAAACACCGTGTTTGAACCCGCTCTACAGGTACCGAAACTCGAATTTTCAACAGATTTGCTATCTCAAAGTGGAATAAATTTGAAGATTATTAATAATAATTTTAAAAAATCGACTCAAAAAAATACAATCTATACTCACGCCAGGTGGTCCTGGGGGTCCTCTGATACCAGAAATGCCCATAGGTCCATCTTTTCCAGGTTCTCCTTTCGCTCCAGGTCGTCCATCAAGTCCAGATAATCCATCGTAACCTCTGTCACCCTTGAGACCAATAGGACCTGGGGGACCCGAAAATCCGTCCCTACCCTGGTTGAATGAAATATCAAAATTATTAACAAAAAGGCTATCAATTTTTAATAATAAAAAATTATCAATGAAAAACTTACTCGAACTCCTGGAGCTCCCGGGAGACCCTTTTCTCCTTTCATTCCAGCGACTCCAGGTATTCCATAATCTCCTGCAGGACCTGGTTCTCCTATTGGTCCTTCCGATCCTCTATCACCCTGTAAACAATTAAAAAATTATTTAAAATGTAATTAAGGCAAAAAAGTGTTCATAAATATTAGGAACTTACTCTGTCTCCTTTTGGTCCTGGTTCTCCAGGTGTGCCCTTTGATGAAGTTGGATTTCCTGTAACTGCGTAAATAGGGGCAGCACGTCCAGGTGGACCCTTCTGTCCCTTGTCTCCTTTTGGTCCTTCGAATCCAAGCCCCATATGACCCTTATCTCCTTTTGGTCCCGCAGGTCCCGGTGCACCCTTTTTAATATTGTTACATTATTATGATGTTTAGTGATTCTCTTGTAATTACTTTAATTTTTTTTTCTCATTTGCAAACTTCACTCTCTTTCATCCATTTCCCTCTTTTCCCCTCTATTGAAGAATCCTAATTTTTCCTTGTTTTTAAGAAACTTGCTCTTTTTCACGTTTTTTTTTTTATTTGAACTGCATGAATAGAAACTAATGAGAAAATCAAACTTTTTTCAGTTGATAGTTAATTATTTGTTATTGAAGACTCTGATTATATTTTTAGTTTAGAACTCATCACTCTTGGCTACAAATTCTAATATTTAGTTGAAAATTTCATTATTTTGTTGAAAAATATTTGGTTTTCTTTTGGTTGAAAATTTAAATATAGAATTGCAAATTAGTCCATTTTTAAGATTCATACTTTCTAGGTATGTAATTTTGAACGTTTTTTTCAGTAGTTCAATTTTATTTATCATATTTATTTATATATATATATATATATATATATATATTATATTTCAACTGACAAGGGATGTTCGGCAAATTTTTATTTTTATTTTCGATTCATAATATTTGTAGTGAAAGCTCATAACCTGAGTGTTAATTTACCAAAGTAATAATATGAAATTTTTCGTTGTTTTTGAAAAAATCGACTTTGAAATGCACTGCACTTTTTTTAATGCCTTTTTTTCGGAGAACATGAATTTTTAACTCTATCATGTTTTTCGCAGAAAAATTTATATTCTATCGATGTTATTGATTGTTGCTAAAATGTTCACCAATTTTGTTTAAAACTAGAAATACGATCAAAGTTTTCAAAACGAAAAATTGTATTTTAATACAAATTTTCAAACGAACAGAACAAATCAAAGAAATATTCGCTTCCTGGAATAAAAATGATTTTTTTTCAACTTTTTTCATTAAAGTAACTATAAATAAGACACAATTTTAAAGATGATATTCAATTATGTACAATTTATTCACAGTCTACTTTTACACTGACATACAATTATACAATCTTGTCCTTGTAAAAGCTCATCGTTATTTATCTGATCAAATACGAGGTTTAACAAGACTCGTCCATACTCATAATTTTTAATATAATTGGTAAGCATTGTGAGGAAATTGATAAAATTTATAGAAAAAAAAAATTTGCGAAAAATATGATAAAGTTGATGAAATTCAGTTTTTCCGTGAAAGAAGGCATCATTAAAATGATTGTTAGCATAATTTGAAAAGATTATCGGAGGAAATTATATTTATAAACATATTAATCAATGAAAATTAAAATAAAAAAGTCTAGGCAGCGGGAATCGAAGACGCAACCTTTGTCTATGAAGCCGAAGCGCTATTGTCTGAGCTACCAACCGATTTAAAGTATGTTTCGCCAAACAAAATTCATCCTTTTTAGTAAAAATTCATCTTTTCGGGTTTAAAAATCATATTTTTTCAAAAAAAAAAAAAAATAAACTAAACTAAACTAAACATCAAAATTCAACTCTTTCGTTAAAAATTCAACTATTTTGTTGAAAATGCAATACATTTCGACCTGAAATCTTGAGCGTTTTATATTGTTTTATTATTCCTCTGTTTTGAGAGCATTTTGAAATGTGAAGTCTGCATTTGGTTTGAATGAAAGATATTATGCCATAAGGGCCTATGGCCTAACTCACATTTTCACAATTATTTTCAGGAAAAACAAAGGAAATTCCTCAAAAATAGAAAATTTAATTTAAAAAAGATGTTTTGATACAAATTTTGATTTATATAAAAATTGATAGGAAAGTGTTATGAGGTTCCGAGAAAACTGAGGGAGATTTTTTTCGTTCGAGGAACACGTTTTTTAAACTTTGGGCATTAATGAAAAATCTAGTTTTAAATAAAAAAAAAGTAAGAATTCAATTCTTAACTATTGAGTTGCTGAATCGATACAAAAATGTTTTATTGAAAAATATAGTATTATGTCTTGAGAAAATATAGGGGGCATTTTTTACTTCAGGGGCATGTTTTCATAAATTTAGCTGGTCATAAAAAATCCAATTTTTAATTTAAAAAAAAAGTAGAATTTACTTTCCGCTCAAAAACTTGTCATGCGTCATCGATTTCATGCAACTGCGCATGCGTATGTGAGCCTGAGCGTAAAGTGACAGTCAGGCCCTTATGGCATGCTAACGAAAAAAAATATAATGAGATTATAAAAAGTTTGTTCCGTCATGATGTTTGTTAATGTTTTTTTGTTTTTATTGAAAAACTATTATCATTTTGAAAAAATTATGAGTTAGGCCCATATGGAATGCTACCTTTCAAATATTGAATAGTGTCGATTTCTGGTCTATTATTTATAGAGTAAAAAAAAATCTGCCTGAGCCTGGACTTGAACTAGCAACGCCACTATACATGAGTGGAGCGTTAATCGAGGATGTCGCAGTATATCTCTCCAAAAATAATAGAACAGTAATCGACACTTGTTAATATTTAACATAAAAAATTGAATACGTACATATTGTCCACGTTCTCCTTTGACACCAGGAGGACCTCGGGGTCCTTCTGGTCCCGGATTTCCAGGGGGACCTCGAACTCCATCAAGTCCAGGTTCTCCTTTTTCTCCAACAGGGATCACTCCTACGTAAGCTGATTGTCCCTTATCTCCCTTTGGCCCTGAAGATCCAGGAAGACCTCTTGGACCTGGTTCTCCGGGACGTCCATCAAGACCTGGGAAACCCTACAAATGGGAAACAAAATTGAGTCAAAAACACATTTGAAAAATAAATATACAAAAAGAAACAAGAATTGTACTTTAAATTGATAAAAATTGAGTTATTCTTATACTAATTTCATTGTCAAAATATTATCAACTTACGTCCGTTCCGTTGCAACCATCGCGACCAGGAAGACCTGGATTGCCTGGAGGACCCTGGGCTCCTGGAACACCGTTGATTCCGGGATATCCAGGAACTCCAGTCATACCCTAGATATTTGATATAAAAAAATTAGCCCAATTAGGGAGATTTGACACTTAGAAGTGAGAGCTGGGAAAAGGGTATTTAAAACTTAGGGGTGATTTTCGAGGCTGGGAAGAGCTGGACAAAGAGATTTTACATTTTTTCAAACGAATAAACAAATTTGTGAATTTTTCTTTAAAAAAAAAGTTGAAACAATAATTTATAATTAATAATTAATAATTTCTAATTTAGAGAATTTGAAATTTAAAAAAATAAACAAAAGGATTCTGAATTGAAAATGTTCCAAAGCAAACAATTTGAGATCAGGCAACATTTCTCAAAAAAGGACAATATTCCGAATGAAATGCTACAATTTTACATTGGTATAAAATGATAAAATTTTTAATTAAAATTGATCACACAAATTTATCCAAGTTTGAAATACAAATTCACCTTGATTTTCACCGTTCAAAATTAGAAAATTAAAAAAAAAGTAAGTGAAATAAAAAACATTCAAAATGAAAAAAGGTGTGCTATGAAACGTTGAAAATTAAATCAACCCAAACTTCATTTGAAACTGAAAAAATTTTTAGTAAGCAAAAATTGAGATATTGAATCTTTTTTTAATTTCAAATCGTTTAATTTCTAACACTACATTTGAAATTATTATTAATTATTGAAATTTTCCAATAAAATATTTATCAGTTCTCAATGATTAATTTTTTAAATCTTAAACTAACAATCGGAAGATTTTATGTTATTGCATTGAAAATTAAATTTGTTTCAAACCTACATATGATTTAAATATTTTAAATTGCAGTTATAAAATCTTCTAATTTTAAAGGCTTGAATTTTAGGAATTATTTTCTTAATTTTTCATTATTTTGAATTTATTCTGGAGGCGTTTAACTCAATATCCTTTGATAACAAATCCTTCAAACTAAAAAGTGTGCAACTATCAAGTCTTTCAACTTGATATTCTACGATTTCGAAAAATTTAAAAAAACAAACAATATTCTACGTTTAAAATTGAAACGAAAAATTTGAATATTTAAATCTAAAATTATCAAATTCAAAACTAACTATCAAGGATTACGATATGAAATTTTACAATTTTAAAAGATTTACTAGTGAAATTGTTTTCACATTTTTAATATTCAAATTTAAAAGTAAATTTGAAAATTGAAACCGCCAAAAATTAAAAAATCTTAGTCAAAATATTTTTTGATTTTAGCTTTTTAACTATAATCCGGAATTGAAATTATAGAAATTTTTATGATAATACATATATTATTATTATGCATGTATTAAATAATGGCGTGTATACAATTATCCTCTGTCATATTATTAACATTATGAATAACTGTATGAACACTTTTCCACTTTGAAAGTTGAAAATTACTGTGAATTTATTTTTTGATCTTAGAAAAAATTATCTAATCAATTTAAATGTTAGATAATAATTGCTTTATTTAATAAGAACTTAAAATTCTAGCATGTCTGAAACTTTAACTTGCAAACATTTGATTTAGTTTTCAATTGAGAACTGTAAAATTTTAATCACTTCGAATTGAAATTATTTAAATATAAAAGTTTTAATTTCTATTACTTCTGAAATTATCCTTTTTTCGAAATTTTGATCTGAAATAATTCCGTTTCGAAATTCTTCAATTCAAATAGAAATTGTTTAATTTTGAACGCTTTGAATTAGAAAAGATACAATTTTGAAAGTGTCCTATTTTCAAAATGTTAGTCTTTTTCATTGATTATTTGTTGTTTTTATGATATCAATGTGTTGAATATGCATTAAAATTTGTATGCGTATGAAATTATCCGCTTTTATATTACCATAATTATAAATAATTTAATGAAAATGTTTGAACTCATCATTTTTAAGAAAAATAATATTTCTTGTTTCACATTTTTATATAATAAGTAATTTTTCTCAATTTACTTATTGTATTTTATAATTGGCAAACCGAGCCTCAAATTGTTACAGAAAAATATGAAATAAGATAAAATTATTATTTTCCTTACAAATGGGTTTAGAATTATTCATCAAATTATGTACAATAATGTATAAAAATTTAATTCATGCATTTTTAGGATATTTTGAAAATAAAAACTACGAACAATCAATAAAAAATACAAAACTTAAATAAAGAACCTCTTAATCATATCCGATTTTGATTTTTTTTTTTTTTTTTTGAAAAATTTGTTTACTAAAGAGGTATAACTGGGGATAGTGTACATGTTCAGATTCGACAACCATTTTTTTTTGGCTGATAAAATGAATCACTCTAATGTAGTATCAGGTGACATTCAAGTGGTTAAATAGATTTTTCTTACAAAAAAATGTGATTTCTGTAAAAAAATCACTGTCATATTCAGTGTTCAAAATAAAATAATTTTCAATATTGTGAATCTTCAGACTTTGATTATTTTAAAAACTTAAAAATTAGAATCTTTCAAAAGTGAAGAATTCAATCTTAAAGCGTTAAAAATTGAACAATTTCTTTGAAAACTAAAAAGTTATTCATTTTTTTAATCTTACCCGGTCTCCTTTGTTTCCTCGTGGTCCTTGAGGACCAGGGTCACCCTTGTCACCTTTTTGACCCAAAAGACCTTCAATACCCGGAAATCCAGTTTGACCCCTTGGACCTGCGACTCCAGGAGTTCCAGGAGGACCCTAAAATTTTACAAAAATTGTATCACATCCATTTTCCGTGTCCCCAAATATGAATATTTTCATTTTTTTTAAATATTTTTAGGTTTACTCTTGATCCTTTCTCAGCGTAGCATTTCGGGGCGCAACATCCACTTCCGGAACAATTTCTTGTCTCTCCAGGAACAGGATGAATCGCGTATCTACCCCCAGCATCTTCTACTTCAGAATTTTTTTGGGGGTAGCGATCACGTCCGTATTGGGAAGCACCTTCGGGATTTCGACCGGTACCCCGGTCGCCATAGGAACCCCCATATGAACTCCCATATGAGCCCCCATACCCGGCGGATCCATAAGAACCGTCATAAGTTTTGGTGTCATCATATGTTGTCTCCCTGTTATTGTTGGAATAAGGATCTCCTGATTGGTTCCAAGACGTACGCCTATCATATGTGTTGTAACCTCTATCTGGCAGATCTAGAGTCGAAAAAAGGATCATAATTTTTTTTTATTAATGCGCTCTACACTTAAATCAGTCAAAATTTGACTGGTTTACACTCAACTCCCGATATAGGACCAGTTTCGGGCAAGGCTTGCTTTGGCCTTGATCTTCAATCGAGGGAATCCAAACGTAAACTAGCAGGCTCGCATGAACCATTTCTGTTGGATTTTAACGCATGATGCAATCTGAAGCAACTAACGCGCTGGGAGTGCGGCCCTCGAACTGTTTGTCACGCTTGACTGGGCATATTCTCTCTTTCGGCCCCGCAGCTCCTCTTAACACGAAACTGTGGAGGCCATCAGTTCTAGGAATGCCGTGAACCGGAGATCTTGTATCGGGAGTTGAGTGTAATTAATCAATGGAGTGGTTCAGACAAAGGCAATGTTCGATTTTTTTTGTTTGGGAGAATATCTTATTTTCGGAGTTACCCAAAAAATTAAAAATGACTGTTTTTGATCGGCCTCTATTTTCCCATGAGAATAACATGAGAAAAAGCTCGATATCTACAAATATGAGACTACATTGATTGTTTAAACTATTTGTTTGTGTTTTCACAGTCAATTTCTCACAATTTAACACTAATTATCAGTACCCTCATAACGAGATAAACTAATTAGGCAATATAAAAAATCAAAAAGGTCGATTCACGTTATTGTAAGTTGTTTATATTAGCAACAAATCGCACTTGACTGCATGACTCCAGTCGAAAGTTACAATTATACTACCGAAATATTATTTAAACAATTTACAATAAAGTTGGTCGAGCGTTTTCATCTTTTACTCAAACTTCATGTAACTCAGAGAAAATTTACATTCTTTATATTTCGTTTAAAAAAATTGTACAAGCAAATAAAAATTGTGTGAACTATTATGGATAAGTAGTAATAATGCCAGATATACCAGAGTTCAGTCCAGTTTGTTGACCAATTTGCGAGAAAACTAAATTTTTCTGCCTTATTTCTGCAAAAGGTTACATTTAAACAATGAAAAGTCCTTTTTTCATTAGATCGAAAGTTGAACGACTGCTAAAAATGCAATTTTTTAAAAAGATTTATCATTCAAGTTAAAACCCTATTCCTTAGGTGGAAAATTCAACTATTTGCTCGAAAACTCGTTTTTTGGTCAAAAATTATTATTCTAACTACAAATTCATCTTTTATTGTTGAAATTACAGCTATTACATTTTTGGTGGGAATTCTTCTTTTTTATTGAAAATTTTACTACTTTGTTGAGAAATAATTTTTTAGGTTGCAGATTTAACATTTTAGCAGAAAATTCATCTCTTGGGCTGCAAATTTACCTATTTTGTTAACAATTATTTTTTAATTGGAAGTTTTACTACTTTCTCAAAAATTAATTTTGTTTGATTGAATATTCATGACTTAAGTTCAAAATTTAACTCTTAGATTGCAAATGTACCTGTTTCGTTAAGTATTCTATTTTTTCGATTTAAAATTAATTTTTATAAATAAAAATGTAACTATTCCATTTTTAGCTGAAGATTGATTTTTTAGTTGAAAATTGTGAAAAAATCTACTATTTGGGTACAATTTTATTTGAAAAAAAATTCAAAATATAAGTATTTCATTTGTTGTTGAAAATTGACTTTTTTAAATAGCAAATTCAACTATTTGGTTGAAAATTAATCTTCTTGGCGAAAATTTTTCTCTTGAGAAAATTTAACTGCTTGTTTGGAAGTTGAACTGCTTTGTTCAAAATTGATTCTTTCTGTTGATGAATCAATATTTTAGTTACAAATTTAACTATTTTGTTTACAATTTCTTTTTTGTTGAAAATTTATTTTGGGAAGTTAAAATATAACTATTCCATTTTTGGTTGAAATTGGATCCTTTTAAATTAAAACTTTAACTGTTTGGTTGAAAATTCATGTAGTTTGTTGATAAATCCTCTTTTTTGGTAGAAAGTTAATTTTCTAGGCGGAAAATTCATTTTTTGTTCGTTTTAAAACTCAACTTTTTCGTTGGAAGCTGAACTGTTTTATTAAAAATGCATTCTTTTCGTTAATGATTCATCATTTTGTTTCAAAATTTAACCAATTTGTGGAATTTTTTTTTCTCTTGAAAATTGATTTTGGTAATTTAAAATATAACTATTCCATTTCTAGTTGAAAATTGCTCTTTTTAAATTAAAAATTCAACTATTTGGTTAAGAATTCGTCTTTTGGTAGAAAACTAATTTTCTTAGCAAAAATTCATTTTATGTTTGTATAAAAATTCAACTACTTGGTTGAAAGTTGACCTGCTTTTTTTAAATTCATTCTTTTGGTTCATGATTCATCATTGTAGTTGAAAAATTAACTTTTTTGTTGAAAGATTATTCAAAATGACAAATTTCATCAAAAAGTCAAACTGACTGGTTTAAAAATTCCGAGAAAAATTCACTTTCAAATCATTTTTAGTCGAATCCAACGAACTGACTTTAAATCAGCCGCATTAGACTTGTTGAAATTTAGCCTGTACTTTTTAAAAAATAGTTTGAAAGTTCGTCATGAAATTTTCAATATCTACACATTTGAAGCTCAAACCCCTTCAAATTCGTCATTAATCAATTAAAAGCATTATAAATTTAATATTTTTAATCGCAGGACAATCAATTTCTTCTTACAGATTAACAACAAATAAATGAGGATCCTCCTTTTAAAAAAGAAATGAAAAGTGGAATATTTACCGTCATATTCAAAATCGTCATTTTCGTCTCCATTAGGCGGCCCCCCAATGTCACCTCTCTGTGGCCTCCCTCGTAATGTATAATTTTGCTGTAAAACATAAAAAAAATTATTTATTATTCTATTTGTACCCTTCATCACAAAATATGTTTTAATAATTTGAAGAAAAATTATTTATATACCCCCAGGGATCGGAACCTTTTAGGTTGGACCCAAGGTTAAAACATTCCTTAAGGGGGTTGAAACAACTCGGGATTTCGCCAGATCCATAATACGTCTACAAAAATGCGCTGTTTAATATAATATTCGAACCACACAATCTAAAGGCAATTTCACTCACAGAAGCAAAGCGATTTTTTCGAAAAATGTTCTTATTGTTTTTGTTTTTTTTTGTAATTGAAAATTGGGCGCCTTTAAAATGCAACGAGCCAGCTAATACTTCATGCCGGGTTGCAGTCATCCGGTTAGTTTCAAGTTGCATTAAATCTTGAAGTACTGATTTTTCGTCGCTTAGAATAATATATAATATAATAATATAATACAATGTAAAAAATGAATAATAATAACATAAAATTCTCATTTTTCGTTAATATATTTATATTATCCATAATAACCTTCTTTTTGCCGGTAAGGAAGTTTTTTTTCTCACCATATCAAATAAACTTAGTGTTTAAAATAATAAAGTTATAAATAATAATTAATTGAAAAAGTTATAATAGATCGAATATTACAAAAACCTTCCTGAAGATTGCGGGTACGTTTATTAACCATTTTTCATAAAAAAAAGGACACTTTAACCTATTTTTTATGAATAGGCTTCATTTTTTTGCAGAATTAACTTGAAATTTTTTGCCAAAAACTCCCTGCTGTTATATTTTTTATAATCAAAAAAACGGTTAATTATATGAACAATTTTTATTTGAAATATACACATTTTGACCATTTTTCATAAATAGAACCAATAAACAATCCTAATAAAAAACCAAACTATTTTGGTTTGAAAATTAATTTTTTTGTTTGAAAGGTCTACTATTATATTTTTGTTTATGGATTCATCTCGCTTTCTTTTAAGATTCGACTATTTGATCAAAAAATTAACCATTTGATCAAAAGTTAAATTATCTTGTTGAAAAGTCATCTTCTTGGCGAAAAATTCAACTACATGGTTGAAAGTTAAATGACTTTCTAAAAAACTTTTTTTTTTATTGAAGATTCATCTCTTTGGTTGAAAATTAGACTGTTTTGTTGAAAATTAGTTTTATTATTGGTTGAAAATTAATTTTTCCGACTGAAAATTTAACTACTCCACTTTTAGTGGAAAATTCAAGCGCTTAGTTGAAATGTCATGTATTTTGTTGATAATTTATCTTTTTCGTCCAATATTAATTGTATTGGTTAAAAAATCAACTTTTTAGTTAAAAATTAAACTCTGGTTAAATTCTTAAATCTTCCCTTAAAAATTCATTAGAAAATCATTTTAATTGAAAATTCACCTCATCTGTTGAAAATTTAACTAATTTGCGAAACATTCGTTTTTTTAAAGCTGAGTATTAATTTTTTTCGCTGAAAACTGAACTATTTCATTTTTGATTGAAGACTGATATTTCAAATTGAAAATCAATCTTTACTGCTTGAAAATTAATTTTTTTTATTGGAAATTTCTCGTTTTTGGTACAAAATTATTCCTCCTATTTGAAAATTCATCCTTTTTGGTTAAAAATTTGACTGCTTTGTTAAAAATCAATCTGTTTTTTCATTTGGTTCTTTTTTTTTTACTCAACTAATTCTGATTCAAAATAAAAATATGTTTTGTTAAGAAATCAATAACTTGGTTTGAATTTGAACTATTATGTTGAAAAATATTTTTTTTTTGTAGAAGATTCATCATTTTGGTTTAAACTTCTACTGTTTGGTCGTAAATTAACTTTTTTCTTGAAAATGCATATATATTTCCTGTTTCAAAATTCAACCGTTTTGTAGAGAAATTATCTTTTTGGCTTCAAAATTCAACAGTTTAGTAGAAAATTAAACTATTTGGTTTAAAATTAACTTTTTTGTTGAAAATTCATATGTCTGGGTCCAAATTCAACTAATTTGGTAGAAAGTTACCTATCTGGTTGAAAATTACACTGTTTATTTAAAAATTGAACTATTTTATTGCACATTCGCTTTTTGGTGTAAAATTGATTTTTTTTATCTGAAAATTCAGCTATTCCATTTTTGGTTGAAAAATTGTCCTTTATAAGTCGAAAATTCCACTATCTTGTGGAAAATTCATGTCTTTTTTTGGAAAATTCGTCTATTTGGGTGGAAAATTAATCATTTTGTTTTAGGATTCAACTATTTTATTAAAATTCTTTAGTTTCTAGTTAAATTCAACTGGTTGAAAATTTTTGTTTTGAACTGAAAATTTAACTTTTTCATTTTTGGTTGAAAAAATCACTGAATAATGCAACGAATATACAGTACTTGTTACAGATAAAATATAAACGTCAAATCTGAAATGATGACCCCTTTGAACTTGATTGACCCTGCATACAATCAGCACAAAACTGTATGGTTGGCTCATTATTTGAAAATGATATCAGCCACGCGTTAAAATAATTCTTTTATTAATTTTATAATTATTTCATAATAATTTATTATCAGATTTCGGATTTTCAGTTTCATTAGCAAATTGTTATGTCATGACCAACTATCTACACATAAATTTAAGCATGAGCTTTCAAAGTTTACTACACATTTCTTAAACGCAAAATGATTAAGTTTCGTCAAATAATTACTTCAGGTAAAGATACATTTTTCGAAAGTAAAAAAATAATTTTCAGGGCCACAGAAATTTATAACCTAATATACAAAAATTATTATTTTTTCCTGACATGAAATTCAAGATTTTCTGAAAAAATCCTTGTTGTCCTGAGAAAGTACCAGGCGGAAAAATTAGATGTAGTTTATATGTAGTGTGAAGTATTATATATAATATCCATTTGCTTAATTCAAAAGTTGTATAAAATAAATGAATATTATATATAATACTTCAGACTATTTATAAAATGCAAATAATTTTTCCGCGTCGTAAATCTTCATTCCCGAAGTGGGAGTTTGATCTAGGTAAATCTATAGAAAGACTTTTACAATGGAAAAAAAAATCCCAGAGTTGAATATACATTTTTCGCTTTTTTTTATTGTAAGTTCAACTTTTCCAGGTAAAGATTCATAACTTTGGTTAGAAATTTATTTCTTTGGTGAAAAATCCAACTATTTTTGGTTATAAATTATTTCTTCTTGGTTAAATGTCTACTATTATATTTGTGGTTGATAAAACATCTTTCTTTATCGAAAATTTAATTATTTGATAGAAAATTTAATTATTTTGTTGAAAATTCAACAATTTTATTAGAAAATCATCATTTTTGGTATTAGAAGTTCAACATTTTTGTTAAAAATTTAAATATTTTGATGAAAATTCACCTTTCAGGCTTGAAAATTCAACAACCTGATTAAATTTGTTTTCTCTCTTCTCTAAAAAATCTTTCTTGATTGAAAACTCATCTCTTTCGTTCAGAATAAAATTATTTTTGGTTGAAGATTGATTAATTTTGGTTGTAAAGACTACTATTATATTTTCAGTAAAGAATTCATCTTTTCTGGTTAATAATTTTATTATTTTCTTAAATATTTAATTATTTTGTTCGAAATTCAACAATTTTGTTAGAAAATCATTATTTTTGGTTTGAAATTCAACTTTTATGTTGGAAATTCAGATTTTCGGATTGGAAATTCAACTATTTTGCAAAAAACCCATGTATTTTGTTGCAAGTACGTCTTTTTTAGTAGGAAATTCATCTTTTTGGTCGAAAGCTCATTTTCTTTGGTTGGTTTCTGTTAAAAATCAATTTTGTCAACTGAAAATTTTAATATTCCATTCTAGGTTTAAATTTATCTATTTCAATGGAAAATCAAACAATTTGGTAGATAGTTCATGTATTTTGTTGACGATTCGTCATTTTTAGTAGAAAATTCATCTTTTCAGTTAATTTTTTTTTAATTGAAGATTCATCGTTTTAATTGAAATTTAACTCTTCTCTTAAAAATTGGGTTTTAATTAATTTTTTCCACAGATAATTTAAACATTCTATTCTGGTTATAAATATTACATATTTTTGTAGTTGGAAATTTAACTATTTGGTCGAAAAGATTTTCTTTTTCAGTTAAAAATTAAAATATGTGGTTGAGAGATTATGTAATTTGTTGAAAATTAATCTTCCTTGGTATAAAATTAATCTTCTCGATTGAAAATTAAACTATTTGATGGAAAGTTCATGACTTTTGTTGAAGGTTCGTCTTTTTTAGTAGAAAATTATTCTTTGGTTGAAAATTTAAGTATGTTGTTGAAAATTCTTCTTCTTTTGTTCAAGTTAGACTCATTGAAAATTCGATTTTTTTGAAAATTAATTTTTTTTAATGAAAAAATTGACGGTTCCATTTTGGGTTCCAAAAATATCTTTTTCAGCTGAGAATTTAACTATTTGGTTTGAAATTTGTCGTTCAGAATTAAAAATCGATCTAGTTGGTTGAGGATTCAACTATTTTTTTGAAAATTCGACTTTGGTAGAAAATTAATTTTTGTTGAAAATTCAACTTTGTTTCGTAAAATTAGTGTTTTTGTCTTCAAACTTCAACTAATTTTGATTACATTTTGATCTTTTTTGTTTGAAAATTCGACTCTTCGGTTGAAAGTGCGTTTTCGTATAGGTTCAAAATTCAAGGATTTGGATGAATTCGTCTTTCTTGGTCGAAAATTCAACTGCTTTGTTAAAAATTCGTCCTTTTGGATTTAAAATTCATCTTTCATGGTAGAAAAGCCATTTTTCTTCGTTGAAAATAAACACTTTTGTTGCAAATCCAAGTATCTTTGAGAAAATTCGTCTTTTTGGCTTGAAAATTGAACTATTTCGTTAAAAATTCAACAATTTTATTGAAAATTCGCCTTTTTGCTTGAAAATTGAAGTATTTAGTTGTTATTACAACTGCTTGGTTGAACATTATTTTTTGTTGTCGAAAAGTCGTGTTTGTTTTTGAAAGTTCAACTATTTACTTTCCGATACATCTGTTTTGTTAAAAATTTTTATTATTATTTTTTTTTGTGAATTCATCTCTTTTGGTAGAAAATTAAACTACCTTTTTGAAAATTAAATATATTTTGACTTGAAAGCTTAGAAATTTAAAGTAGTTTATATTGAGGAGACGAGAGGGGAGGGGGTCAAAAATAGCCAAAAATGTTTAAAGTAGTTTATGGACGGCCGCTTATCAAGTCCTGTAATTTTCCTAATTTTAAAAATTGTTATTTAAGTCTTGCATTCGGAATGACGTCATGAAATGAGGTTAACATTTACCATTGAAAACCAACGTAACTTGCGCAACAAGAGCATGACGTAAGAAGTGTCTGGGATAAGAACGTACATTTAAATCGAGATTGAAACTGATGCCCTTCTTAGCCATCGATCATCAAAAGTAATCATAAAATTGTCTCTCAAAACTGGAATAATGAACCTATTTCAATTACCTTAGCACGAATTCATTCATTCATTCATTTCGCACATTCATTTGCAATCTCGCTCACCGGCTTCTAATCCTTAATCAAGCTGAAACCCAATTCACTCAACTTACTTATGACCTCGTACAATGTGCAGCAACGAGATTGAAAATAATTGGAGATAATTTTATTGTTAAGAGATTATTGAAAATTCTTTCTAGTTACATTTTTCGATTTTCAAATTGAAACTATTTTTACCTTCCGAAAATTCATTTTACAACAAAATATTTCTATCACAATTCAATAACAATTAGGGTCAAAATTATAATGAAGTGCTTAAAATTGTAATCAAAAATTAGGTGACGTTAAATAATGTTTATAGTGTAATCCGAGTTTAGAGTTATTTTAAACAGAATTTGATAATTTTATTCCACAAAGTTCCAAATTTTAAAGAATAAGTATCATCAATCGCCGGCGATAAAATAAAAAATTCGAAAAACTATTTTTTAGGTTAGCTGAATTTTTTAAACAAAAAATATTAATCTTTAATCTGTATTTCTAATGAAAAATAATAAATATTTGTTAAAAACGAATTTTCTACAACACGGTTACATTTTTGCAATTCAAAAATATAAATTTTTTATGTTAAATTTAATTTTCAACCAAATACATGAATTTTCTTCCCAGAATATTAATTTTCTGCCGACAAAGATTAATTCTCAAAAAAAAAATCTAATAGTCAATATTTCAATCCGACAAGATTTTACTTTTAAATAAAAAAAATAGTCGAATCCTCAACAGAAAAGATAAATTTTCAAGAAAACAGTTACATTGTCAACCTAAGAAATGATTTTGAACTAAAAAAAATGAATTCACAACAAAAAATATGATAATTGATTTTAAAACTAAAAATGAAAAAAAAGAATTCAGGCAAATTATGATTTGAAGGGAAAAATATTTAATGCAAAATAAAAATTACTAATAACTATTCATTTTAGAGTCATCTTTGTTTATTTTCTTTGAATTCTTCTTAAAACTTTTAACAAATTCTGCAAAATAAAAAAAATCCTGAAAATTTTTTAGAACAATTAGTTGATCTTTCAAGCAAAAGAGACGAATTTTCAACGAAATAGTTGAATTTTTGAAAAAATAGTTGAATTATCAATGTACGAAAAAGATTTTTCAACCAAATGGTTAAATTTTCAGGCAGAAAGATTAAACTTCAACCAAAAATGAACTGTTTTTTTAGAAGACAGATTAATTTTCAATCGAAAAGAATGAAACTTTTTCAAAAAAGATGAATCTTCAACAAAACAGTTAAATTTTGTACAGTTAAATTGTTGAATTTTCAACTAAAAACATAATTTTTCAACCAAATTGTTAAATTATTAAATGAAAAATATATATATACAGCCAAAAATAGAATAGTTAAAATTTACAGTTAAAACAATTAATTTTTTGCCACAATAACAAACGAATTTTATACAAAATATTCAAATTTTCAACGGAACAGATTAATTTTTAACCAAATAATTATTTTTTTTACAGGAAACTATCAATTTTCAAACCAACAGTTACATTTTCAACCAATAAAATGAATTTTTAACAAGCTAGTTTTGAATTTAAATTTAAAACTAGAAGCTCATATTGAATAATTTTCAATTTACATCGGTTAAATCCAACTTTATAGCGAATTTGAAAAGAAAGCCATAAAACTATTTTTAATGTTTCAACGAAAACATTAAAAGTTGAATAATTCCAATAAAAAAAGTTATACATTTTGAAAAATGGTCGAAGCGATAGAAATTTAGGAACAAACAGTTTAGAAAAGTTTAAATTTAATCTTTAAAAATGTAACATTTTCATAATTGAATCTTGATAAAGAAAAAATTTCAACTCGAAATCGATTAAAATTGGATTTGAAATGAGTATTCCATATAGAAAATGTTCATCTGCAACCTGAAAGTAAACAATTTGCAATCTAAAGCATTTTAAAACATACAACTTATAATACTTCAAAGTGAATTTTCCAAACTTTTACCAACTGTGATGTTTCAAGCAGATTAAATATTTTTATTAGTCTTAAAATCTTTCCAATTTGTTTGTAGGTATGAATTTCAATGAGAAAACTATCCAGGTGTGACGTATCATAATATCCTTTAGAAAAATCTTATTAGGTATTTTTGTAAATTTCTCAATTTAACATCTGAGTCACCAAAATCTATTCGCAGGCTTATAGTTTTCTAATTTTAACCCAGGCGCTGAGAAAAATATTTGTCTTACATTAAAGAAACCGTTTCATTTCAAATTAAAATTTTTATTTGAAGGAGAAAACATTTCTTAGAACCAACGACATTTCATTGAATAAAAAAAAATTTCTTTGAATCAAAGAAACTTTTGCCCTGAGCTAATCGGTGCTCAGTCCAATTTTTAATAAGACTCAGTTTTCTTTAAAAAGTCATCCTTTTTTGCTTTTTCACACCTATTTTAGTGAAATATTTAAGGATTCGCAATTGATACCCTAAAATTTAGTATTTAAATGTATTGAAATAATTTTATGTTTCAATGAATTCAAACTAAGTGAATTAAGGATAGTAAAATATTCGAATTCTTTTAACAATTCCACGGTCCAAAAAGGATTTCGAAAAGGATTTTAGAAGTGAAGATATTATTATAAAAATTTAAAAAAAATTGACACAATAAAGTTCACAAATCAAAATTAGATTATTCATTTCAGTTTTACTGGTTTTTTGAAAGATATCGAATTTAATGGACCCAATTATTATAATTGTTTAGAGGAATTTTTGTATTGGCATTAGGGTCTCATGAATATATAAAATTATATAGAGTACATTTATTTTCAACTATCTCCTTCCCGGCTTTCATACTACTAGGGACCAACATGTTTCGAAACCAATTTAGACTTCCTGATCAGGGATTATTTATAGGAAAAATACCTGTATGAACAATAGAAACTTTTATTAATTAAAATTCAGATAATACCTGAGAATGAAAACATAGAAAATAATACTAATTTTCCATTCTTTGGGAAATTTCTGTTTATTTATCTTTTTTGTTGTTGTTATATATTGTCTCTAATGAACCGGATAGGTGGTAGTTAGAAATATATTTGTTATGAAATTTTTCGTTTTATAGTTTTGATACATAAATTGGTTCATAAGAAAACAGATTTCATTTCGATCTTGAAAAAATTTTCAAAAGAGAGACACTGAGCTCAAGACTTGGTCCAATCTGCAGGGTTGCCTATGAATACCATTAAGTTTTGTTTCAATTGAGGCATCAATGTGTACCTCTATTTATAGAAAGAGCAACATTTGTAGTACTAGGACAACATTTTTTATTTGTGGTTGATTCTGTACCAGTTTCAGATTATTAGATTTTCCAAGTAGGAAAAGTAATAATCCAAAAAATTACACATTTCTAAAAATTGTTAATTTCGAAACATCCTTTAAGCAATATTTAAACAAAACATAAATGTTAATTAATGTTATATTACTGTTTTATGTTGAATGTTTTGTTTAAATATTGCTTGAAAGAAGTTTCTAAATTAACAATTTTTAGAAATGTGTATTTTTTTGGGTTATTACTTTTCCTACTTGGAAAATGTAGCTATCTGAATATACTGGTACAGAATCAACCACAAATAAAAAATGTTGTAATAGCACCACAAATGTTCCTTTCTTCTGTCAAACTATTTTCATTCGTTTATGAAGTAAATAAAAATCTTAACTATTTATCTGCACAATTTTTGTTTATAATAGAAAAGGAAGCTAAACGGAACATGCACATGTATGTAGCACCATCTATTTTTTTACACAATGGTTATTAATCTGATCCTTCCCCCTATAAAAAAATAACTCAATCCGTTGTCAATTTTTTCTATAGAAAAGCTTGATGCTTCTGCCGCAAAAGTAGGTTGATTGGATTTAGGACTGTTTAGCATTTCCCGCTTGAATTGAAAAATCGTAATTTAAAAATCATACTGTACGCTGTAGATTATAGCAAATTATTATTAGTATTATAAGTTATTATTAATTATTGCTACAAATGTTCCTTTCGTCTGTTGAGAAATTGTTCTTTGTTTGTGAAATAAATAAAAATCTTAACTATTTGTCTATACCATTTTTATTTATAATAGAAAAGAAAGATAAACGAAACATGCACATGTAGCACTATCTAGTTTTTTACACAATGTTTATTAATCTGATCTATCCTCCTACAAAAACAAAGAATAATTTACTCAATCGGTTTAATTTTCTTCCTATAGAAAAGTTTTATGCTCCTCTTGTTTTTTTTTTAGTTTGATTGGACTTGGCACTATTTAGCATTTCACGCTTGAATTAAGAAATCGTATTTTGAAAATCATATTGTATGCTGTAGATTACAGCAAATTATTATTTGTACTGTGCATTATTTTGAATTAATTCTACAAATTTTTCTTTCTTCTCTCAAAGTAGTGTTCTTTGTTTATGAGATAAATAAAAATCTTAACTATTTGTCTACCCAATTTTTATTTATAATAGAAATGAAAGCTAAACGGTACATGTATATGTAGCACCACCTATTTTTTCACACAATGGTTATTAATCTGATCCATCATCCTACAAAAAAATAATTAACTCAGTCGGTTGTACATTTTTCCTATAGAAAAGTTTGATGATTTTTCCGTGAAAGTAGGTTGATTGGATTTAGCACTGTTTAGCATTCCCCGCTTGAATTGAAAATTAGTAATTTAAAAATCATATTGTATGCTGTAGATTATAGCACATGCGACAATTCCGTTAAACGGAGCTAACCTAATTTTCTTATTCCAGATAGGAGATATCTCGTCGTGTCGGTTCAACAATTGTCCCTTTTATCGTTTTTCTGGCCGCCTTCGTCAAACCAAGATTACGCAATGTACTACGCGACTAGACAAGTGTATTGTGACCAGCAATCATCCACCACCTTCTTATCCTTATCATTTCATCAACTTCCTTCGCATCTTCTCTTCTCTACTCTTCTTTTCTATCATTCATTTATACTGATTAAGCACACATAATGTATATTAATACTAGAAAATAACACGAGCGCGATTAATAATTTGTTGTCTCACGCAATTTTTTAATTAAAATATAAAATTTGATATTGATACCAAATTTTTGTATTTCATTGTATCTAATATCTAAAAGAATAGAAAAAAATCAAGGACAATATTTATGACGATTGATGTTTTAAATGATTAACCTTCAACTAAACCGAGGAATGTTTATCAAAATAGTTCAACTTTCAACCAAGTAGACGAATTCTCAACTAAAAAAGAGTAATTTATAACCAAATAGTGAAATTTAATCCAAAAATATGAATTTAAAAAAAAAGTTAATTTTCAACTCAATAGTTTAATTTTCTATCAAATTGTTGAAGCCTCAACAGAAACAGATAAATTTAGACCCAAGCAGTTGCATTTTCAACCAAGATTCACTTTCGACCAAAAAAGACGAATTTTTAACCAAATACATGAATGTTCAACTAGAAAAGATGAATTTCCAATAAAATATCAATTTTTAACCAAAAGTGAAATAGTTAAATTATTGGTTAAAACAATTAATTCTCAAACCAAATTTTCAACCAAAATGATGAATCTTAGAACAATGAATTTTCAACAAAAGAGTTCAACCCAAAAGATGATTTTTTAACCCGGAAGATAAATTTTCTAAGAATGGAATAGTTAAATTTTCAAACAAGGAGGTCAATCTTGAAAAAATATAAATTGTTAACAAACTATTCCACTTTCAACAAAGCAGTTGAATTTGGAGCTAAAAAGCAATAATTTTGAACAAAATGGTGACATTTTCAACCATGAAAATTAATTTTCTATCAAAAAGACGAATTTTCCAGAAATTACATACATTTTCAACCAAATGGTTGGATTTTTGAATAAATTAAGCAGATCCATTTTTTCTACGAAGCAGTTGAATCTTCTGCCGAATAGTTGAATTTTCTGTCGGAATTGTTTAAATTTAAGCAACAAAAATAAATTGTCTGAAAAACAACTAAATTTTTAAAACCACAAATACGAATTTTCAACATTAAAAATCATTTGTAACCAAACAGTTGAATTTTCAACCCCATAGTTCAATTTACAGTTCAAAAATTAAATTTTAACAAAAGTTGAAAAAATTGAATTTTCAACTAGGAAATACGAATTTTCAACAAAAGACTTAAATTTTCATTTAAAAAGGTTAATTTTTAACTGAAAAATACGAATATCTAGCAAAATAGTTAAACATCCAACGAAAGAGATGAATATTTAACCCAGAAAGAATTTTCAACCAGATTTTTTATTTATTTTCTACACAAAAATATGATTTACCTACCAAAATAGTTGAATTTTCTACCCATAAAGATGACATTTTATTAAAACAGTCGAATTTAAAGAAAAAAACAGAAGTTGAATTTTAAATAAAAATCAGCCGAGTTCAATAAAAAAAAAGAACTTTCGGCAGAATAGTCGAATCTTCAGCCAAAACAGATTAATTTTCAGCTAAACAGTTTCATTTTTGATTAGGATAAATTGAATTTGTATCAAGAGGGATAAATTCAGAAACCAAAAAGACAAGCAAGAACGATATTTTTGACAATCCGTGAAAATTAAATAAATTATAATAAATTTAATTTGTTTGAATAAATTTTAATTTGTAGATTTTTTTCGAAATATCGAATTGAAGATATAAAAGAATTTCAATTCTTAAAGACTTACTACGTTTTTGACAAGAATGACTGTGAGATTTTCGAGATATTTCGTTACACCACTTTTTTCAAGATAGGAGCGTAACATGTACCAACTAACGTCACCACCATAATCAACTATGACTTTATCATTAAAAAAAAATACACTTATTATTGCTGGAGAAAGACGGAAGAAAAAAGGCATAACATACAAAGAAGAAAATAAAAAAAAAAGAATAAAAGATACGAAAGAAATAAAATACAATAACATTTAGTACGTTTCCTGATGATAAATTCAAACAAAGTTTGCGAATTTTGCGAAATATGGCCCCTCCCATACTTGGTTAAAAATTCATTTTTTTGTAGTAGATTTTTAATGAAGAAATTGATAATACATTTAATTTATTTATTTTATTTAATTATAATGCATCTTTTTGGTTCAGGATTTGACTATTTCATTTTTAGAGAATTAATTTTCTTGTTTAAAACTCACCTTTTGGGTTTGAAGATTAAACATTTTAGTTTCAAATTCAACCCTTTGGTAGAAAATTTAACTATTTTGTTGAACCTTTGCTTCTTTGGTTAAGAACTTATTTTTTAAACTGATTGAACTAAACTATCATATTTATGAATTATTCTATTCTTGGTTGTAAATTGATATTTTCACTTGAAAATTTATCTTTTGTAGTTGAAAATTCGTCTTTTTTTGTCGGAAATTAATCTTCTTGATGAAAAATTCATATTTTTGGTTGATAATTCAACTATGTTGTTAACAATTCAACTATTTTTATGAAAAATCAAGTGTATGTAGTAGAAAATTACCTTAAAAAAAATCATATTTCCGGGTTGAAAATTCAACTGTTTTGTGAATAATTCGTCCTTTTGGCTTCGAAATTCAACATATTGTTTAAAAATGGTGTATTTTGTTTAATTCATCTTTTCGGTTGAAAAATTAACCTTGTTTGTTGAGAATTCATCCTTTTTGGTTGAGGATTCAACTACTTGCTCAAAAATTCGCCTTTGTTTATTAAATTTAACTGGTTGAAACTTGTTTTTTTTGTTTTTTAAAATTAATTTCATTTCTTCATTAAATTTCAAACAAGATTTACAATGTGGAACTATTCTTTTATATTTTATGTCAGTATTTTTGGTCGTAAATTAGTATTTTTGATTTGAAAAATCATAAGATTTTTCAGATTTTTATTATTCTTCAGATTATTATATATTTTACATTTTCAAACAAATTTTTAATTATAGATTCAATGAAAACTACTATAACTTTGAAGTTTTATTTTTGTATTAGATAGTTTACTTAAAAATCGGTCAAATAAAAATTTTTCAATTGCTTGTTGTTCAGATTTGAAAATAAAATTTGAGACTGCTCAACACTACTATACAGTTTTGAAATGCATGTGGCCCAATTTTGCACATTTGACTTTAAATTGTTAGAGATAGAACATTTAACTTTGCAGTTGATCGACTTTGAATATTCAATTTTTTAATTAGTTATTTAACTTTGTCCATTTCAATGAAAAAGTGTTTACCTTTCAATACTTCTTTTTAAGAATAATCTTTTTTTTTTATTTCAGATTTATATTGGATAATAATTTCTGTCCCTGGTTTTCACATTTGCAACATGTTTTAAAATTTTTCAGCTTCAAGTTTTTATTATAGTTATCTTTGAATATGTAAATTAATATCGTACCTTTAAGAAGAAAAGTTTGAAAAGGAGGAAGCATATAAAAAACAATTTTTTTTAAATATTTGCATTGATTTTCTTCGGAACATAGAGCAGCAGTAATTTCATTGTTTAAATAATCATTTTAATTTAACGATCGATGGGAATGAATAGATTAAAATTTTGATGAGATGATTTTGAATAATGTGATATTAAGTTATTTAAAAATGCGAAAATCAGTTGCGCAAATGAAAACACTGCCATGACCTCCATTATGGCCTCTGGTTGAAATAAAACAATACAAGATGAGATTTGTATTAGTAGTGAATCCATGAAACTATTCTGAGTAGTGAGTAAGCGAAAAGTGCAAGTGAAATGGACGTATGTCCAGAAATGAAATTTATTGACGGAGACCAATCGGAACTGTAGGCGGACAGGATTTTCACCAACTGCACCCTGACTCCGTAAATATCACCGCGAATGTAGGTCCACTCTACGACAAGCATTAGGCGAATAATTTAGTTTCTTGTTTCTCGTAGACCGAATTACGAATTGACAATTCTCTACATAAATCAAGGATTTTTTTCATAGTTATCTAAAAAACAAATATGCAATCCTATATAAAAAAGTGGTATATCGATATGTCTCGAAAATCTCGCAATCATTGTTGGAAGTTTTTTTTCTGTGGATTGACAGTCGTCAATTTAATAGTCTAAAAACAAAATGTTTTTTGATTTTTATCTAAGAAAAAAATCCTCTGTAGCTCCGCTGGGATTCGAACCCAGTCTACAGATGCCCGGTCGGGTGTTCAAACCCGCTAAGCTATGGGGGGAAACGAAATTCTTTTTTTTCACAGCATCCACAAGCGAATTCAAAACGTCCTTCCAAGCCTTTTAAGATTTTATAATTTTCAATTTTATTAATGTAAATTAATTTTTAATGTTGTGTCCTGATGTTATGTTTCTAGCTCCATAACATCATAAATTAATTTGTCTTCATAGGATTGGAAATTATAAAATCTTGCAAGACTAGAGAGGAATTTTTTTTAAATTCATTGTTGTTGAAAGCCTGATTGTCTTTTCATTGTTCAAAGTTGTTTCATATCTTAAATTGGTAATTTTAAAAATTAAAGCTACAGATAATTCCTTTTATTAAGAAGAATCCTAAAAAACTTTATGCGAATCATAAAGTATTGAAGAAAACTGAAAATTTCTAACAACTTTAGGTTTCGTTAGATTTTTTCACTGGAAATTATCATTTATAAGCAAAAATCATCAAGATTTCCTAATTTCAACAATTTTAAGTTTTGTTAGTGTTTGCTAATATTTACCGTTACTTAAACAAAAATCTTTTTTTCTTGCGATTTAAAAAAATCGCAATTTTGCTTGAATGCTTGAATACAAACTGAATGGACAACCCAATAGGAAAATCCAACTATTTTAGGTTCAAACTTAATTTTTTTTTATTGAAGTCTATTATTATATATTTGGTGCAAAATTTATATCTTTTGGTTAAAAATTCTACTATTTTGTTGAAAATAAAACTATTTTGTTAAAAAGTCATCTTTTTTCGTTGAAATTGCAACTATATTGTATAGTACATTCGTCTTTTTCGATAAAAAATGTAACTGGTTGAAACCGCATAACTTTTTTATTGAAAATGAATTTTTTTAATTCACCTATCTTGCTCAAAAATGCAAATTTTTTATTGTACATTCGTTCCTTTGTATAAAAGATTTGTCCTTTTGAATTTAAATTCATCTTTTCTAGCAGAAAATATATTTTTTCGGTAGAAAATTCATCTTTCTTGTTTAAAATTAACTTTTGTTGCTGAAAATTCAACTTTCTCGTACAAATATCAGTAGTTTGGTCAGAAAATTGAACTATTTTGTGGAATGTGCAACTGTTTTTTGTTGGACTTTAATAACTTTTGTTTAAAAATTCGACCTTTTGGTTGGGAATTCATCTTTATAAGTTGAAAATTCAAGTATTTGGTTAAAAATTCAACTACTTCTTTAAAAATTCTAATATTTTGCTCAAAATCCGTCCCTTCTATTCGAAAGTGTAATGATTTGGTTGCAAATGCAACGGTTTGGTTAAAAATTATTTTTTATTATAATTTATCCGTTGGGTAGAAAAAGCATCTATTTTAGTTGAAAATTAACTTTTTAGTTGACAATTCTTCTTCTTTGATTAAAAATTCAAACAAACAAAATTTCGTTAAGAATTCATATTTTAGTTGAATGTTCAACTACTCAATCGAAAACGGTACTGCTTTCAAAAAATTAATTTTATTGGGTGAAAGATTAATTTTAATTGAAAATTCATCTTTTAGATTGAAAAACAAGCTATTTTGTTGAAAATTTGTCTTCTTTGAGTCGAATATTAATTTTTTAACTGAAAATGGCATTATTCCATTCTTGGTTGGAAATTTATCTTTTTTATATGGAAATTCAACTGTTTAATTGAAAATTGGTATTTTTTAGTTAAATTTTGTTGGTTAAAGATTCATCATTCCAGTTGAAACTTCATGACTTTAGTTGAAAAATTGAGTATTTTGTTGAAAATCCGTTTTTTTCTTTTTTTATAAAAATTAATCTCTTTAATTTTTTTTTTTTTATTTTTTTTTTTATATTATTAATCTCTTTAATTAAAAGTTCAACTATTCCAATTTTGATTGAAAGAATTACTACTTTGCTTAAAATTAATTTTTTTATTCAAAGATTTATCATTTCAGTTTAAATTTATTTTTTGGTTGAAAAATTAGCTATTTTTTTATTCGTTTCATATTAAATTCAATATGCTACCTACAATAATTTTATTTAAAAGAATTTATTCGCCTATTATTCCACTATTTTCTTTAAAAATCGCCCAACTTCCGCTGTTTTAATAGCATTTTAGTTTGTATAGTCTAAAATTGTTAATATAATAAATTAATAACATCTAACTATCTACCCAGCCAACGGATAAAAAATTTTCAACATTATTTTTTATTATTTTTGCAGGAATTTGAAATTTTTATTCTATTTTTGGAAGTTTTCTATTTCGATAATTATATTTTTGTTATTTTTCAACATGATACAAATTTTTTATGTTAATAACTCTAGGTAATTTACAAATTTATTGATAATGGATTTTAAAAATACATCCCTTATATTTAATCATATTTCACCAATATAAACAATTACAAATTGTTGATATTTCAAATTTTCGGGCAATTCTATATTTTTAAATAGGAAGATGCTTATCTTAAATTAAAATTGATTAATTGTATCTAAATTTAATTAATAACAAAAAATTTTATTGTAAGGAGTTTACTCAGTTAAAATTTTGAATTATAATTTTAAAGGAGTTATAGGGCACCGATGGTGAATTTTTTTTATTATTCAAACTACTGGGAGTTGTTGGATAAAAATACAACGTTGTCAATCGACAGGAACGCATGACTGGTCCTCATTGTACAGGTAAGGTCCGTAATTGCCGGTAAGGTAGGAACCGGATAAATGCTATATGCCCTAAGTCAAAAATGAATTCAAGTGTGATCAATTAATTAATTCAAAACAAAAAATAAAAAAATCAATACTGTCCGTTTAATGTACAAATTTGTGAACAAAAATAAAATAGTTGTTAAAAAAGAATCTTTGGGGTTGAATTAAACAGATGCCATAGTTAAATGCAATTTTTAAAAAATTTGAATAGAAGAAAAATTGAAAAAAAATGAAAGCAACAGGATTCGAGCCGGGACTACGCGGTAAGAAACTCTCACATCGCGGTCCATGTAACCTATGTGGATTTTTCTCTAGTCGTTTTTCTCGGGAATGGCTGAAATCTAAATTTCGAGGTATCAACCTTAGATCTTTGACCCAGGATTCATTTGTATTGACATGAATTAACGAATTTATAAAAAATGTAATTAAATATCCTTAAAATTGTTCAAATAAATTAAATTTGGTTGAATTAATTTGAGCAAAAAATCTAAGATTGACCCCTCGAGATTTAGATTTCAGTCATTCCCGAAAAAAATGACTATAGAAAAATGCACATAGGTTACATGGACCACGATACGAGAGTTTGTAACCGCTTAGTCCCGACTCGAATACTGCTGCTTTTATTGTTTCCATTTTTCTTCCTTTCAAATTTTTTTTTATTGCATTTGAGTAATAAATTTATTTAATTCAACCAAGATATCAAATTCCAATTTTGTTTCATGTGAAAAATTGTTTTTTCAACCTTTACCACTTTTACTGAAATAACAGTTTTTTTATTTATATGAGGAATTTTTTTCAAATGAAGAAAATGGTTAAAAATTGATATTTTATCTTGATTTGAATCAATTTGATAATCAATTGCAATCAAGAAATTTCAATATGAGAAAATTGAAAAAAATGCAGGTAGCAGGAATCGATCCCGGGCTTTCCGTTTGCAACTTGGGAGCGCTACCGCCTGATGTAACCACAAGTTGAATAACTCAAGCATCGCGGTACATTTAATGTCTCAAATCTCTGCCAAAACTATCTGGGCATGATTTCCAGTAGGTGAAGATAATGTAAACAACAATTTTATTAGGTTATAAATAATTTAATAATCAAAAGTTATTTTTTTTGATTGACATTGTGTATTTTATTCAAATCCATGTTTGTGGTATAAATTAGAGATAAATTAATGTTTCCTTACGATTAATTGAAAACAGATTCTATAGGGAATTGTTTAAACAATTTTTATAAATAAATTCATATTTTTGATATTATTCAACGAATATATGCTTTATTTTTGCACGTAATCTACTAAGAATGACTCATTGATAATTCTGGTATGTTACTTCAAACATTTATTTGCAAAATTAATGATTTAAACAATTTTCTTTAACAAATTTAGAATTTATCTATTTCTCAACAAAGAAACTCAATTTTTTACTGAATCGACTAATAATCTCTTTCCGATAACTCTTTGCTGTAATACTTTCCAAATTGACAACAATTATTCATTATTTGAACCATTTTTATAAACAACAAAAGTATCGTAGCAAGGAGTCTGAAGTTGTTAGTGAATATTGTTTCACTAAGCAACAATTGCGTTCAATTTGAAAAACATTCGTTAAAAAGTAGCAAAACTCTGAATTTGTTTATAAAAATCGTTTAAATAATGAATGAATGTTGTATTTTTTTAATTATCATAACAGAAAGTCATCAGAAAGATATTATTAGTTGATTCTGTCAAAAAATTGAGCATATTTTTTCAAAATAGCCATACTGTGCATTTGTTTATAAATATTATTCAAATAATTATCATGCTTGTAAATTTTTACATTTTCATAGCAAAGAAGCATCAGAAAATCATTTTAAGTTGATTCCTTAAAAAAATCAAGTCTATTCGTTGCAAAATATTCAAACTGTGAATTTTATTATGAAAATTGTTCAAAAAATTGCAAAAATGCATCTATTTTCAGTTAGATAAAAAATAACCCGAATTTTTCATCAAAAATCCAAACCAACTACTTTTTTTTAATTTAAAAATCTTTTATTTAAAAATAATTCTTGAAATAGTTTTGAAATTATTTTAATCACCAAAACTTTTTTTGCTCAATTCATGCATCAATATTCTGAAATAATTTAAAATAAATTAGATTAAATTGAAACAGTATTCGAAACCAATTCTGATCATTTCTGTTGGAATCCATTGGAATTCCTCAAATCCTTTGAAAATTTCAAAAATCCTACAATATTCTTTAAAAACTTTAAAAAAATGTAAAAACTTGTTAAATTCCTTGGAATTCAAAATAAAGTTTAAAAAGATGTTTCTTTTAATTTGTTTATTCCAACTGAAAAATTATTGTTATCACCTCAAAATTTATAGCTACCATTTCATCTTGTGTAGTCCCTAGTAATTCCACAAATATCGAATAAAATCCCGTTAAGCATCTTTAAACCTTTAATATCTTTCAAAAATGATGAAATCTTTAAAACCCTCTAAGATCTTGTAAGATCCACAAAATCAGATAAGGTTTTTTAAAATCTATTGAAATCTTTGGTATCTTTTCAAAATTCCTTAAAATCCTTCAAAATGTCCTAAAAGTTTTTAAATCCCTTGATATGGTTGAAATCCGTTAAAAATCACTGAAATCTATTAAAAACCCTTGAATTCTGTTGGAATCCTCTGAAATCCCTGAAAAGAACGAATTTTTCAAATCCCTTAAAGCCTATAGAAACTCCTTGCTATCCTATAGAATTTTTTAATTCGTTTTGAAATCCTCTGAATTTTACAAATATTAAAAATGTTTTGAAATCTTTTAAGTTTCTGATGTCCTACAACATCATTTGAAATTTCTCGAAGTTTTCTATAATCAAGGTATAGCCATGTTAGTGAATGAAAAAAATTCTTCGTCATTTCTCGGTTGGCTAACATTTTCCAAGATAACTTTTGAAATTGAAGCTTAAAATATTTTTGATTAAGAAATTTTGTATCCAAATGCAAAAAAAAATCACACGTATAACAGTGATGCTTTTAACACGTTTCAACTAAATAATTTTAAATTAAAAATGATTCAGAAAGTTAACAAATAAACTTAAAATTGAAAAATGATTTTTCTATAATTTGCAAAAATTTCAGGACAAAAAATAATTTTACTGTCATTTCCCGGTCTAGTGGGCACCTTGATAATCCCACAAAATTCCTTAAATCGTATGAAATCCCGTAAAAACTATTAAAATGTTTAATATCTTCTAAAATCCCTTCAAGAAGGTTTAATTTTTTTAAATCCTTTGAGACCCCATGAAATACCATAAAATATAAATCACAAAAAGTTGCTTAAAATGTCATTCAATTTAATTTACTTCCTAACGTTTCCCAGAAATTCTTCAAAATTTCCTGAAATCCCTGGAAGTCTTTGAAAACCTTTGATATCTTTGATACGCTTTTATCATCCCTTAAAACATTTCGTAAATCCTTAAAGTCCTTGGAGATCCTATAAAATTGCAAATCCCTTGAAACATAAAATTTTTAATATTTCTTAAAACTGCTTCAAAACTTTTGAAAACTTTGAAATCTTCAAAATTATAAAAACTTTTTGAAACTCGTTTTTTCATACGGCGGATATGTTATTTTAGTCAATTATAGTAAGAGTTTGAAAATTTCAAAGGCAAAGTGAAAAAAGTAACTATTTAATACTTACATTAGCGAGCAATTCTCGAAAATAGTAACATTAGTGTCATTTATTCAAAATAGTAGTAGAATAGTTGCATCGTTAAAAAAAAAGTGTGAAAAAGTGACAATAGTATTGTCAGTCCGAGGCCTCAAATTATTTTAAATAAACAATTTCAACGCAAATTATAATTTTGTGCAAGCTTCAGTTCTCTTCCTAAATTATAGATAAAATGTTAACAAGCAGTATATTTTTCTGGATTTATAAATGATTTTGAAAATTGACATCGTCAAATGTTAATAATTTCCATAATTATCATACATTCTGATTAACTACCTTTTTTGAACATGCATATTCTGAAATGATGTACTCGGTTCAATTCTAGTAATTATCAGTCCTTAGAATGAAGGAAGCATACAACAACAAAAAAAGCACTAGACAATAGCCCCATGCACTGCCAACAAGTTATTTCACTTTTTGCAAACTTTTTGTATATGCTTCGCTTGTCTCGATCTTCTAGGTTTGAAGGAAGCAATAGAACTGCCGAGAAGGGACTACTTTATGAGGATGTGAATTTTATACCCTCTCTCATGTGTTCCTTACAACAAGTACAAAACAAGCACTAGCATCATTTTTTATAGCTTTTGCGCTTTATTGCTCTATTCCGTTTTTTTTTCATATCGGTCAACATTAATCCGTGCCACGGGCTTTTGAAATTAATACGGGGTTCTAAATAAGAAAAGCACGGTTTTCAAAAAAATGGAAAAAGAAGTAACTGTTATTAAATTTTTGTGAATTAAACTTTTGTCATCTCCTGAGGATTGTTCAAGGAATAATTTCCACTCAATAAATTTTTATTGTTGTGTTGTGCCCGGAAAATGCCCAAAAAAGGTAAAATAGCAGGTTTATGTAAAATTCATGCTAAAGACGGTATTTTTGGGAATTTTTATCCATGAATTATTTTCATTCGATAAGTAAAAAGCTTCCAAGCATTTCCGAACTAATTTTAAATTGTCTGAAAAATTAATATTATTTTAAACAATTTTTTTCCCCTGTAAATCTCTAAAAGTTCTTATTTTTTGGGGTAAATAACTAAATAGTATACAATTGATGAATTTCTATAGAATAATATTTCTTGTTCAACATATATTGGTAATTATTTAAGCAATTCTTATTAGTTCGAACCATTTTCCCCGTAAATCGCAAAAAATTATTATTTTCTGGATTTAATAACACAATTAAGGAATGTTGCGAGTAATATATATTTTTAGCAATGTTTGGAAATAATTTAAAACATTTTAATTGGTTTATCGAATTTTGTGGAATTCTTAACCCATTAACGACGAAGAACTCCGATTTTTTTATGCATTTTTAAGCCTCCTTATTATAATTAAGAAGTGGGAATTTTTTAACAAAAATGATCTTCCCTACTGTTTTCGGGTATGCTCTTTCAGAATATGAGCTCAAAATTTAAATATATCCTCCAGAAAATTAAATATGGTGGCTTTTATGTCAAAAAATATGAAAATTTTGAGAACATTTTTTTTCAAGATTTTTTTTCACATTGAAATCGCGAGGAAACTCCACACTTTTTTCTACCGTCGGTGCACAAAAATCGTGTAGTTTGACAGTATACTTTTGGCTTTCATCATAAAAGTCGTTATAATTTTCAAAATGGTGCTTTTTCAATAAATTTAAATTTAAAATTTAGAATTTAAAATTTAAAGATTTCAGGTCAGCCCTGAAGAAGTGAACTGCAATGTTCACGAAACGTCGGCAACTTTCATAGTTTCGCACACGATTGAAACCCGAAAAATCTTTAAATTTTAAATTCTAAATTTTAAATTTAAATTTATTAGAATGAATCATCGTGAAAGTATCAAATCTATTGGTGCTTTTTCACTTGAAAATTTTCAAAAAATATAGGTATGTGGACGCTTCACTCAGATTCCAACGAATATTGGTGGAAGTGGCTGCACATAGGTTTTAGGGTCACTGAATCCGAGTCTAGTGTCAGATTTTCAAAATTCAAAATGGCGGATACAATATGGCGGCCAAATTTTTTTAAAATGTTTGGAACTGGATGAAATTGTCCCTACTTAGGTTTTTTGGGTCGCTGAATCCTAATCCAGCGTCAGATTTTCAAAATTCAATATGGTGGATCCAATATGGCGAACAAAATTTCTAAATGTTTGGAACTGGATGAAATTGTCCATACATAGGTTTTTGGGGGTAGCTGAATCCGAATCTAGTGTCAGATTTTCGAAATTGAAGATGGCTGATACAATATGGCGACCAAAATTTGTAAAAATATTTGGAACTGGATGAAATTGTCCGTACGTAGGTTTTTGGGGTCACTGAATCCGAATCTAGTATCAGATTTTCGAAATTCCAGATGGCGAATTCAAAATGGCGTCCAAAATGTTGAAAATGTTTAATTATTGCTATATTCAATCTGCCATCTTGAATTTCGAAAATCTGACACTAGATTCGGATTCAATGACCCCAAAAACCTACGTATGGACAACTGCATCTAGTTCTAAATATTTTTACAAATTTCGGCCGACATATTGTATGAGCCATCTTGAATTTCGAAAATCTGACACTAGATTCGGATTCAGCGACCCTAAAAACCTATGTGCAGCCACTTTCACCAATATTTGTTGGAATCTGAGTGAAGCGTCCACATAACTATATTTTTTCAAAATTTTGAAGTGAAAAATCACCATTTTGAAAATTATAACGACTTTTATGATGAAAACCAAAAATATACTGTCAAACTACACGATTTTTGTGCACCGATGGTAGAAGAAAGTGTGGAGTTTCCTCGCGATTTCAATGTGAAAAAAAAATGTTCTCAAAATTTTCATATTTTTTGACATAAAAGCCGCCATATTTAATTTTCTGGAGGAGATATTTAAATTTTGAGTCTGAAAGAGCATACCCGAAAATAGTAGGGAAGATCATTTTTGTTCAAAAATTCCGACTTCTTAATTATAATAAGGAGGCTTGAAAATGAATTAAAAAATCGGAGTTCTTCGTCGTTAATGGGTTAAAGCAGTTTATCAATGCTAGATATTTTTTGTGAAAAACAGTTTATAATTATTTTAACAATTTTTATTTGTTTAAACGATGCTTTCCCTGTAAATCTTGAAATTCACTGGATTTATTGATGCAATTCGTGAATTTTAAGAGTGATATTTATTGTGTCAGACAGTTTTCAATTATTTAAACAATAATTATTGTTATGTATAATTGATCATTCACTTTTGCCTTTTCATAGGAAAGATGTTGAAAAATCCAGCTTTTTTAATCTCTTAAATTACATCGATTATATTATTCAGTAGTACTTTCATATTTCACAACTTATATCCGAATTTTTAAAACAAAAATTTTTAAATAAAATTGCTTTTTCAGTTGCTTTATGGATAGATATTTTCTCAGATCAATTTCGTTGATAAAAGAACATAGCTAATTAATAAACGATATAGTGTAAGAGCTTCGGAAAAATTAGAATCTTCTCCATCTTCCCTATGATAAGCAGCAAGTCATATTGATTGTTTAAATAATTGCAAACTGTCTTTCGCGAAAAAAATGTCAAATAACTAAAAATTGTTTAAACAATTTCTAAATACCATGAACAAAAAAATCTTTCTTTAGTATACGTCAATTGTGTCATTAATCCCAGAGAATACTAACTTTTCACGATCTGGTGAAGAAAAATCATACAAATAGAAATTTTTTGAAAAGTTGGAAAATATGTTGGATAAAAATAGTACTCTTGACATTTATCAACTGCATCATTTATATTCCGAAGAATAATAACTTTTCACGATTTACATAATAAAAATATTGTTTAAACAAATAATAATTGTGGAAACAATAGAAAATTAGTCAAACAATACTTGCAAACTTATCTCTCACCCAATAAAAGTAATTCATGTTTTAAAAATTCAAAAAAATACCGTCTTTACCATAAATCTTACATAAAACTATAATTTTGCAATTTTTGTATAACACAAGGGGTTTGAAATTTCTTATAATTTTTTTTTAATTTTCTTATCATTTTTAAAAACTCTTGAAAATTCTTCGAAATGTTTAAAAATACCCTGAATTATTTTAAAACCTTTAAAATCCTTTGAAATCCGCTGCCATTCTTTGAAGATCTTGAAAATTCTATGGAATTTTTGACAATTCTCTGTAATATTACAAATGTCTTGAACTTTCTTAAAACTTTGTGAAGCTCTTGAAAATTACTTGGGTATTTTGCAAAATATCCTAAAACCCATTGGAATGCCTGTAAATTATTGAAATTAATAAAAATTCCTTGAAATCTTTTAAAATTCCCTAAAATACTTTAAATTCTTTGTAATCCCTTGAGACATTTTTTCAAGCAATTGAAAATTTCTTGGAATCTTTCAAAATAACCTAACAACTTTAAAATTCTTTCATATCTTTGGAAAATCTTTGAAATCCTACGAAATCACACAATTCATATGAATAAATTATTTAAGATCCTCTCAAATATTATAAAATCCCGCGAAATTACTTGAAATCTGATGATAATTCCTGAAATCCTTCAAAATTTATTAAAATACCTTGAGAGCTTTTGAAATCCCTTCATGCTCGTAAATATTATGAAATCACTTAAAATCTTTTAAAATATCCTAAAAGCCTATAGATCCTATAAAATCGTTCCAATTTTTTGAAATTCTAAGCAATTATTCAAAATTAACATTTTCAAACTCTTTGAAAATGTCTTGGAATCTATTGATATACCCTGAAAAATGTTTAATCCTTTTAAATCTTTTAAAATCCCTTGAAACTTTTCAAAGTTTCTTAAAATTGTTTAGAAGTTTTAGAAATACTCTTAAATATTTAAAATATTTTAGAATACCTTCAAATTATTGAAATCTATTAAAAATTCCTTTGAATCTTTTTAAAGGCCCTCAAATAATTAAAATCCTTTGAAATCTTTTGAAACTCCTCACAAAATTGTAAAGCTCTTCGAGATTACCTTGGAATCTTTTTAAATATCCTTAAATCTTTCAAATCCTTTGCAATACATTAAAATAATTGAAAACAATTCAAAATTCCTTAGATTATTTTAAAATTCGCTGAAATCTTCCGAATCCTTTGGAATGTCTTCAAACTATTAAGATCTATTCAAAATTCCTTGAAATCTTTTAAAATAGCCTGAAGTCTTTCAAATTCTCTGAAATATTTTGAAATGCCTTCACACTTTTTTAATATCTTCAAAGTGCCTTGGTATCTATTAAAATACCCTGAAATGTTGGGAATCCTTTGAAATCTTTTGAAATCCCTTAAAACTTTTTAAAGCTTTCTAAAATGTCTCAGAAGTTTTAAAAATACCATGAAATCTTTCAAATATTTTGGAATACCTTTAAATTATTGAAATCTATCCAAAATTCATTGAAATACTTTTGAATACCCTAAAATCTATCAAATCCTTTGAAATGCATTGAAGTTATTAAAATCAATTAAAAAGTCCTTAGAATGTTTTGAAAACGCTAATTTCTTAAAGTCCTTTGAAATCCCTTCAAATGATTGAAATCTTTTAAGAATTTCTTAGAATCCTTTTAAAGTTCACTAAAATATTTCAAAAGAATTCAAGAATGTTAAGAAATCGGCAAGACTTGATTTCCCTAATGGATAATTAATTAAAAAATTCAACTAATTCAACAATAATTTTTTCAAAATAATAAAGAAATCATTTTTATCATTCAGAAACAAACAACAAAATTTTGGTAGCGTTCAGTCTGCATTGCGATTAGAATTTCACAGAAATTGCAGATTATACCAAAAGTTGTACCAATTTAAAAAAAATGGTTGAATCTGTATAAATCATTACTGATTTTTTCAAGAAAAACGACCCTACGTTTTCCTGTTTCCGATTGAAAAATAAATAAATATTCTTCAAATTTGATTATTTGTTTAAAAAATATTTCCATAAAGAAAATTGTTTTATCGATTTCATCCATAGAGAAATGTAATTTCAAATTTGAAAAAATTGGACGTCACTTACTAAAATTCAACCTTCTTTCAAAAATGGGTGAGAAGCGATAATAAGAGAAAATTAATTTGTGAAAATAATGTTTTTCATTTAAAATTACATCCTTAGTAATATTTTATTGATTCTTAAAATCATAAAAAAACTATTCCTTTTCAGACATCTGATTTTTGGTAGGACAGCTACCTTAAAGTGCTTCTTACAGAAATATCCCGAATTTGGCCATTTTTTCCAAATCCCTAACTTTCCCCTGATTTCCAGATTTTCCCTGACCTATGACCAACCTCTAATTGTTTAAAAAAAAATCCAACAGAATAATTAGTAAAAAGCGAAATAGTTCCCGCTTGATGAAGATATCTCGGTCATCAAAAAGCGGAAATGAAATGCACTCTCCGGATAAACACGGCTATCAACGAGACTATTCAGATGAGTGTTTCGCGAGTACCCATATTTTTAGCCACTACTGTACATGCAACGGATTTTGCGAATGTATGCATAAATTGCATACATTACATATGCACACGCAATCCTGACAGGCGTGAGGCCTGCTGACCAGCAAGTGAATCAAGGATGAGCGAATATATAATATGCAATATGCAATATGCACTTGAAGAGAGTCCAGAACGATGCACCCTTCTCGCGCCCAAGCAGGAAAAACGATAGAATCGCGACAATGCCGAGAAGAGAAACGTGGGAACATCGATGATCAGCAAAAACGGGAATTTTGAGAATTCAATTCCATTTTCAATTCAAGTCTTGTCAATTTTAAGAATTTATAACAAAAAACTTACCCCTTTTACTATAGCGGCCAGGCATACCAGGGACACGAGCCATCTGTAACAATTATTTTATATTCTTAATAATTTTGGCATAATAATGAGCACAATAAATTATGATAAAAAATAGGATCAAATTGTAGTAATAAATTTATATCAATGCCTGACTACTAGGGTGGTCCAAAATGCATTGGACATTCTTTTCTCAAATTTGCATGCATATCACCCCGAAATTGGTTTATATTCGCAAAAAAATAAAAGCGCTTTTTTTAAATGATATTTAGAGGTTCCGCAAACCCACACGTATATCCTATATAGGAAAAAAGACATTTTTGTAAATTTGATTCAGAATCGTGAATATTAGGTGAATCGAGCTGAAACTCATTTCTCTTCAAAATTATCTATAAAATACTACTTTCTACCGATAATTAGATGTTTACAAAAACTGTTTGAACAATTTATTATTGTTTTCAGCAATTTTCTCTTAGAATAGAATTAGAAAGTTCCGGGTTTTCCGAAGTTTTAAATTTATTTACAACTTTTAAGTTAGAGCGTGGCAATAATCGATTAAATTTAAAATAAATAATTGTTTCAAACATTGATTCTTATTTCTTATTATATTATATAATGTAATGAATAATCAACAATAAATATATGAATAATGCTAGAAAGTTGCAGTTTTTTTACAAATTTTCCACTTTTTGTCCACTTTATACTCGGAATGGATATGAATTAAAGCGATTTACCAAAAAATAATTGTTCAGACAAGTTATGATCAGTGAAAATTATTTTCTTCTAGAGTAATGCTAGATAGTTGCAGTTTTTTCTGACATTTTCCACTTTTTGGCAACTTTTCACTTACAGTAAGATGATAATTCAAGTTAATAGACATGATTGTTCGAATAATTTATTGTTATTTTTATCAATATTATCTTTGAATAATGCTAGAAGGTTGCGATTTTTTGTTAACCAAAAATTTCAACTTTTAACTGAGTAGTTGAATCATTAACCAAAAGGATGAATTTTCAACCAAGAAGAATAATTTATTACCAAAAAGAAGAACCTCCAGCGAAATACATTAATCTCCAACTGAAAAACAGAAATCTTCAACCAGAGATGAATCTTCAAAAAAAATTCTATAATTAAAAAATATAATTTTTAAACCAAGAATTGAATAGTTAAATTTTTATACAACAAATGGGATTTTAAATTGAATAAAATCAATTTTCTAAAAATGGAATATTTAAATATCCAGTAAAAAAAATTAATGTTCAACAAAATAGTTTAATTTTTAACCAGAGATGAATTTTCAACGGAGAAGATTAATTGATTACCAAAAAAGGCCACTACATTTTTTCGTTGAAATTTTAACTATTCCATTTTTGGTTGCAAATTGATCTTTTTTAGTTGAAGATACAAGTGCATGGTTGAAAAATCATCTTTTTTGGTTGAATTAAACTGTTTTTTATTTAAATTTTAAATCTATGTGGTTGAACTATCAACTATTACATTTATCGTTGAAAATTCACCTTTTTCGGTTGAATGTTTAACTATTTGGTTGAAGATTTACGTATTTCATTGAAAAATAGTATTTTTTGGTAGAAAATTAATCTTCTTTTTTGAAAATTCATCTTTTTTAGTTGCAAATTTATAGACATGGTTAAAAGTTGAACTCCTTTGTTGCAAATTATTTTTGTTGTTGTTGAAAATTAATTCCTTTAATTGAAAAGTTAACTATCTTATTTTCAGGAAATGTATACGTTTTAGTTCAAATTCCTTTTTTTATTGGAAATTTAACTTTTTTTTTAAATTCACCTTTCTTATAAAAATTAATTGTTCTAACTAGCATTTAGCTATTAAATTTTGGGTTGAAAATTTATATCTTTAGTTGCAGATTCAGCTATTTGGTTGAAAATTTATCTTTTTTGGTCAAAGAATAATGTATTTTGTTGAAGATTCGCCTTTTTAAAAGAAAATGGTTCTTGACTGAAAATTAATCTTTTTGGTCAAAAATTCAACTACTTGATTGAAAGTTAAAATGTTTTATTAAACATTTTCTTTGAAAGATTCATCACTTTAGTTGAAAATCCATCTCTTTGTTTGAAAATTGAACTATTTCTTAGAAATTTCGTATTTATATTTTGTGAAACTTTATTTTTTTAACACAAAACATGACAATTTCATTTTTGGTTGGAAAGTCGCTTTTTTTGGTTTAAATATCAATGATTATATTTTTCGTTGAGAATTAATGTTTTATGGTTGAGTATCTCTTTGGTTGAAAATTTAACTATTTTTTCAAAAATTCGGTACGTATGTTGAAAATTCAACTATTTTGGTTGAAAATTAATCTTTGTTAGTTGAAAATTCGAATACTTTTTGAAAACTCATGTATTTTGGAAATTCAACCTTTTCCAAAACATTTTCTGCTCTTCTTTGAACGTTGTAAATCATCCAGAAGTGGATGTCGCAACTAAGTAAATCTAGAAAAACACGTTCAGAAAAAAACATCACTTCCAATGCTATAGATATTTATAGTCCAATATGAGAAAGTTTGAATTTTTCTCCCACCCTGAGATTCAAAAATTTTCTAAAACATTCCTTGTTTTAAAAATAGTATATCGGTCATGACTAATTTATGACTTTTATAAAAAGTATAACAACTACCACTCGACGGATACAAAATGCAGTTGTGTAAAAATAATATTTGAATCCGCAAAAGTGGATCATTTTGATCTGATGTTGTCAATCAGAAGTTTATGTAATGTTATGATATCCCGGGTTTACTGTGTATTTTCCTTAGTATATATTTCTTACATATAAACAAAAGTAACCAAAAAAAGTTACATTTATAAACGGTAACCATAATGATAACTAGTTACTTTTTCCGTGGTGTAAAGGTAACGATAACTAGTACTTTTTGAAAAATAAAATTGCGAAAATTACATTCCGACTCAAAGTAGTTCCACTGAATCGAATTTGGAGAACATAGTTAAAACCCTAGAAAATATTGTTAGATAAACCTTGGAGACTGCATTGGTTGAAGATTTCTTCAGAATGTAAACAAAAAGATCGTAGGAGGAATGCAATAAGGGGAAGAAAGGGAAGGGCGAAAAGCTGAAAAACAAAGTGGAGAGAAATGGTGATGATGGTGGCAATGGTCTCAATAGTGGGTGTTCTAAAAACGAGTCGACTTGTTAACTGGATTGGAATATTTCCGGTATGGGGCAGGAGTACAAAAATATCCCGTTCGATAATGGCGGATGATCGTGCGGGAAGCACAGTATGTATGTAAGATTGTAAGTTAGTCTGCCTGGCAGTCTGTGTTTCACGAGTCGAGTCAGGGGGCCACAGGGGGCAAAAGAGGGCTCGCACGTGAAAGGACAAGGATCAGGTGGATGAGCATGTGGGTGAAATGAGATTCCAGGATAACAAGAAGAGCCTCCTGCCCCTGCATCTCTGATCGAATGCCGGCGAATTTTCGGCTCGGAAGCACTGATTTCAAGAGAAGAGGCGGAGGAAGAAGAGAGAAGAAAAAAGAAAGAAGCAAGAAGAAAAGGGGATAATAGCGATAATGATGACGGAGAGGATGATGACCACTTCGCCAATCGGACCGTTATCGGCCTTTTGAATTTATGGAGAAGTCGTGAGAGCAGAAAAAAGGGGAGGAACATTATTTAAACATTTGATTTTGATCTACAGAAAAACTTTCTGGTTACTTGGGCATGATGGAAAGAAGAGAAAAAAGAAATAGAGGAAAAGAGATCAAAGGAGGAGAAGAAAAGAAAAAGAATAGAAACGAAGGAAGAAGAGGAAAGAAGATAAATAAAGAGTGAAAAGAGTTAAGGGACATTAAGTCAGAGAAGGTTTTTTTTTTGGATGAGGTGGAGTCCTTAGATTTATTGAAACCAGAAATGCATTAGAAAAAAGAGAGGAAAATTATTCAAGCATTTGATTTTGATCTGCAGAAAAGCTTTCTGGTGACTTGGACATGATTAAAGGAAGAGGAAAAAGAAATAGAGTAGAAAAAAGATCAAAGGGGGAGCAGAAAAAAGAAATAGAAATGGAAGATAAGGAAGAGGAGGAAAGAAAATAAATAAAGAGTGAAAGGAGACTCAAAATAAGAAGAGAAGGGATAAAAAGAAGAGAACTTAAATAGGATGAATTTAAGGGAATGAAGTCAGAGAAGGTCAGACTTTTGGGTGAGGTGAAGTCTTTAGATTTATCGAAACCAGAGATGCGTGAGAAAAGGTGGAGGTGAAAAATTGCTGATTTTATGAGATAAGAACTTAAGAAGTTGAGGAGACCGGGCAAAAGTAAAGATATTAAAAGAATATAATATAGAAAAATATCATAAATATAATATAACAAATACCAGCTAAAAATAAAATGATTAAGATATATATAAATTAAGAGACAGTGAAGACGTCAAAATCCAGAATGAAGAAAGGGAAATTAAAAGTTTAATAATAACACCCAGATTGATCAATCCATATAAAAAACAATTACTTCTAAAAATAAGACTTGCAATCACTATAGGGATCAAAATAATATAGTGTCAATAGTAGCATAAATTTTGAAAATAGTAGAAAAATAGTTTCCTGCAAACATTTAAATATTAAATCAAGGAGTTAACTATTTTTTAAATCTGGTATATAATATACATTTCCCATAAAATCGCGTGAAATTCTTTCAAAAATTTTGAAATACCCTAAAAGCTTTGAAATCAATTAAAATCCTTATTGAAGAACCCCTGAAATCTGTTGAGATCTTCTAAAATTTCTGGGAAACTCGTCAATCTTTTAAAATCCCTTGCAATCTTTAAATCCCATAAAATTCGTAGAAATCCCTTGAAATCATATAATTTGTAATGAAACTCTATGAATCCTTCAAATCTGATGAAATTCCTTCAAATCTATGAAATCCTTAGAAATCCTTTGAAATTGCATTAATTTCCTAAAGTTCTCTATAATAAATCAGTTGAAATCTTTTAAATCTGATTGACTTTCTGGATGCCTTTTTAAAATCCGTCGCAATTTTTCGAAAGTCTATACGAAATTCTTTGAAAACCCTTAAAAATGTAAAAATTTCGTTAATTCTCTTGGAATCTTACAAAATATCCTAAGCTCTTTGGAATCCTTTAAAATCCCTTGAAATTGATAAAATCATTCGAATCTTCTGAAATCCCTAATAATCCCAAAAGAATCGAGTGAAATCCCGTGAAACATTTTGAAACCAGTATTATCTTTCAAAACTTCTTAAAAATAACCAAATTTTCGAAATCCTCTGAATTCACGTAAAATCACAGAAATTCTGATAAAGCTCTGTGAAATCCACTGAAATGTATTGGAAACTCTTGAATCCTGTCAAAATTATCTGAAATTCTTAGAAAACTGTTCAATTTTTTAAACCCGTTGAAATCTATAGAAACATCTTATGGATTTTTTAATTTCTTTCAAAATCCTATGAATCGCTCAAATATTGTAAAATTCCTTGAAATCACTTGAAAATTGGTAAATTCTTCGAAAATTCGTTGAAATTTGTTTAATCTTATGAAATCTTACGAAATCATTTAAAATTACTAATACATTTTTTAATACTTGAAATTTTTTTATAATTTTTATTCTCTTTTATAATTAATTGAGAAATGTTTAAATTTTTGTAATTCCCTTATACCCCAACCCTATAAAATTATATGAAATCAGTAGGAATCCTTTCAAAATTACATTGCAAATTAATTTACTCCCTAAAATTTTCTAAAAATTCTTTCAAATCTGAAATTGTTTAAATCCATTGAATAATTTTGAAAATTTGGACTTACTCTGAAATTAAACTAAACTTCTTGAAATCTTTTGAAATCCCTTGAAATCTTTGCAATTCTCTAAAATCCTTTCAAATCCCTGAAATTAGCTAAAATTCTTTAAATCCAATCGTAATCTGTTGAAATATCTGAAATCTTTTCAAATTTTCAGAAATTCTTTCAAATTTGTTGAAATCTTTAAAATACCTTGAAATCTGCTCATTAGAGACAAGTATGTAACAGAGAAAAAAAGGGAAAAGGCAACCAAACTAAATCTTTATAGGCAAAATAAAAAAATGCGATAATGTCATTTTTTTAAATAGTAACAGAGTAGTTGCATCGTTGAAAAAGTGTCAAATATTGTCAATTGTGACACGAGCCAGAGGCCTGAGAAAATATCAAAGTAAGAATACAGATAGAAGCAAATAAAGGTTTTTTCATAAAGAAATACAAATGTATGCACATAAACTATTTCAAAAATGAAAATGAAGATTGTTAATCCCAAAAACTAACTTTAAGTATAGTTTTAAATTGATATGAAAATTCAGCCAATTCTGGCCCTAAAGTGCGAATCCCTTCAAAATAAAAGAGGAAACTGAACCAGTTCAGAATGACTTACCCTCAATGGTACCCTAAATTTCAAGAGTTCAAAGTGAACTTCTAAGTTTAAACTGCGATAAATTGAAACGACCAGTATTTTCAGTGAAAGAAACTCACGACCGCACTTTTAATCTTAATGAATAATTAGGCACAACTGAACTATAAGTGAAAGAGTATCCACATTTCCATATCGTAAATGAATCAAACAAGTTCTGTCCGACGCAACGAAATAAGATTCTTCCCGAGACACTGCAGCTTATTTAAAATACGTGAAAATATTAAAAATAATAAAATAATATTAAAATTGTATTGTGATTATATTAGAATAAGAGAAATAAAAAAATAAAAGTATTTGACACTTCTATGATGATCAAGCACTAAGAACTTGGAAAAGAACCATAGCGAGTTGAATAAAAAAATATGAAATTTTAAAAAAATAGTAATGAAAAAGTAATTGATAAATGATGAAGATTTGCACCATTAGAAGATATGAAGATGAGAGGAAGAGGAAGTGGCTGAAAGCGAAAGTATGTCAGTGGTGCTCAACCTCAGGAAATCGGGGGTGTCTAATCATCATGAGATCGAAAATGTTAAAGATATTAAAAAAATGGATAAAAACAAAGAAAAAGGGAATAGTGAGGAAAGGATACCAAAAAAGGAAGAAGAGTTAGATGAGGATTATGAAAAGACGGAAAGGGTGAAAAAAGATGAGGATGATTATGTTCAATGGAAAATAAAATATCACAGAGAAGAAGATGAATTGTTAAAATAAATGTTGAGAATTGATAAAGTTGTTGAGGATGATGAAAATAAAGTTAACGAAGAAATAGATGCAAAAGATGACAGTGAACGACTAAGAATCAGAGGAAGGATGAAAGGGTCACTCTGGAGCTGATTGAAAAATTGACGATGAAAATACGAAAAGGAAGAAAAGATGATATGATGGAGTGTAAGAAATAAGGGTGGACTCACCGCAATCCCGGCCGGATCATTTCGGCCTCCCTATTCCTGTGGGGTCTAGGGAGTCTGCCTCACCACAGCCTTATTAACTCCGTTTACGGACGGACTGTTCGGGCAAATAATCTCGGGCGGCGGGCACCGTGAAGAGGAGACGTGTGCGAGTCGTCCCATCCAGGGAGGACTCTGAATGAACTGAGGAGGAGGAAGGTGGAGGCGGACACGAGCCACGCCAGCTAGAATTCCTCCGCCGAAAGGAGGCTGCTGGTGGTGGTGCTGAGTGGTGGTGTTTCCTGCTCCTCGTGCTCCGCCGGTGGATGATGATGCTACTGCTGCACCTGCTAATGATGTTGGTCCTTTCTCTGACGTAACCACAGCTGATGATACTGCAGCTGATGAAGCTGATGATCCTTCCACTGATGATCCTGCGGATAAGCCTCCCCCGTGCAACAACTCACGGGGGCTTCCACGTTCCGGCGATGTCCTCGCGCAGAGCGAGCGAGTGAGCGAGAGAGAGCCTCCCTATGCTAGCAAGTTCGCTAAGAAAGCTGCTTGGACTGCCTGGCCAGACTCCAGACTCGGCGCTCTCGGTCCAGACTAGCAACCGCGAGCAGTGCACCAGAGCAAGCACCACCAGAGCAGATCGCGCATCTCCCCGGGACTGTTGCGCGGCCGGGAAGGTTTCTTCTCGCTCCCTCTCTTCGGGGTTCACTGTCTCTTCTTCTCCTCCACAATCTTTCTCTCTTTTTCTCCTCTCCTGGGTCCGCGCGGTGTAATCCGTCCATGCGTTATAGTTATACGTATATCCGACCGCAAAGCGGGCCGCACGACAGCACGCGCGACAGCGCAGAACCGCGCAAGGATACAGCACGGGGCGAACAGCGAATAAGCTAAGAAAAAGTCAAGAGGAGGAGGAGAGAACGAGGGAGAGAGAAAGAGAGAGAGAAGAGCCAGCTCCACCACGACAGAACGACCCAAGGCTCGGCTCGGCCGACTCGATATCCTCCGACACTCGCCGCGGCGTGGACCTTAAATCGCTCGCGAGTTACAGGTTACAGGCCCTTCAGGCTCTCCCTGGTTAAGGACATGCCGCGAGACCTCCACCGGGAGCTACGGTAACACGAGAGATTGCAGGAGGACCTGTCACGAGGACCTAGTGAGTTTCGGGTTGATCCCGGCCTCAGAACACCAGGGTGAAGACGGGTGACAAGGGTGAAGAGAAGGCTGCTTGATAGAGGCTACAGGGGCAGGATGCGGCCCAAGGGTCGCATCTTAACAGCATTTCCGCAATCCGGAGAAGTCCTCTGGGTCTTCGGAGTAGTGGCTGTCCTTTACACGGGATGGATATCTGGAGCAGAGGGTGTTGTGAGTACCAAACTTATTTTCTTTTTTATATATCAAATTTTCATTCAGCTAATGTGAAGCTTTCGTTTTGATGTGACGTTTGGTTACGATGATGTGTTGCTTGTGAAGATACGGAGAGTGTGTGATGATTTGTGGGGAGCCGATAGCAGTTGAGAACCACTGCTCTATCGCTATTTTAAGACGGAAGTCATAGAAGGGAAGCGGTTGCAGATTAGATAAGTTCAAGATGTTCAAGATTTGGATGGTGGTTTTGGAAATTTTTTTGGTTATTGATTATTGATGATTGATTCAGGTGTCGATGACCTCGTGTATGAGGAGGGTCAATGCTGTGCAATAGGTACTTGATGATATTGAGTCTTCTTTATTTACTTTCTGGTTATCTGGTTCAATTAATAATTAATAGAAGTGTTTTAGTTGTAGATGGAATACCTTGTATCTTCTTTTAGATTTTATCAGTTTATACGATTATAAAGAGAATTTAAACTGAACTTATGAAAGAAACAACCATAGTGAAGTTGAAATTGTTTACTCTATTTTTCATATGATGGTACATGTCTTCATTTCCCAAGTTAAATGATTCTGAATTTCCGAGTTTAGATATTTAAATTGAAGATTCTGAATTCTTGAGTGGATCGTTCCAGATGACAATTATCTTCAGATGGTACTAGATGAATCTTTTGAATGTAGCTCACTTGTAGACTTATACTGATTTTAAGTTGTTGTTATTCGTTAGATCTTTAGGATACAACAACTGATTTGATTTTAAACATTTTTAAATCAAAATTTGTCGTTTACCAATTGACTTTACGATATATCGGCAACTTTTCCGGTAGATTATCCATCCCATATATTATTTTTTCTTCATACTTTTTCGACAAACTTCATTGATGATGTTCCTCAAGAACCAGGATCTCTATTTTCATATGAATTGATACTTCCTCCTAATGCAATAATAAGTTAAGACCAGATGATATTTATCATTCAATGGTACTTGTATAGTTGTTTCCAATTTTTGGATGGCTATTGGTAGCCATTCTAATTTAATTATTTTTAACATTCTTGTTGGAAAACTTGGTTCGTCAATGGTTCGTCAATCCATAACCTACCATGTTCATAATCAAAATTGGATTGATGTTCAATTTTCTAATTGATTCAAATTTCCTATACGTATTTATGTCATCCTTGACAGTAAGTGCGTATGTATCGAGATCTTATTTGGGACAAATTAATCAGTTCATCATAATTAATTGCACGATTAAGCATGAGAAAGGAAAAAGTCATGAACACTTGACGTTCCTCATGCTCTTCCTTTTTTCTCGACTGGTGATAATCCAACTTGTGATATAAGCACGTCATAGATATGTATTTACCCCGGATGCAGAGCAAGCAAAGAGCAAGTGAAGCAAACGTGAATACAAAAACGACTTGGAAGCTGCGCGGTATTATACACCAAGATTGAGAAATAGTGAGTGGATCATCAACTTCATACAGATAAATGATGTACAAAACATATTATGCATCATATTCATCAACGCTTTTAGAAAAACAAGCAATTAGAACACAGACATAATTACAATTTACATTTAGATGAACTATATCAATATTTTATTTAAAATCAGTTAATTTCATTGGCAACAAATAAATTCAAAAATGTAAACATTCCTGGTGCACGGAGTAGTTTAGTTTTTAAGCTTAAAAGTCGAATGTTTTAGAGAACAATTGACTTTTAAACCCGAAAAAAATTTTTTTTTCAACAAAAAAGTTAAGGGCATCAAGAAAGATGATTCTTCGAAGAAATAGTTGAATTTTCAACAACAAAACACAATATTAATTTTAGACCAAACGTTTGTATTTACAACTAAATAGTTGAATTGCATTTTTAACTAATAAGTTTTGTTTTAAGCAAAAAAGAAGAATTTTTTAGAATTCAGTTGAATTTTGAACCAAGAAAGACGATTTTTTAAACAAGAATTTTTCTACAAAAAAAAATGAATTTTTAATGTAAAAGAACGAATTTTCTATCCAACAAGACCAATTTTTAACAAAACAGTTGAACTTTCAAGCAAAAGGGACGAATTTTCAACAAAATTGTAGAATTTTTTATTCTCAACCTGCAAAAATGAATTTTCAACCGAATAGTCGAATTATCAAATAGAAAAAAATTAAACTTTATCCAAAAAAGGTGTATTTTAAACCAAATAGTTCAATTTTTAAACCAAGAAGACAAATCCTTTAGAAGACGTTGAATTTTCAATCCAAACGGACGATTTTTCTTTACAAAAAGATGAATGCTCAACAAATCAGTTAAATTTTTGACACAAACGATACATTTTGAACAAAATGGTTCAATTTTCAACAAATGAGATGAAATTTCTACTTAAAAAGATGAAATTTTAACCTACCAAAAGAGATAAATTTTTATTTGAATACGACATTTTTTACAAAATCCATGAATTTTCATACAAAGAGGGGAACTTTCAACTCAATGCTTGAATTTTCAACCAAAAAGTTGAATTCCTAAATAAAAAAGATACATTTTCAATCAAAAATGGAATAGTTAAGCTTTAGTTGAAAAAAATTTATTTTTAACAAAAAAATCAAATTTTGAACAGAGTTGTTCGATTTTCAACAAAAGATATGAATTTTCAACTAAAATGTGAATCTTATCTTCAACTGGAAAAAATGAACTTTCAATAAAGTAGATCTTTAACAAAGAAAGATTTTTGAGTTTAGAAATAAATGAACTTTGAACCAACTATTTTAATTCTCAACCAATGAAAAATGAATTTAGAGCCAATAAGATTACTTTTCCACCGAAAAAGACAAATTTCCAACAAAATACATGAATGTTCAACAAAAAATGATCAATTTTCAATCAAAAATGCAATCGCTAATTTTTTAGTTCAAAACAAAATTACCAAAACACATGAACTTTAAACTAAGAAAGATAAATCTTGAGTCAAAAATGAAATCGTTAATTTTTCTGGTAGAAAAATTAATTCTCAACGAAAAAGGTTAACTTTCAAAAAAATTGCAACGAACAGTTGCATTTTTAATTTCAAAAACATACAATTTTTATCAAAAGAGATGAATTTTCAAACCAGAAAGGTGAATTTTCAACCAAGAAAGTTTTTTTAGTTGAGAAACAAAAGAACGCAACCAAATTGTTGAATTTCGAAGCCAATACGAGGAATTTTCTGCTAAACTGTTAAATTCGTATAATTTTGATCTTTAAGATAAGGTGTGATTGCGAAAACTAAAGATGGATTAATATGGATTGAAATGGATTAAAATGGACATTACGCAACGCAAGATTGTCAACTTAACAAAGTTTAAGTATATAGCAGCAATGAATGAAAATTGTCAGATGTTGATTATGTCGAACATGAATGAAGGTTTTGTGGCGATATAACATATAAAGGAATTTTCTGGTTGAAAGTTGAACTAAATTGTTAAAAATTTATCTTTTTCAGTCGAAGATTCACATTAAAGTTTAAAATACTTCTCTTTGGTTAAAAATTAAACTATTTTCTTAGAAAATCCGTTTTCATGCATTCTCTGTTGAAAGAAAATTTAACCATTCTATTCGGATTGAATATATATCTTCTTTAGTGAAAAATGCATGTATTTTTTTTCAAATTCACCTTTTTTTAAAAAATTGAACTAATTCCTTGAAAGTTGAACTACCTTGTTGAAGATTCACATTTTCGTTAAAAATGTATCTCTTTTGTTGAAAATTAATGTATTTTACTGAGAATTCTTCATTTTTGGTCTGCCCTACCGGCAAACCTGGACAACCTGGAATTTTCAGGAAATTTGTATGTACCCGGAAAAAAACTGGAAATGGAAATTTCTCGTGAGCGTGCTTAATTTTTTTTTAAATGCAATACATCATTGAATAACAATGATTCTTTAGTTGTAAAGGTAGCTTTATACTACTGCATGCAACTGTTTTGATTGAAATTCATTCTTTTTGGTTTCAAATTAATTTTTTTCAACTAAAAATTTGACTATTCTATTTTTGGTTCAAAATTGATCGTTTTTAGATGACAATTGAAGTATCTGGTTGAAAATTAATGTATTTTGTTGAAAATTCGTTCTTTTTTAGGGAAAATGAATTTTCTTCGTTGAAAATTAATATTTTTGCTTGAAAATTCCACAGCTGGTTTGCAATTTTTCCTCTCTCTTTATCTTAAGAATGTTTTTTAATTGAAAATTCAACTCATGCCAAAAAGTAGTCTTTTTTGGTTGTATTCAACTGTTTTTTATTAAAAATTAAAATCTTCTTTGCTTGACAAATGAGCTATTATGTTCAAAATTTGTTTTCCTTTGTCTAGGAATTCATTGCTTTACTTAAAATTGAACTATTACAGTTGAAACTTTAATTATTTTGATGAATTTTTTTCTTCAATTTAATTTTTATTCAAACCGTATATTTAATGTATAATGTATAAATAAAATTTTTTGAATCTTCCATCATTTTATTAAAAAATTCATCTCTCTGGTTAAACATTTTTTTTTAAATGTAACTATTCAAATTTTGGTTGAAAAATCATCTTTCTCAGTTGAATTTTCTTTTGTAGAAGTTAATCTTCTGGGTTGAAAATTAATGTTTTTGTTGAAAATTCATCACTTTGTTGAAAAATGTAACTATTTATTTGGGAATATTTTTCTTTTTGGAACAAAAAAATTTTATCTCAAAATGTAACTATTCCAAATAAACGTGTCATCATTTTAGTTGAAAATTCGTCTTTTTTGTTTGAACATTAATTTTTTGTAATGAAAAATTTAACTATTCAATTTTTGATTTACAATTTATCTTATTTAGTTGAAAATTAGTTGATGTATTTTGTTGAAAATTCGTCTGATAAAAATTCAACTATTTCAGTTGGAGATTCAGTACTTTAGTTGAAAATGTATCAGTGGAATTGAAAATGAATTTTTTTTTAATGAAATTTAATTATTTAATTTTTGGTTGAAAATTGACCTATTTTAGTTCAAACTTGAACTATTTGGTTAGAAATTTGTCTTTCTAAGTTGAAAATTTTGTTGAAAAATCGTCTTCTTCTGTAGAAAATTAATCTTTTTGGTCGAAAATAAAAGTACTTGGTTCAAAGTTGAACTGTTCTGTTAAAAATTCATCACTTTAGTTGAAATTTTTTTTTCGGAAAATTAAATTTTCTAACCGAAAATTTAACTATTCCATTTCTGGTCGAAAATTTAGGAATTTGTAGCGGTTTAAATGGAATTTAATACAGTACCTAAATTAATTTGACCTAAATATGCAATTACTCTTCTGCTTCTCTTGAATGAAATGAACATTCAGAAGTGAAAGAGTTGAGAACGGAATATAGGTAATAACGTTTGATCAAATGAATCAATTTACGATAAGGATTACGTCCTATGTTTATTTTTATTATACCAGACGTCGTTAAAGGCTAGTAATTATATCGTAGATTATAATCATCATGAATGAAGAGAAATAATCTTTATTTTCTATAATATTATGTGGGTGTTGCAAAAGCTTCCATGTATGCTACAGGAAGCTCGTATCGCAAATGAGCTTACTATACGTTTTTGTATTACGAATGTTTAATTTTCTTTTATGTTGAAAGAAAGTTGAAAGCTCAATTTTTCAGTTTGATTTGCTTCTAAGAGTTAGCAGATATGCCTTAACTGTAATACATTACAAAAATGATTAATTATTCATTTCAGGGAGAAAAAGAGTTCTTCGTAATTGTTCAGATTTTTTAGCTCGTAGGTCAACGATCTAATATCATTTTTTTATCGCTAGTTCAAATAATCTGTCTAGAGAAAGGATGAAAAAAGTATTCGAGCGTATTCTAATTTTCACTCTAATTGTAAGTTTTTATATTGAAGAATTTGAAATTTTTTACGCAATCCAACATCAAGTTGGCGCATGGACCTGAATCAACCTGAATAAGACTAGAATTTTTAGTTTAAATAATTTTTGATACAAAATACAAAGTTAAAATATGTATATTTATTTTTCAGGTTTATTTGCTTTTAGTAAATCTAATTTTCTTCAGATTTTTGAAGACTTCAGATATGGCAAGTCAAAATTTCAACGAAAAGGTCATTTTGAAACGAATAATTGTTTTGTCAACCCAAAAAGATTAATTCTTAATCAGTTGCATATTCAACCAAAAAAGATGACATTTTTCCAAAAGAGACGAATTTTCCTAAAAAACGTTACATTTTTTAACCCGAAAAGTATGAATTCTAAAAAAAGTTAATTTTCAACCAAATAGATGAATTTTCTACCCAAAAGATTATTTTTTGATCAAAAAATATGAATTTTTATCCAAAAAATGTAATTCTTAACCAGTCGTATTTTGACCCGAAAACGATGAAACTTTTTCCAAAACAGACCAATTTTTCTAAAAACGGAAATTTTAAATTAAAAAAATCAGGTTTCAACCAAAAATTGAAAATTTGTCTTTTTGGTTTTAAAAATTCATCTATTTTGGTGGAAACAAAAACATTATTTGTTAAAAATTTAACTGTTTGGTTGAAAAATTAATCTCTTTTGATTGAGGATTCATCTATTATATTCAAAATTATTCTTTTAACAAAATAGTTTATTCCTTAACACGATTGATTAATTTTAAACTAAACGAATCACGAATAAATTATTCAGTTTTTTATTTTTTTCCAAATTTATTTTCAAGTTATATAAATATGATTTTCCTAGCTTCCGTGTAAAACTTCAAAATAATTTTGGTAGATTTCAGATATATCGAAAAAGTATCTACAGAATTTCTAAGAAAACTTTTTTAGTTTACAAGATTTTGACAAATTTTCGGATAAATTTGAGATATTTAGAACTTGCAGAAAATGGGAAGAAATAACAAAATATTTTACAAATTTTCAGAAATCGTTCAAAGTTTTGAAATATTTTCAAAATTTTTTTAAAAATTAAATTTTTAAAGTAAAAAATTATTCGAAATTTTCCCAGGAATCTTAGAAATATTTTTTTAATATCTTGGAACCTTACAAAACCCTTAAAATGATTGTAAATATTTTGTTCAATATCTTCAAAACTCCACATTTTGTTTAAAATTTTTTCTAATCTATTCAAGTTTAAAATTTGTTCGTACTTTTTCAAAGCTTCTAAGTACATCTTAAACTCTACTCTTTAATTTCATTTTTCAATTTTCTCTTAAAAATCATTTTTCAAGGTAAAAAATATTTGAAAATGTCACAGGATTCTTAAAACGTGTGTGATCTCTACATTACGTTTACAAATTTTTTTAATCTTCTGAAGAATTAAATTATTTTCGAATCTCTTCAAAGTCTAAAATTAGTCTTACATAATGAAAACTAAACCATTCAAGATGAAAAAATTATAATTATTAGATAAATTTATATAACCGAAATTGTTGCATTTATTATTAAAGAATGATTTACCATTTAAAATTTCACTTTTAAAAACAAAACTCTCAAGAATTAACATTCCTCATTTGGAAATTGTCATCTACGAAATTCAAAAAATTGAAAAGAACAAACTGAAAATAGCTATTAATGACATGTGACAGTCTGTCACGCGACCAATTACATGGTCTATTTTCGGCAGTTTTATAATTTGAAGAACGTAAATATTGTGTTCAAATTTTTCGAAATGGTTCCAAATATATAAAGGCACGTCTGTATGGCCCAGTTGAGTTTTTATTCAGTTCAATTAAATTAATTTAATAAAGTTTTGATTTAGAATGTAACTGAGAACAGGGCTCTAGAGCCCCAGCTGAAATACAATTATTAAAATTGCATTATTTAAACAAAATAAAAACTCAAACAGTCCAGACGGACGTGCCCTTATATATTTTGAACCACTTCCCACAATTTCAGTAAAATATGTTCACTGTTCAAATGATAAAGCCGCCGAATATAATGGCATGTAATAATTGATCACGTGACATTTCTTAAGAGAGGATCATGAACTAAAAAATGATAATCCTGAATTGCATAGCACTATTATTTCACCACTAATTAATGCAATTAAATTATTTTTCATCATCATACCTCAATCGAAAATTCGACTTTCGATGCATGTGAAGCGGTTCGAAAATCGAATTTTCAACCCTAGGGAAGAAAGTAACAGATCAATGTAATAATATTTAAAAAATTATTTTCTTTAATTTTTTAAAGTAGATTTTTATATAAAAAAATGAAGTTACGTAAGTTTATTTTGAAGTTTTGAACTGTGTGGTCCTTTAACGCGGGAAATATGATTTTGGCGGATTTTGAAATAGAGAAGAGTCTTTTCTAGTGAATTTTCGCGAGACGACTCGTTGAAGTCACCGGGCAGGCAGGCAGGTTGTTCCGGTGGGCGACTTCGACGCCCGATTGGAAGACTGCTTCACGATCGGAACACAAAAGCAGAAGCAGAAGCGAACCGCTTCTATAGTTATACGATGTATCGGCCCTTTTATAGCAGCGTAACTAACACTCGCGTGCGTCTTTTTACAGTCTTGCTTGGATGGATAGAAAGAATCAAATTCCTTGATATCAGCGCCAGGTGAATGATTCATTAATGATCAACGATATGCTCTCGTTAAGGTGGATTCAATGGAAATAAACATTTCTATTTTCAAACCCACCTTCAAAAGTCCAATTGACCTTTTCCATTCCCATAAAAAGTGCGAATCATCGTTTGGGAGCATCCACATTTTTTCTCAATTTTCATGATTATCGTCCTCAAATATGTTCGAAACCACAAAAAAAAATAAATGTGATTGAAAAAATGATTTTTAGCGGGTCTGCAAGCTCCGTGAAGTTTAACACTTATTTCCCATAAGAGGAAAAGACGTTTTTGTACATTTTATTCAAAATCGTCAATATGGGGTGAATGGAGCCAAAAATCAAGATTCCTCTTCACATCTAGCTAAGAATATAAATGAATAATTATTTTTTCAATGTCACCCCCATAAGATTGTTTTACAGAGCCCCAGAAGACCCCCATGAGTGAAAAATTAGGTTTGGCAAGTTTTTGACCCTAATTACGATTCTTTTGCGATTTTGTAAAAACGAATTGTTTCTAACACACAAAATACTACTTTTCACTGATGAATAAATATTTACAATAATTGTTGAAAAAATTTATTATTGTTTTTAGCATATTTCTCTTAGAATAAAGTTAGAAAGTCCAGTTTTTTTCGAATTTTTTAACTTACTGCCTACTTTTCACTTAGATTCTGGTTAAAATGAATTGAATTCATCAAATATAATTTTTTTTTAATGTATTATTATTATTTATAACTATCTTCTCCTATATTAATGCTAGAAAGTTGTGGGTTTTTATGAAATTCACAGATTTTCTTTGACTTTTTAGTTAGGAACAAAAAATAAATGTCCATATTGAGTAAAAACAAGGCTTACAGTAACTACTTAAATGAAAATCTACATTGAGTATGATCTATAGAAGAAATTGGAAGAATATTATAAATGGCTGTTTTATTTCAGGAAAATATGTTCTCAGAAAAGAAAGAGATTGTGTAAAAAATGATTCTATCTATTGTTTATTCAGTATTTGTTCATAACTGAAAGGCCAAAGCTAAGTTAAAAATGTCAGAAAACCCGCAACTTTCTGGCAATTATCTCAGAGAAGATAGTTATAAACAATAATAAATTGTTAAAACAATAATGTTTGTTAACTTGTATTAATTATTACCGCCCTAAGTGGAAAGTTGACAAAACTGGAAAGTTTCAGAAAAATTCGCAACTATCTATCATTACTGTAAACAATTACTTTAAATCACTTTCATCAACGATACTTTAAACAATTATGTTTCTTCATTTGAATTCATTATTACCTGACTGTAACTGAAAAGTTGACAATAAGTGGAAAATTTTACAAAAACCGCATCTATTTAGCATTGATATAGGAGGATACAGTTACAAATAATAATTATTTATTTGAACAATAATTCTAATATAATATCATTATAAATAATTATTCATTGTTCAAACAATTATCCGTGTTACATTTAATTAATTATTGTCTCGCTTCAACTGAAAAATTGAAAATAAGTTGAACAATTCGAAAAAAAAACCACAGCTTTCTAACCATATTCTAAGAGAAAATGGCTAAAAGCAATAATAAATAGTTTAAACAATTTATGTGAACATGTGATTATCAATAGAGAATAGTATTTCATGTATTAGAAACAATTTCTATTTAAAAAATTTTAAAAAATTATAATTAGCGCCAGAAACTTACGAAACGCAATTTTTCACTTATGGGCTTTTTTTGGGACGTACAGGGGTGATATTTAAAAAGCGATTACTAATTCATAATCTATCGCTAATTGTGGAAAGAAACGTTCAGTTCAAACTCTATTCAGCTAATATTGACGATTCTGAATAAAATGTACAAAAAAATCTTTTTTTCTTATGGGAAATATGTGATGAACTTCATGGGGTTTGTGGAATCTTTCAATTCCTTTTTTTTTTAAAGAAAAAAATGGATTTATTTTTGTGTGGATTCAAACAAATTTGGGGACGATATGCATGCAAATTCGCAGAAAAAAATGTGGACCACGTTAATGTGGACCACCATAAAGAGGACCATCAACAAATAGTTTAATTTTCAAATAAGAAGGATAAATTTAATCAAGAATGGAATAGTTAAATTTTCAGTTAAAACTGTTATTTTTCAATAAAAAAAACCTTTAAGCAATATATTTCAATTTTTAACAAAAGAGATGAATTTTCAACTAATATTTGAATATAACCAAAAAGATGAATCATTAATAAAGTGTTTCCAATTTCAACCAAGTAGTTAAATCTTCAGCTAAAAACTGAATTTTAAATGAAAATCGAGTAATCAAATTGTCAGATGAAATATTTAATTTCCAATAAAAAAAGATTCCTGAAAACAATAGTTCAATTTTGAACCAAAGAGGTGCACTTTCAACTAAAATGATAAGTCTAAGGCGAGAAAAAATGAATTTTTAACAAATTAGTTCAACTTTCATACAAAGAGATAGATTTTCAACTAACAAAGAAAATCAATTTTTAACAAAAGAGTTCAACTTTCAACCAAGTAGTTAAGTATTCAACCAAAGTGATAAATTTTTAACCAATAAGAATAATTATCTATAATATTAATATAATAATATTAATAGTAATATTATTCTTTGCAAAAAAAAAATATCAACAAAAAAGTTGAATCTTTCACCAAAAAATATAATTTTTAAACCATAAATTGAACAGGTAAATTTTAGTTTAAAAATTAATTTTTATAAAAAGACGCATTTTAAACCAAATAATTACATTTTCAACAAAACAAAAAAAGTAATATTTTACTGAAAATGGTAAATTTTCCAAAAATGGAAGAGTTGAAATTTCCGTTAAAGAAATTATTTTTCAACCAAAAAAAAAATGAATTTTCAACAGAATGGTTTAATTCTCGACCGAAAAAAATAATTTTTAGCAGAATAGTTAAATTTTCAACTAAAAAAGATCGTTTTTTATTGAAAACTGAATTACTTGGCTGAACTCGTTTACGAAAAACGCATTTTTTTTATGATTCAGAATTTTAGTTGAAAATTTATCACTCTGGTTGAAAATTCATATTTTAGGATTTAAAATTCAACTGTTTTCTAGAGAATTCGCTTTTTTGGTTTGAAAATTCACCAATTTAGTTGAATTTTTGTCTATCTCGACAAAAAAATCTTTCCTGGTTAAAAATTCAACTCTTCTGTTGAAAATTCATACATTTTGGTTACACTGAACTGTTTTTCATGAAAAACTAAAATATTTTTTGGTCAAAATATCAACTATTAGATTTTTAGTGGAGAATTAATTATATTATTGAAAATTCAACTACTTGGTTAAAAGACGAACTTCTTTCTTAAAAATTCACTTTTGGTGTTGTTGAAGATTCATCATATTATTTGAAAATTCAACAATTTTGTTGAAGAGGTAATTACATATTTTATTGAAAATTTATCTGTTTTGTTGAAGATTCGTCTTTTTCGATATAAAATTCGTCCTTTTGGCTTGAAAATTCAATTACCATCTAAAAAATGTGTCTTTTTGGCTTGAAAATTCAACTATTTAGCTAAAAAATTCAACTATTTTTGGTTAAAGTTCAATCTTTATTGTTTAGAATTTCGACCATTTGGTTGAAGATTCATCTTTTTGGTTGAAACTTTAACGATTTTGTTAAAAATTTAATTATTTTGTTAAGAAGGTATCCTTTTTGTGCGAAAATTCAACTGCTTTATCAAAAATTTGTCTTGTTGGATAAGAACTTCTTTCTGATAGAAAAGTTCCTCGTTGAAAATTCAGCTGTCTTCTAAAAAATCGTATTTTTGACTTAAAGATTCGTCTATTTGATTAAAAATTCAACCGTTTGTGGTTGAATTCATTTTTATTTTAAAATTCAACCATTTGCTTGAAAATTCGTCTTTGAAAGTTTAAAATTCAACTATACAAAATGCAAATTTCACTGAAATTTATTGTCTCTTTATACTTCAAATTTTCAATTAAAGATGTGAAGATTGGATGACTAAATAAACATATCAATTATCCACTTGGTGTGAAATCTATTATTGGCAAATTTACTGAAGGCCGATTTACTTAATATTGTTTCGGCCAAAGTTCAACACAATTTCTTTTCAAATATTAAAAAAAAAACTAACACAAAATTAACATTTTATTCAACTTTGCAGTTTTCATCTTTTTTGTTCAAATATTAACTGATACATGTTTCATGTTTTTGGCTTGGAAATTCATCTGTGTTGCAGAAAATTCGTCTTTTCAGTTTAAAAATGTAACAATTTGGTAGAAAATAAAAGTGCTTGGTTTAAAATTAACTCTTTAGTTAAAAATTAACTTTTAAATTGAAAATTTTTTTAAGTTGAAAATTCAACTATTTGTTGGCAAATTGCTGTATTTTCATGAAAATTCATCTGTTCGGCTGAAAATTGAAACATTTGGTTGAAAATTAACTTTTTTGTTCAATGTTTAATTTTTAGTAGAAAATTCGTTTTTTTTATTGAAGATTTAACTGTTTTGTAGAAAATTCTTTTTTTGGTTTGCAAATTCAACAAGTTGATAGAAAATTAAACTACTTGGCTAAAAGTTAACTTTTTAGTTGAAAATTCATTTCTTTGGTTAAGAATTTAACAATTTTGCTGAAAATTATTTTTTTTTCATGCCAGAAATTATTGTTTTTTATCTGAAAATGTAGCTATTCCTTTTTTGGTTGAATTATTTTCCTTGGTAAGTTGAAAATTGAACTATTTAGTAGAAAATTCATGTATTCTCTGCAAAATTCATCTGTTTTGGAAGAAAATTAATCATTTTTATTGAGGATTCAACTCTTTTGTTAAAATTTGTCTTTTTTATTCAAATTCACCAATTAATTTGTTAAACCTAAAATTTACCGATTCCATTTTTGATTGGAAATTTATATTTTTTAGTTTAAAATTTACCTATTCCGTTTGAAAATTCATTTTCTTGACTCAAATTCAGCTTTTCTGATGAAAATTCTTCTTTTCCGGTTTAAAAGTCAACGTCATCTAGTTGTATGAGGATTGAACTATTTGATTAAAAATTCGTGTTTTTCGGTGGAGTTCAACCGGTTGATCATTCTGGTTTTTCATTGAAAATTACTTTTTTAAATTAAAAATTGAACTATTCCATTTTTGGTTGTAAATTTATGTTTTTCCGTTGAAAATCCAACATTAAATATTAATTAATCTTCTTTGTTAAAAATTCATTTTCGTAGCTTAAAAATTCATTTATACGGTGAAAAAATTCAATTATTTTGTTGAAAGATTAATTATTTTTGTTGAAAACTGAACTATTTCGTTAGAGTCGTCTTTTTGAAAAAAAAGAAAACTAAAAAAAAAATGAAAAAAATATAAAAACTAAAAATGACCTTGAGATGACCTTGACACGATAATGCAACTCAGAGTTTATAAAACTTTCCGTCCATGCTCTAAATATTTTACTCTGATAACACAATTGCAATAATATTAAAATTCGTAACAAAATTGCCTGATTAATCTTATAATGGGTTCATTCTAATTGAGATTGCAGTCAGTCATGGGTCATCGCAAAAAAATATATAGTAGAGGAATGTGCGTAGAATAATTGTCATCTTATGAATGAAGTATTTCAGTAGCTTTTGAGGATTGATAAGACTTTTTGGGAATCAATAATTATGAGCTAGGTAGTTTGTTTATAGGCCCGTTTGATGATAACCCTTCATCGCAACTGATCTCATTCATTCTCAGTTCTCAATTCTCGGAAACTTTAAAAAAATGCTAAATTTACTGAACCACGCAAAGTTTATCGCACACGACTCAATGCGATAATGGACATCCCGAATTTCGCAGAAATCCATCTGTCTTATTGCAGGGATGGAATTTACTTTGAATTCAAGACGCAATTTTAAATTTAAAAAAAATTTACATTGGTCTGGCTCAAAAAAAATGTTTTGTGTTTCTCTGTCTCACTCTCGCCCCCCCCCCTCCTATTTTCGTTCATTTGGTTTCAAAGTAATTGTATATTTTTTTTATAAACTAAACTAATTATAGCTAGGGAAAAACTCCCTACAGTGCTAGTGCAACCTACAATGGATAAACAATAATTAAAAATAATAATGTATGTGAAATAATTAATTCAGTTTATTGAACAGTTAATACACTATACGTGTCAATAAATTGAAATTAAACAAACATTCCAATATAATGAATCTTAAATTGTTATTTTTAAAAAAAATTGAAGAATTTTCAATTGCTAATCTTTAAACTTGAACTTATCCAAAATCAAAAACGTTCAAAATTACTTATATAGAAAATATAAATCTTAACAATTGTGCAATTTTGCTTTTTCATAATTCAAGAATTTTCGAATGCAACTCTTGAAAATTGTAGAACTTTGGATTGTAAATCTTTAAAATTTCAAACTTTTCAATTTTTAAAATTCACAATTACAAATGACAAAAGTTTTAATTTTACAAGTGAAAATTTTGTAATTTTGAAAATTTATTCAAAATCGCCTCAATGTGGTAGATTTAGAATATTCAAAACTTGACTTTTGATCTACAAAATTATCAAAAGTTTAAGAATGTTAATTTTTGCATCTTTAAAATTGAAGAGTTTTCAATTCTAAATGTAGAAAATGATAGAAGTTTGAATTATAAATCTTTTAAATTTAAATGCTTTTAATTTTTAGAATTTAGCATGAAAAAATATGCAAGATTGAAGTTTTACAATTTTAAATTCTGTAATTTTAATGGCTCACAGTCGAAATTTCTTCCACTTGGAAGATTTTAAGGATTGGAAACTTGACTTTTTATCCTTAAAATCATTAAAATTCAAGAATTATCATTTAGAAATCTTGAAAATTTAAATAAAAAATTGAAAATATTCAAAAACATTTTTTTATTAAATTTTTTATACAAAAAAATTAAAGAAACGTTTTCGCATCAAATGTGTGTCGCCAGAAATTTCTTGTGAAAGAGTATTCAAAGAATTATTTAACCTTCATGTTTTTTGATCATTTTTTATTTTTACTGCAGTGGGATTTTGGACAAATTTGTCTTTTGTAGAAATAATTTACAATGAGTACATAAAATTCAGTACATTTTAATTTACACAGACAGTAAAATTCCCAAAAAAGAAAATATTCCAAATAGAAAATTCCCAAAATTATAAAATCACGAAAATATAAAAATCTTGAATTGAAAAATCCCCAAATAATAAAATTCCCGAAAAGTTTATAATGTTACCAAACTTGAAAATTCTCGAATAATAAAATTCCGTACAGTTTATATTATTACCGAGTTTGAAAATTCCCTAAAGAAATTGCCGAATTATAAAAATCCCGAAAAATAAATTCCCGAAAGGATTAAATTGCTGCAATATAAAAATTTCGAAAAATAAGATTCCCGACACAGTGAAATTTCCAAAAAAGGAAATTTTCGACATAGAAAATTCCCGAAATGATAAAATTGCCAAAATGTAAAAGTCCCAAATTTAAAAATTCCCAAAGAGTTCAAATTGAAAAATTGGTTCTTCAATAAATATAATTTATTCCTTGAGAATACAGTAATGAAATATTCAAACAAAATGTTTAGAAAATTAAATATTAGAGAATAATTATTTTCATCAACATTTTTCATTTGTGTATTTTTAATAAATAAATAATATTTATCAAAAAAGTATGTGTATATTGTTAAAATTCGGGAATTTTACAGTGTAAGTAATTTTACTGTTGAGCATTTTTCAGTGGTCCCCCGAAAGGCTTGAAGCAATTCAATTATTTTCAATTTACTTGGACTTAAAGCCATATATAATACATGAATTTCTAACTTAAAAAATTCCATTTTAGCTAAAAGTGGTTTACTTTGGATTACAAGTTAATTACTTGGATTACCAAAATAGCTTCGTATTAACTGGATTACTAGTAAAATATGCCCTGAATTGTAGGTGGATTACTCTCGAGTACAAGTGGATTTTTCTGGATTGTTCTGGATTGCACCTTAATTACTTAGATTATCTAAATTACTTGGGATCAACTGAATTAATAAGCAGTAATGAAATTTCTCAAAAAAATTGGATAAAACTTTGATCAAATTCTGCCCATGTTTTTATTTTTGTCCTACTTTCCACGTATCAGTTTCTTTGTCCCAGAAAAGCGGAATCTTTTTTTTTCCAGAAAACAAGTGACACGAAACAAATTTTTTCTGGCAGCCGACAAAATGTAGGTGAAGAAAAAAGTGCCGAACAAAATGCAGTGAACTCTTCTTTCTCGATGCGTCTTAACCCCTCAATGTCTAATTATAGATCATAACACAATTTCACCAAAACGCTCGAACTCGATCCCTTTTTCCCTCTATTCTTGGACAAGTTATGTCGTTCCTATTTTTGAGCAGGGAACCGATTGTATGCGTGTTTCTCTGTAAATTTGAAAAAGTGTGCGTGAGACTTCCATAAGACTTCCTCAGGAACGTGCTTCGCCAACCTGGAGTCTCATTCCAGTCGAATCGATTGTGGCTCGCGGCCAAGCAATTAGGGGTGGGTTGCACCGTTTTCACGTTAGCTTTAAACGTATCCAAGTTTCTTCTTCCAAAATTTACATTCTTCACTGTATTCCCTGATTTAGTGCCAAAATACTATAGCATCAATTTGTTTCGAGTTTATGAAGGTTAATGACCTATGGTTAAACCAGACAGTCCCAAATTTAAAAGGCTGAGCCCCCAAGTTTACAAGTTATGTAGTATAGGGTGGGCCAAAAGAACTCAAAATTATTAGATTCATTGATAATAACACTGAAAAGTTTCTTTGTAGCATTACGATCAAATGAAAAAAAAATTGATCACCATTGGTCAAGACGATACAATTTTTTTTTAATTTTTTGTATATTAAAAAATTTGTCCAGATTGTTTAACGGTAAATTTTATGGATGTGAATAACCGTAGATGGAGCCGACGGCATTAGCTGCGCAGTGAATATCGACTCAGGAACAGTCCAGATGTCAAACCATTTCGAGCGCGAATAGCACTCGGATGGGTGACCATCTGCGACGTACGATCAGATTGGTGTATTAGCTGCATTTCAACTAATCCCGAGCAGAATGCTTTTGAACTCGACTGTCGAAAACCGGCTGAAGTCGGGATCTGGTTTTCTGCAGTTCTCCTCTCCCCTGGCTAAACGTCCAGGCAAATGCGAATACTTCGAATAAAGTCGGATGCAGCCGCGGGTTATATCACTGGTTGTGATTGAATTTTTACAGTGATGAATAAATAAAGGCACAGTATAATGAGTTTTTAACAGCAATGTTACGGGACATTAATGGACCAACCTAATAAAAAAAAAAAATAACCGTGGATGAAAAAAAATGTAGACAAAATGTTTTCGTCGAACTGTATTATTTCAAGAAATGAGGAAAAACGCAATTTTGTTAATTTGTACCTGAAGTTGCAACAAAATAAATAATTAATTTATTAATAATTCGTAATTTCGTTATTAATTAAACGTAATTATTAATTCCAAACTTGACTTTTGATCTGCAAAATCATCAAAATTTTAAGAATGTTTGCATCTTCAAAATTGAAGAGTTTTCAATTTTAACTATAGAAAATGATAGATCTTTGAATAATATATCTTTTAGATTTAAGTTTTACAATTTCAAATTCCGTAACAATCGAAGTGACTAATTTTAGACGGAAAAAAGTAAGACAAAAATTTTTTCGTCGAAATATAATATTTCCCAAAATTACAAAATAGACACTTTTGTTAATTTGTGTACCTAAAGATGCCAAAAAAATGTATTTCTTCAAATTTTTTGCAAATTTAGTTGCGAATTCATGTATATTGTTGAAAATTCGTCTTTTTCCGTATAAAATCAATCTTTTTGCTCGAAAATTTCTATTTTTGGTTGATAATTGAACTATATTTGGGAAGAATTTTACCGTTTTTCCAATATTTTTTTTATTGGTAAATAACTTTTTCAACTTGAAATTTATCTATTCACTTTTCAGTTGATGATTTATTTTTTTAGTTGAAAATTATTCTTCTAGCTTGCAATTTTATCGTTTTGGTTGAAAATTATTTTCTTCAACTGAACATTTTATTATCCCATTTTTTATTGTAAATTAATCTTTTTTAGTTGAAAATTCAAATACTTGTTTGAAAATTAATGTATTTTGTTAAAAATTTGTATTTCTTGGCAGAAAATTGATCCTCTTAGTTGAAACTTCATTTCTTTTCTGTTGAAAATTCAACTACTTAATAGAAAATTTAACTATTTTGTTGAAAACTTTTTTTTTCGGTGAAATCATTGGTTGAACATATAATTATTAGCTTAAAAATTTATCTTGTTTGTTGAAAATTCAACTACTTGGTTGGAAATTCATGTAGTTTGTTTGAAAATTCATCTTTTTCGGTAGAAAATTTTCTTGGCTTACAATATTCATGATTCTAATTCAAAATTCCAATACTTGTTGAAAAGTTTTTTTTTCTGAAATTTAATTTGTTTCAACTGAAAATTTAACTATTTTATATGTGATTGTAAGTTTATCTTTTTTAATTGAAAATTAAACTATTTGGTTGAAAATTCGTATAGTTCGTTTGAAAATGGACCTCTTTCGATAGAAAATTAATCTTCTTGGTTCGAAATTCATTTTTTCTTTCCGTTGAATTCAACTGTTTTTTTATTGAAAATTAAAATATTTTTGGGTTGAAATATCAACTGTTACCTTTTTTTGTTGGAAATTGATCTATTTTGACAAAAAAATAATTTCTTTGTAGAAACTTCACCAATAAATAATACACCATAAATCTATATAATCCAGAGTAATTCTATGCAATCCGGAGTAATCTTAGGTAATCCGAAGTAATTCTGTATAAAGACATAATCCGGGAATTATTCGCCAATATTAAACAATCATTCACAGTTAAAGTGTTTCCGTCTATCAATAATGTTCAGAAACATCTAGAAATCAATTTTACCATGAAATAAAATTGATTTTTTTGAAATTTCTATTTTCAAAATTGACGGTAAAGTACATTTGTAATCTTTATTAATAGATAATAAAACTGAGAACAGCCACTAAAAGCCATATTCAAACATTATGTGAAAATATTTAAACATTTCGAACAGAATCGTTTTTATTTTTCAATGATAGATATATACTATTAATATACAATTTGGTCCCTGAAATCTATTTAATGTTCGACTAAACTCGAAACTCTGAAAAATAAGAACCCAAAAAAAAAACAGAAACACGCGTGGGAGCTGTCCGTTTCGAGCTTGAAAAAAAAAAATACAATTTATCGTTCTGAGGGGAACGACGTTTTTATTCCCGATTGATAATAACTTCGATCACGTGTCTGGGGGCAGAATAAAATTATTTTTAGACTTATGCTATCTTTTCAAAGAAACGCGTCGATAATGACTGAGAATTATTTAACAACAAGAATTATGTATATCGGTGATGAAACCGAAATACAAAAACACATCAATACAGGAATTTTATATCTAAAAATGTATTTATAAAAGAGAAAACTTCAATTTGAAATGATTCCTCAATAGTAAAAGCAACGATTCTCTTTTTAAAATTCTTGATCACATGTTTTAAAAAATGAAAAAAGGATTATTTATTATTTTTTTAATATATTATTTTCTTCTTTACAGTATTGAGTAATAATAATAGAGTGATAATAAATATTACTACTCTTCTGCACCTTACATATTTTTTTATCAAAATTTCTAAATAATTAATTTTATTTCATAACAAAATTTATTTCGGAAAATTTCTAAATATTATTGCTGAAACAGAAAATTTCAGTTGTAAATTTTTTATTTTCTTAATATTGTGAAATATATCTGTTTTCAACATTTTTCTACCACACTGCCGGTACCCACAATAAGATCTCTGTAATTTCTTTAATTATTTAGGCTTTATTTTAAAGGATTATTTCAAAATTTTGAAGATTTACAAATAGTTCACTAAGAATCTAGAAGATTTTAAGACAATTTTTTTCAATTTTACAGGAAATCTTGAGAAATATTTCAACAAACGTAAAACAAAAGTCAAATTTTTGGAAAGAGAAAAAAAAAATTTCTAAAGATTCATGGGAAAATTTCAAACGATTTTTTATTTGAAAAAATTTATATAAAGAGAAAATTGAGAAAGACTTCGAAACATATCAAATGAATTCCCAAAATTTTTGAAAATATTGTAGAAGATTTTAAAGCAAAATTTTTCAATTTTACAAAGATTATAAAGTAGTAGAAAAAATTCGAGTAAGCTTAATTGATATTTAGAAGTATTGAAAGAAATGTACAAATTTTCTAAGAATTTGAAATAAAAGTTAAATAAAATTTTGAATGAAATCAAGAATTTTTAAGATGTCGAAAGCAAATTTTGGTGAATGCTTTTTATCTTTATGAACTAATTTTAAGAGAATATTTGAAAAGCTTTTAAAAACTGTAAAAAGATTTCTAATATTGTCAAAAAGAGTCGTGCAGAATTAGAGGTTTTAAGGAGATTGAAAATATTTTAAAATTTAAAGATTTCCGAAAATTAATCCAATATATTTTTATTTCTTCCAAACTTCTACAAGTAATGAATGTCTCTCAAACTGAATCAAATTTTTTCTACAAATTTTTGAATTCCTATACAATACAAAACGTTTCTCAAAAATTTTCCAGATACTTTTCGACCAATATGAAAATTTCAAAAATCTTCTTTTGGTTAAAAAAACATTAAAATATTCAGAACCTTTTCAAGAATTTTTAAAGGTTTCTAGAGAAAAAAAAATTTCTTAAGATTCCTAGGAAAATTCCAAATAATTTAAAAAACAAAAATAATTTATAAAGAAAATTTACCAACATTCAAAAACATGTTAATTCCTGCAAAAAATTAATCTGTTCAGGTTGTGGATTCAACTATTTTGTTGAAAATTAGTATTTTTTAGATGAATTCAACTCTTTTTTATTTAAAATTAAAAGCTTTTCTAGTTTAAATATCAACTTTTTTTCAAGATTCATTTAGTTGAAAATTCATCTCTTTGGCTATATATATATTTTTTTTTAAATCCACAATTTCACAGAAAATTCTTCTTTTTGGCTTAAAATTGGAACAATTTGCATGTTCTTATTTTTCTTGTTTGTCTGAAAGTTCTTAATTTGGTGAAAATTCGTCTTGTTGAAAATAATTTTTATTGACTGAAAACTTTTTGGTTGAAAGTTGATCTTTTTCAGTTGAGTCTTTAATTATTTTTTTGAAAAGGCATGTATTATGTTGAAAATACGTCTTTTTTTGGTAGAAAATTGTGGATAATCTTCCTGATTGAAAATTCGTCTTTTTGGGTAAAAATTCAACTATGCTATTGAAATTTTAATTATATGTTGAAAAATTTGTTCGTTTCTTTTTGGTGGAAATAATAATTATTTTTTTTTAAGTTTAATTTCTTTCGTTTTAAAATTCGACTATTTGGTTGAATATGAATCTTTTTAGGTGTAAAATTCGAGTATTTAATTAGAAATTCCACTATTTTGCTGACAAGTCACATTTTTCGGTTGAAAATTTAACTTTGTTTTATAAAATTAGCTTATTTATTTAAAATCTATATTTTCGGTTTGAAATGTTATATTTTTTTACTGTTTTGAAGAGAATTTGCCTTTTTGGCTTGAAAATTCCACAGTTTGGTTCAAATTTGTTGTCATTCTTGACTGAAAATATTTTCCTTAGTTGCAAAATTTGCCACTTTGGTTGAAAATTAACCTGAGTTTGTTGAAGATATAAATATTTTGTTAAAAATTCAACACTTTTGTTGAAAATTTGTTTTTTGTTTGCTTGTAAACTAAACTCTTTTGTGGAAAATTCATCTTTTTAGGTTGAAAATTCAACTATTTTGGTAAAAAGCTCAACTATTTGGATGACAATACAACTTCATTGTTGGAAATTTGTCTTCTCAGTTTGAAAATTCATCTCCTTAGAATGCAACCGTTTGGTTAAAAATTAATTTGTTTTTGTTATGGATTAAACTATTTTGTTGCCAATTTATCTTCTTTGGTTGAATCCAACAGTTTTTTTATTAAAAATTTGTCTATTTGGACAAAAAATTTGTCCTTTTGTATTGAGAATTTGTTCTTGTTGTTGAAAATGTAACACTCTTAAAAAAATGCCATTATTTAGTTGAAAATATAACGGTATTTGGTTGAAGTTTAAACTTTTTTTTCGAAAATTCATCCTTATAGTGTGACTACTCAACAATTTGTTTTAAACTTTAACTATTTGCTTGGAAATTAAGTTTTTTGTGTTGAAAATTCAACTAATTTATTAAAAAGTAATCTTTTTTGGTCGAAAATTTAACTGCTTTGTTGGAAATTAGTCTTTTTTTATTGAAAATTTATCTTTTATGGTATAAAGTCGTCTTTTTTGCTTCAAATAAATAAATGAATTCAAAATTTTCATCTGAAATTCTAATTTTCTATTGCGTTTTTAAAAGACTGAAATATTGATCATCGAAAATTAATGGTTAGGGACAATAAAAGATTTGTCAGATAAAAATCAGGGAAGTCAGGGAATTTTGAAAATAAAGTTTTTTGTTCATCCTGTTTAATTAATGAAATTTAAATATTAAATATCGTTCTGAAGAAAATTAAAAAGAGTGAGAAAAACATTTATTATTTGTGAGTTGTGATTGGACGATAGGTAATAACCTCGATCGCGTGCTGACCACATTACACGTGCCCCCTTTGCCCCCACAGAAAGGCGATAATGGGACAAATATGTAACATAGTTGACAATTTTTCAATGCGGGATGACTCTCAGTTAAGGGTAAACGCAATCGCTTACGAAATAACCAGTGCTTTGTGATATTAACTTATCGAGTTAGAGAACTTCAAAGTTCAAAGGGTTATATTTGACATTTGACACCAAGGCGACAACCAATCATCCTTTTTCATTCTCCAATTGCGTCAGATGCATTATAGTAACTACGTTAAACAAATTTGATAAGATCAATGAAAATAGCTAAGAAATCATTTTGTTATTTTTAAAAATTACAAAAGTTTCATAATTAATGCGTTTCGGAAATGAGTTAAACGTTTATCTTTGATCTAGTCAACTATGTGGTCATAATGCGTTTGGATCATGGACATTCGGAAATTTTAAAATTACAAATGTTAAAAAATCAAATATTTCAAATTGACGGCGTTTTTAATTCAAAAATATATCAAGTTGTGAGATGGAATCATGATTTGAGCAATATCAACATAAGGTCTATAAATTTTGTACAATATAATTACTTTGTTAAAAAATCAACTTCAATTGAATTTAATTTGAACAGTACACTAGGGTGCCTCAAAAAAATGTGTTTTTCAATTTTGGAAAATCTATAACCCCTAAATTTCTTTCTCTCGGTGAAAAAATAATGCCATAAATTTTCTTTTATTAAAAAAAATTGATTAGAGGTTCTGCTAGGCCTTTTAGGTTTGAAAATTAATTTTCTTTTTTGAACATTTTTTATTTCAAAATTTAACTATTTCATTCCTTTAAATTGATATAAATTAAATTCCTTGTCTATTTGTTTGATAGAAATTACCTTTTTTGAGTGAAATTTTAACTATTCACTTTTCTTTTAAAAATGTATCTTTTTTGATTGAAAATTCATGTATTTTCTTAAAAATTCATCTCTTTTTTGATATTTTCATGTATATGTTATTTACCTATATTCTAGGAAATTCAATGTTTTTTTTTTGTTTGCTAGAAATTACCTAGAAATTACTGCAAATTAATTTTTTCGTTGGTTGAACATAAATTTTTTAACCCAAAATTTAATTATTCCATTTTGAAGTAGAAAATTATCTTCTTGGTTAAAAATCGAACTAATTTGTTGAAAACTCGTTTTTTTCTGTGAAAAATTGATTTTTTTTAATGACAATATACTTATTCCATTTTTTGTTATACGCTGTATCTTTCTTAGTTGAAAGTTTAACTATTTGCTTGATTTTTTTTTTTTTTTTTTTTTTAGGTGAAAACTGAAGTATTTGGTTGTGAATTTATGTAGTTTTTGGTAGAACATTCCACTATTTGGTTGACAATTACCTGTTTGTGTTGAAAATTGGTCTCTTTTGGTAAAAAAATTATATTTTTTACTGGAAAAATCAACTATTTTGTTCAAAATTTATTTTTTGGTAGAAAATTATAATCTTCTTGGTTAAAAACATATCTTTTCTAGTTGAAAGTTTAACTGCTTGGTTAAAAAAAATTGTTTTATTCAAAATTAAACTACTTGGTTGAAGATTTGCTTTTTTATTATTGAATTCTACTGTTTTTGATTTGAAATAAACATCTTTTTGTTATAAAATTAAACTTCTTGGTTAAAAATTGAACTACTTTGTTGAAAATTAGTGTTTTTTAGGTAAAAATTGAATTTTTTGATTTGAAAATATAGTTATTCCATTATTTGGTTGGAAATGTATCTTTTTTTAGTTTAAAGTTTGAATATTTGATTGAAAATTCATGTATTTTTTTGAAAACTCATCTTTTTTAGTGAAAAATTATTCTTACTGGTTGAAAATTCATGTTTAAGTTTGCCAATTAACAGATTTGGATAAAACTTAATCTACTTCGCTAAAAATTAAACAATTTTGATAAAAAGTATCCTTATTGATTGGAGAGTCAACTGGTTTGTTGAAAAATCGTCATTTTGATTGAAGATTTGAGTATTTTTTTGAAAATAAATTTTTTTTGTTAAAGTCAACTGTTTTTTATTTAAAATTAAAATCTTTTTTATGCTGAAATATGAACTATTAAATTTCGGTTGAAAATTCATCTCTTTTGGTTAAATATTCAACTATTTTGTTGGACAAATTTGCTTGTTTGTTTGAAGATAAATTTTCTGAATGAAAATTCAACTATTGATATTTTGTTAAAAAATTGATCTTTTTTAGTTGAAAATTCAAATGTTCGTTCGGAAATTCATGTATCCTGTTTGAAAATTCGTCTTTTTCTGTAGAAAATTAATCTTCTTGGTTGAAAATTCATGTTTTTTATTAAAAATTGAACCATTTGGTTAACAATTAATCTATTTTACTAAAAATTAAAAAATTTTGTTGAAAAGTATCCTTTTTGGTTGAAAAGTAAACTGATTTGTTGAAAAATCGTAATTTTGGAGGAGGATTTAACTATTTTGTTGAAAATATATCTTCTTTCGTTGAATGCAACTGTTTTTTATTTAATATTGAAATATTTTTCAAGTTGAAATATCAACTATTACATTTTTGGTTGAGAATTCATCTTCTTTGGTTAGAAAATAAATTATTTTTGTTCGAAAATTCGTTCTTTTTTGGTTCAAAATAATTTTTTTTTTTTAATGAAAATTAAACTATTCATTGTTTGTTGGATTTATATTTTTAGTTAAATATTCAATCATTTGGCTGAAAATTCAACTATTTCATTGGAAAATCATTGATTTTTTTTTAATTCTTATATTTTATTAAAAATTCTTCTTTTCGGATTTCGAAGTCAACTGTTTTCTAAAACATTCTTTTTGGGTATAAAATTAATCATATTTGTTGAAAATTCAAGTATTTGGTTGAGGATTTAACTATTTTATCAAAAAATTCATTTTTTTCGTTGAATTCAGCTGGTTGATAATTGTTTGAAAAAAATGAAAATTCGTTTTTTTACTGCACATTTAACTGTTCCATTTTTGTTTGAAACCCTATTATATTTTTCAGTTCAAAATTGAACAATTTCAATAATTTCAACAAATATGAGTAATTTACCAATGATACTAATAAATGATAATAAATAATGATAAATAATAATAAATAAAAATAATTTACAATAAAATTAGATCGTCTCAATGAATATTTGCGTTCAATGGAAATTGAGTTGAAAATAGATTTCAAATTAATGTTCATCATCTACTGAAGATTAATTCTGTGTTAGAAAAAGCAATTAGAAGAAGATTGAAGACAAAATTGAGTATGTATCTTCAGATTTAAAAGCTTACGCTTACATTGTTATTTTATCTCTGAGATCTTGAGTGGATTGCGTGGGAAAATTGTTAGAGTAACATCTCTATTTTCAATCCTTTTTGCTTTTTGCTCGAAGATTAAGAACGATTTCCGTGTTGACAAATCAGAAGCGGTGGTCGTTGAAGCACGTAAACTGCAGCTGTCCGTGGGTGTCAATGCTTTCGCCGCATGTGCGACTCTGTGATTGCACGTGGCTACAAGTATCTGTCTACGTGCCGTCTAGTTTTTCCTTTCCACTAACCACTAACTGCCAAGTACCAACCCAGCAGCCAACTGCAGAAAGATGCATTTTTTCATCTCAATATGTAACTCAAGAAAAAACGTTCTTGTCACTCATCAGTAGGGTGGTCCAATTTTTTCCCCCCGTATTTTCATTCACATCGCTCCCAAATTTGATCGAATCCAAAAAAGCTAAATGCATTTTAGTTCCACAAGCCCCATTAAGTTTGTAATTTTTGTGATTTGTTTTCAGAATCGTCAATATTAGGTGAATCGAGTTGAAACTATAAAGATTTATCTTCATAATTAGCCACAGAACACAACTAAAGAAATATTTTTTATATGTCACCCCCATAAATCTATTTTACGAGGTCCGAAAAAACCCCATAGGTAAAAAATTGGGTTCATAATACATCAAATACTACTTTCTACTGATAACTGGATTTTCACATAAATTGTTTAAACAATTCATTATTGTTTTTAGCAATTTTACTTTCAGAATAGAGTTAGAAAATCACGGTTTTTTCTGAATTTTTAAACTTATTTTCAACTGCAATTTTTTATTATTTATAACAATATTCTCTTGGAATGATGCTATAGATGTACAGCTTTTTCTATAATTTCTGCTTTCAGCCCACTTTCTAATTGGATTGTTGTAATAATTAGTTCAAGTTAACAAACGTAATACTTCAAACAATTTATTAGGTATTTAAATAATATTCTCTTTAAATAATATTAGAAAGTTACTGTTCTTTCTGAAATTTTCTACTTTTCGTCCACTTTTTACTTTAAGTAAGATAATGATTAATGCAGGTTAACAAAAATAATTGTTCAGGCAATTCATTATTATTTTCAATAATATTATCTTAGAATAATTCTAGAAAGTAGCGGTTTTTTCTAAAATATTTAACTCTTTGTCTACTTTTCCCTTATAAGGTTATAATTAATTAAATTCAACAATCACATATGTTCAAACAAACTATTATTGTTAATAACTATCTTCTCCTATTGTAATGCTAGAAAGTTGCAGCTTTTTCTGAAATTTTTAGCTCTTCTTTGACTTCTTAATTGGGAACAAATAATAAATATTAATATTAATTTACACAAAAAGGCTCTCAGTGACTACTTCAAGAAAAATTCACATTTAATATAATCCATATAAAAAATTTTAAGAATGTTTCATGTATCTGTTTTATTTCAGAAAAATGTATTTAAAATTATTCATCTGAAACATATTTGTCTATAACTAAATAGCGAAAGCAAAATGAAATTGTTCAGAATAAACCACAACTTTCTAACAATAATCTAATAGAAGAAAGTTATAAATAAAAATGAATTGTTCAAACAATCATGTTTGTTAACTTAGATTAATTATTACCTCCTTGAGTGAAGAGTTGAGAAAAAGCGGAAAATTTAAGAAAAAACGCAACTATCTAGCATTGCTATAGGTTATAGGAGAACACAGTTATAAACAATGATAATTCGTTTGAACAATTACTTTTGTTAAATTTTATTAATTTTCATAATATTTAATTTTTTTAACAGTTATGTTTTTTAACTTGAAGTGATTGTTACCAAACTCTAAGTGAAAAGTTGACAAAAAGTGAGAAATTTTTTTTTTTTTAAACCCAAACTATCTAGCATTACTACAAGAGAAGATAGTTAATAACAATAATAAATCGTTTGAACAATCATGTTTGTCAACTTGAATTAATGTTTACCTCGCTCTGAGTAAAAAGTTGACAAAAATTGGAAAATTGTATAAAAACCCACAACTATTAGCATTAATGTAGGAGGTGATAGTTATAAGCAATAATCATTTGTTTAAAAAATTATTTTTGTAGAATTGCATTGATTTTCATTCCAGTCTATGTAAAAAATTGACAAAAAGTTGAATATTTCAGATAAAGTTACAATTTTCTAGCATTATTCAAAGATAATATTATTGAAAATAATAATAAATTTTTTAAACAATAATGTTTGTTAACTTGAATAAATTGTTACCTCACTCTTAGTGAAAAGTTGACAAAGAATGGAGAATTTCCGCAAGAACAGCAACTATCCAGCATTACAACAGGTGAAGATAGTTATTGACAATAATAATTTGTTTAAACAATGATATTTTTGAATTTTATTCAATTTTGAATACTTTAATTTTTTACCAAAGCAGTTTAATTTTCAAACAGATGTATGAAATTTCAACAAAAAAGATTTTTTTCAACCAAATAGTTTAATTTTCTACCAAATTGTTGAACTTTCAAGTGTAAAACATCAATTTCACTCAATTTTCTATAAAACAGCTGAATTTCAAACCCGAAAATTTAAATTTTCAACAAAAAAGTCAATTTACGACCAAGTAGTTCAATTTTCAACTAAAAAGTTTATGTTTCGACCGAGCAGAATTATTTTATATCAAAAGGCAATTTTCAATCAAATACATGAATTTTCAACCAAATATTAGAGTTTTCAACCAAAAATGGAATAGTTAAATTTTGAAATAGGAAAAGTAACTTTCAACAAAATAAAAACCCAATTATCAAGTAGTTGAATTCAACGGAGAAAGAATTTTAAAAAAATAGTGGAAGTCTCAACAAAATAGTTGAATTTTCAACCAAATAGTTGGATTTTCAACCAAATGGTTGAGGTGTTTAACAGCAACATGAATTTTCAACATAAAAAAATAATTTTTGAACTAAGAAGATTAACTTTCTAACAAAAACATTAATTTTCTATCAGAACACGAATTTTTAACAAAATACATCAATTTTTAACTAAGTTTTTGAATTTTCAACTAAAAAAGATAAATTTTCAACCAAAAATGAAATCGTTAAATTTTCATATTGAAAAGTTATTTTTCAACAAAAAAAAAGCTCATTTTCAACAAAACACAGACTACATTCCAACGAGTTGGATTCAATTAAAAAAATAAAAATTTAAAAGAAGATAGTTGGATCTTCAACCAAAATGAGGAGGAATTTTCAACTAAGATGAATTATTTTCCACCCATATAGTTGAATTTTTAACACCAAATTTTCAAAAGAATATTAAAGTTTTCAAAAAAAAAAAAATAGTTAAAATTTTATCCAAAAAGTTTAATTTTCAACCAAATAGTTTCATTTTCTATCAAACTGTTGAATTTTTAAGTCAAGAAGACGAATTTTCTACAAAATAGCTGAATTTTCAATAACAAAATTAATACACGACCAAGAAGTTTAATTATCAATCAAAATGATGAATCTTCAACAACAACAAGAAATGAATTTTTTTACGAAGTAATTCAACTCTAAAGCAAGAAGTTGATTTTTTGACGAAAACATACATTCTCAACGAAACATGTAATAGTTAATATTTCAACAAAAAAAAGGTTTTAATTTTTTATCAAAAAACTTTGAATTCATTAAAAAAAAAAGATGAATTTTCAACTAAATAGTTTGATTTTAAATTTAAATCTTTTTTGGTTGGAATATCAACTATTACATTGATCGTTAAAAATTCCTATTTTTTGGTTGAAAATTCAACTGATTGGTTAAAAGTTGAATTCCTATCTTGAAAATTGTTTTTTTTTAAAATTCATTATTTTAGTTGAAAATTCATCTTTTCTGGTTGAAAATTCGTCACTTTTAATATAAAGTTAATCTTCTTGGTTGACAATTCAGCTATTTGGTTACAAATCCTTCTTTTTGATATTTTTTGATTTGCCAATAAATCGTTTAGAAAATATTTTTATTTCATATCATCAACGAGAATATCCCTCAAAGCGTCTTGTTTTCTACAATTTTGGAAAAATTAGAAGAATTTAAATTAAAATACTCGGTTTTAGGTATTGGAGGGTATTTTTCCATTTAAAAATGAAAAAAAGGAATAGGTAATAAAGAGTACAGACTGTGATCCCTGCATTTTTATTCTAAAACCAATTTGTACATACATGTTTGCCTAGAATTAATTTATTTTTGAAATATTTACAAAAAGTAGCTTAGTTTATGTCAAATATTTTATTGTACTCATTGAAAACACGTTCGTTCCGCAACACTAATCCGACCCAGGCTGCTGATCAATCTCTCTAGCGATCAACCCCAGTGAAGGGCCTCACAAAATTGTTATATATTTAAATGTATTTTTAATTATTTTTTTGCCCACTTAAGCCCATTAGTATCCTAGGTCTTTATTATATTATTATACCATTAAGCCATTTCCCTTCCGGGGTAGGCGTGACTTGTTCGGTTGGGAGGTGGTGAAATAGGTATATAGGTACGAGGTAGATCGGTATATGGGTACAGGGTTGTTGGGTATATAGGTGTTAGGTATAGATGTTTTAGATTGATCTGGAGTTCTCGTGTTATTTATATAAATTACACGTTCACTCCGCAACACTGCTCCGACCCAGGTTGCTGATCAATCTCTCTAGCGATCACCCCAAGTGAGGAGCCTCACAAAATTGTTATGTATGGTTCCCCACTTGGGCCCATTAGTATCCAAGGTCTTTGTTTCAGGCATCATTCACTCTATTGTCACTCTGCTTATAAACTATTTGTCGCCACACATTTCTGTCCTGGCATACTACTCTAGCTTCCTTCACGTCCATGCATTTTTTCATGCAAGCTCCCTTGTTTCTATGGCTTCTTATGTCTCTTCGGATTAGTGTCTCATTCACAGATTCTATCCATTCTTTCGGCGGTCTACCTCTGGGCATTCTGCCATTTACTTTACCTTTATACACTTGCTTGGTCAGTCGTTCATCTTCCATTCTTTCAAGATGTCCGAACCATCTTAACTGATTTCTTTCCCATATGTCAACTAGTGTCTCTCCTGTACCACATTCTTTGAGGATTGTCTCGTTTCGTACTTTGTCCATCAGTGTTTTCCCGCATATTATGCGCAGAGGTTTCATGCCGATCGCGTTGATTTTACTCCTGTCCTTTTCTTGACAGGTCCATGTCTCGCTACCGTATAGTACAGTCGGTATGAAAATAGAGTTATGTATGGCCATTTTAGCTTTTTTTGATATGTTTTTATTTGTGAGAATGGACACTGCTCTACCGATAACCTGCTTACCCTTATTTATGCGCCTATCTAATTCCCCATCTATTTTTCCGTCGCTAGTGAATAGACTACCTAGATATACGTACTTGTCAACTTGTTCTAATCTCTCGTCATTTAGGACAATGTTGCATATTGTTTTCTCGCTTTTTCCCTCAAACACCATGACTTTCGTTTTATTCACGTTAATTTTGAGGTCCATGTTCTTCATGCTTGTATTAAGTTTATTCAACATTCTTTGCAAGTCTTCGACTGATTCTGCCATAACAATCTTGTCATCTGCGAAAGCCAACCCACGTACCTTGACGGTTTCGAGATCTATACCTGTTTCGTCGAAGAGGGCAGTTCTTAGACACTTATCCATGAATATGATAAATAGCCACGAGGACATAACGCATCCTTGTTTCACGCCTTGCATAATATCGAACCAGTCACTCAGTTTCCCATTTACCCTTACACTCGCTTTACTACCTGTATATATTGTTTTTATTGCTTGTAGGAGCCCTCCATTCACTCCATACTCTTTAAGGACTTGCCAAAGTTTACTTCTATTTACCGTGTCGAAAGCTTTTTCTAGGTCAATAAATGCACAGAAAACTTTCTTTCCTACTCTCAAGCTTTTTTCTGTGATCTGTCTTAGGCTAAATATCTATATATTATACATGTAAACATCAATTATTACATATTATTATTAATCATTTATAAATAATTGTTCATTAATAATTAATTATTATTATTTATCATTTTTCAATAGCGTCGGTTTCTACATAAATTAGAATCAGCGTCACAATTCTGATTCAAGTCGTTATTCATGAAATTATAGGAGTACTTAGATAGCTATTTAAAAAAAAATGTCGAGTTTAATGCGGGCAATTTTGGGATAAAATGTTTGAAAGAAGTAGTGAATCTTAAGAGAATTATCTACCTTCAGTCTACCCACAGTTCCGCTCAGCTTGCGTCATCCGGTCGAGGACGCTTAATATTACGGCACATTATGCAGTTACCGAAGAGCAAAGGCAAACCGCTCATCCCTCTCCACCCAACCCTCTCACTACCTCTTTCATTTCGCTCTCCTTTCTCGGTATCCATTTGAAAGGAATGACAAATTTTTTTTTTAGATTCAATATCAGACGATACATTTTTCTTTTTCGAGTTAAATTAATCTCCCCTTGCATTCCTTTCTGTACGAAAATTCTTTTATGCAACGAAGTCCTAAGACTAAGAATTAGGAATAGTAATAAAAAAACAAATAAAAAAGGAATTATTAAAAAAAATTTTGAGGCGAAATAACTTCTAAAAATGATGTCCAATCGAGGTGGATTACTTCCGATTATAACGGATTACCCTGGATTATCTATATGTGCATAATTACTCTGGATTAGATAAAATTAGGGTGGATTTCCGTCTAAAGTAGATTCACGCGAAATTTCAACAAAAAAGGGTTACTTCTCAATGAAATTCTTCAATTTTCAAATAAAAAAATATGTGAGCTTTTAATCAAATAGTTCAATTTTCAACCAAAAACATTAATGATCAATCAACAAGGTTTATTTTCTGCTGTAAAATACTATTTTTTAAAAAATACATTGATTTTCAACGAAGTAGTTGGATTTTCGACTGAAAAAGATTACATTTACACCAAATAGTTCAGTTTTTAACTAAAAAGGATACGTTTTTCACCATAAATTGAATAGTTAAATTTTCAGTTCGAAACTTAATTTTCAACCATTAGAGAACGATTTTTTAACAAAATATTCAATTTTTCAACCAAAGAGATGAATTTGTACACTAAAATTATGAATCTTCAACCTAAGTAGTTAAATTTTGAGTTGAAAATGAATTTCCAACCAAAAAACAACGGGTTTTCAACATTTCAACAAAATAGTTCAATTTTCAACCAAAGAGATGAATTATAAACCAGGAAGATTCTTTTTCTAATGTGAAAGACGATTTTTCAACAAAATACATTAATTTTCAACGAAGTAGTTTAATTATCGACTAAAAAAGGTAAATTCTTAAACAAATAGTTGAATGCTCAACTAAAAAGGATAAATTTTCAACCGAAAATCGAATAATTGAACTTTCAAATTAAAAATTAATTTTCAACCAAAGAAGAACGAATTTAAAAAAAATAGTTAAATTTTCAACCAAAGAGATGAATTTTTTAACCAAAATGATGATTCTGCAACTGGAATAATTGAATATTCATTTACAAAATGAATTTTCAACCAAAAAACAACGATTTTTCAACAAAGTACTTTAATTTTCAACCAGAGATGAATTAATCAATCAAGAAGATGTTTTTTCTACTAAAAAAGACGATTTTTCAATAAAGTACATCTATTTTTAACAAATCAGTAGAATTTTGAACTAGAATGGGTTAATTTTCAGTAACAACATAAATTCTTAATAAAAAACAAATTTTAACAAGATATTTGAATTTTCAACTAAGATAATGAATCTTTAACTGAAATAGGTTAATTATTAGGTTGAAAATGAAATTTTTAACCAAAAAGCTACGATATTTCAACAAAATAGTTAAATTTACCAACAAAGTGAGGCTTTTTATATTTTTCAACAAAACAGATGAATCTTAAACCAAAATAATCACTTTTCAACAAACTTTTTGAATTTTCTACACAAAAAACTATTTTTTAACCAAAAGAGATGAATTATCAACAAAAAATGTAATAGTTGGTATTATGGCCGAAAAGTTGATAGTTTTAAATGAAAACAGTTGAATTCGACAAAAAAAGGCGAATTTTCAACAACACCTTTGAATTCTTACTCGAAAGAACGAATTTTCAACAAAACAGTTCACTTTTTAACCGAAAATGATACTTCTTAAAAAAATTGTTTAAATTTTCAAAAAAGTAGATAAAGTCTTAGCCAAACAGTTTTAACTTTCAAACAAGTAATTACATTTCCAACAAAAAAACATTAATTTTCAACCAAAAATGAAATGGCTGAATTTTCAGTGAAGAAAATTAATTGTCAACAAAAACAAAAATTTTAGTAAAATAGTTAAATTTGCAATCAAAAAGATGAATTTCCAAGGATAGAGTTCAACATTCAACCAATAAATCGAATTTTTAACCAAAAATTTTATGTTTTAATAAAGAAGATTAATTTTCTACAAAAAAAGATTAGGTACCAACATTTGAATTTTCAAGTAAAAAAGATGAACTTTCATCCAAATATTTGAATTTTAAACTAAAAACCTGATTTTTGACAAAATAGTTAAATGTTCAGGATATAAATCTTCAACGAAAATAAAAATTTTTTAATTTTCATGCGTTTAAACAATTTTGTCCCATGTAAAGCGTGAAAAATTATTATTTTCTGGAATTAATGATACAATTAACGAACGTTGAGATAAATATTTTCTTCTAAAGGATATTCAGCAATTTTTTTCACAGTTTTCATTTGTCTGAACAATATTTTTTCCTGTAAAACGTGAAAAGTTATTCTTTTCTGTAATTAGTAACACAATTAACGAATGTTAACAAAAATATTCTGTTGTATAAAATATTTAGAAATTATTTAAACAATTAATAATCATTTACTTGCTCCTTTTTACAGGAAAGGTGGGAAAAAGTCTAGTTTTTCCGAATCTGTTACAAAATGTCGCTTATTATTCAGTATTTCCTCATCTTCAAACGTATACAATATATTGTTTAAACAATAAAACTTGGTTCAAACAATTAAATTCAATTGCTCTAAGTAAAGTATAGTCATTTTTTCCACCTGAAACACCCTCACAGATTAATGGAATCTGTGAATTGAAAATAACTTGCATGTAGATCTTTCCTAAATTATATAAATTAAATAGAACACATAAGTAATTTAAAGAAAAAATGAACTATAATTTTCTTAGAGCAATTAAATTCTTCAAACAATATAGGGTGTACGTTAATAGGGTATACTTTTCTCCGCCTTCTCTATGAAAAGGCGCAGGTGAGTCATCGTTATTTGTTTAAATAATTGCGAATAATCTTGAGCAAAAAAAAACTCTTAACACTCGTTAATTGTGTCATTAATTTCTGGAAAAAATAACATTTCACTATTTACAGGGAAGAAAATTATTTAAACAAATAAAACTTGCCTAAAAAATTGCTAAATGTCTTTCAGAATCAAATATTACCCTCATCCTCCTTAAATTGTGTCATTTTAATTCAAGAAAATAAGACCTTTTTACGCTTTAGAGGGAAAAATAGTATAAACAAATGAAAATTGTTTAAATTATCACAAAATATCCTTAAAAAATATACTACTCTCAGAATTCGTTAATTGTATCATCAATTCCAGAAAATAATGACTTTTTACGATTCTAAGGGGGAAAAATTGTTTAAATAATTACCAAAAATATGATGAACATGAAGTGCTAATCTTAACATTCATCAACTTTACATCATTTATCCCGTAATATAATAACTTGTTACGATTTACAGAGGGAAGAAATTGTTTAAACAAATAATAATGGTTCAAGCAATTCAAAATTATTTTAAAAATACTTGGAAACTCTTGACTTATCGATTATAAATTATTTAGGTTTGAAAAATTCAAAAAAATACTGTCTGCAGGATCCTTAAACATTCCTTAAGAGCTGACTATACTTTAATCTAAAAAAAATGTATAACAATTACTTATTTCTTCTATATTTCCCAAAACCAAACTTTTTCTATTTTTCTGAAACGCTAAATTTGGGTATACAATCTTATACTCAAATTTAATGTTTCCGAGAACAGTTAACTTAGGAACCGGAAAAGAAGGATTTTCCACAAGAAAGATAATTTTCAATCAAGAAAGGTGAATTTTCAACCAAAAATAGAATAGCAAAAATTTTAGTTTAAAAAACGAATTTTCAACAAATTACATGATTGGTCTACAAAATAGTTAAATTTTCAACTTATAAAGCACCAATTTTCAACAGAATAATTAAATTTTTCAAATAAATATTTTAATTTTCTATCAAAGCAGATTAATAATTCTGAACCAGATGTATGAATTTTCAACCAAAAAGTTTATTCTCATCCAAATAGTTTACTTTTCTACCAAATTGTGGACCTTCCAGCAATTACTAAACGACAAATTTTAAATAGGTGAGATGAATTTTTAACCAAATAGTTGAGTTTTCTACTAAAAAAGATAAGTTTTTAACCAAAAATTGAATAAATAAATTCTGAACAAAAAATAATTAATTTCAAGCGCCCGGGGTTAACGTTAAAAAAATTAAAAAGAAAATGACGGATTTTTTTCCGGAAAACGAACAAATTGCGGGGGAAATGATCACCAAAAATTGAAAGTCGAATTTTTGGACCACCCTAATGTGGACGCTTCCTTAGAATAATTTTGTAAAGAGTTAATTTACCCACTTGATTAGTTTATTTTTCTAATATTTATATTTTCTTACAACTGCACAACTTGTAACCCTTTGAGAATAACTCGCAATCACCCGGGTCGACCTCCTCACAATGCTCATAAGCGATAAGAGTAATATGGCGCCTTCGACAATGGTTATGCGTAGAAAAGCTGCTTTAATACAATAACTCAATTCCGCCTTGCTGGTCACGGTTATTATTTGCCTTGATAACGGGTAAAGGGGGCCATTGCACGGCCTCCAAGGTAAAAGGGTTCAGGCGAAGCGAGAAACTGTTACCACACTTCATTTAATGCACTTCATGCGCACAATTCACTTACCTCACTCAAAGTCAAAAATACTCTCTTTAAGACTCATATGGTATAATCAGAACGAGGGTTCTAGCGTGCTTTTCACAAAATCAAGTGTCATCAAAATCATCAAAAACTTTCGTTTGAAATAAAAATTGGTTCGTTTACCATTTCTCAAATCTGCAGAGAGGTGCATTCATTACCTAGTGGGCACGGAATTTAGGAACGTTATTGGAACGTCCTAAAAACGTTTCTTGGACTTACAAATCAAAAGACGTTATTTGAACGTTTCAAACACTGTCCTATGTCAGACCAAATAATCTTCTGAAAACGTTTCATGTTCCAAATACGTCCTTAAAACGTCTCTGGAACATTGTATGTTTAAGGAACGTTATTTGGACTGACTTAGAACGTTTTTGAGCCGTTCTAATAACGTTCTTCAACGTTTCTGCCCGCTGGGTACTCTCTAAATCTGAATTAGTAGAAAACTACTATCTGGTAGTAGTTTGCTACTAATTCAAGAAGCGCCGATTTGTTTACTGCTAATTAGTAAAAATCTACTAATTTAATGTGTAAGAATAGCCAACTAAATGAATTAGTTACTTTACCTACTAAAGCAATTGGTGATGCTACTACTGAATTAATTGGTAAATGTATTTGCTGGTTACTATTTTAAACAGTAGTTTCAATAATAGTACATCACAAGGAGTGTCGTCCTTGCGAACATTGAGCTCCACGGGAGGACCTGTCTAACCCTCCGAGTGATGTACGATATTTGATTGGAAATCAGTGTTTTATGAGACTCTAGGTCTGTCTGAAAAGTGATTCGTGATGTTTATAATATCTTTGATCGTGAAAAAATATGACTGAAAAGGCAGTCATCTGCTTGGTTGTGATTGATAATCTCTTTATGGCGTGAAATTCGAAAATGGTTCGGTCCGAGCTTGACGAGCTTTCATGCTTGACGGCTGATTCTCATTCATATGAAAATGTCCGTTTTCAATTAAATTTGAAGTTACGTTTCACTATGACAAACAGATCACAATATTCAAATACCAACATTTTATTCTTGTGATATTTTTAAAATATGTAGGATCTTTTATAAGCGAAATAAAACAATATTTCAGATACAAACTTAAAATTTTCAAATTCATTTTTTTTAACACAAAAAATGCGGGGAGCGTCAGCAGATTACGAGACCCTATTTTTAGTGATTTTTCACTCACGCCTCCCTCTTTTGACAATTTGTAACTAAAAATTTTTGAATTAAATGCATCCAGAAGACGTTAACAATAATGAAAAATTATCTTGTTTAGTTCAAAATTCGACTGTTTGATTGAAAATTCAGGTATTTTGTTGATGATTTACTTTTTTGTGGAAAATCAATCTTCTTTGTTAAAAAGAAAAACTTTTTATTCGAAAATGCAACTCTCTGGTTAAAAATAATCTGTTTTCGTTGAGAATTCAACTATTTTGTTGAAAATTGGTCTTTTTTGGTTAAATTCAACTGTTTTGTTCAAAGGTCAATATTTTTCCTTAAAAATGCCACTATTTCGTAGAAACTTTACCTTTTGAGAAAAATTCATATTTTGGTGTTAAAAAATCAATTGAAATGTTTTTTCGATAAAAATCCAACTGTTTTTTTGAAAATTTGTCTTTTTGCTTCAAAAACTTATCTGCTTTAGTAGAAATTTCACCTTTCTTGGAAAAAAATGCAACTGTTTGGTTGAAAATTCAATAATTTTGTTGAAAAGTCATCCTTTTTGGTCGAAATTTTAACAGTTTTATTGCAAAATCACCTGAAATCTTTTTTGAATGAAAATTCGACTTTTTTTTAAATTTATCTTTTTCATTAAAAAATTTATCTGTCTGAGTAGAAAATTCATATTTCTTGGATAAGAATGAAACTGTTCGGTTGAAAATCCAATAAATTTGTTAAAAAATCATCCTTTTTGGTGGGAAAATTCAACTATTTCGTAGAAAATTTACCTGTTGAGAAACATGCATATTTTGTGTTGAAAAAATAAGTTAAATATTGTTTGGATGAAAATTTAGATATATTTTTGATTATTTGTCTTTCTGATTTAAAAAATCATCTGTTTTAGTAGAAAATTAATCTTTCTTGGATGAAAATGTAACTTTTGGATTGAAAATTAAATAATTTCTTTAAAAATTCGTTCTTTCTGTATGAAAATTCAATTGTTATTATTGAAAATTCGTCTTTTTCGGTTGAAAATTCAAGTATCTTCGTAGAAAATGTACTTCTTTTAAAACTATTTTGTTTTAAAATTTCGTTCGAACCACTTTGTCAAGAAATCATTTTTTTGTTGAAGATTCATATTTTTAGTTAAAAATTCATCTCTTTGGTTAAAGGTAGACTATTTAGTTGAAGACTGATTTTTTTTTAATGAAAACTTGACTGCGTGGATAAAAGTTGAACTATTCTGTTGAACTTTTTTTCAATGAAGCTTTATATCTTTGGTTGAAAATTTAACTATTCTATTGAAAATTAAACTTTTTGCTGAAAATTCCTATTTTTCTGGTTAAAAATTCAATTTTTGTACAGAAAATTCGTCTTTTGACTTTAAGGTTCAACAATTTAGGTGAACATTTTTGTCCTTCATTGCTGAAAAATCTTTATTTGTAGAAAATTCGTCTTTTTGATTTTAAAATTAATTTTTTTTTAATGAAATTTCATCCCTCTTGGTGAAATATCAAGTATTTCACTTTTTTGTTGCGAATTTATCTTTTAAGGTTGAAAATTCATCTATTTCGTTGAAAATTCAATTGTTTTGTAGGGAATTTAATTATGTTGTAGAAAATTTAAGTATTTTCTTACGAAGTCATCATTTATAGTAGAAAAGTCACTTTTTTTTGTTTAAAATAAATAAATTTGGAAATTTTTAATTTGTATATGAATGTTAATGGTATTTAAGTGTTAATGGTCAAGGAAAAATCATAGAATTTTGAAAATTAAGTTTTCACCCTGCAAAGCATGTAATATCTTAAATGCAACAAATTTCCACTACTTAGTTTCAAATCCCATATCTTATTATTTCTGGAAACCATAATTACGTACAGCAAGAGGTGTGGGGGGGGGGGATATTTTGTT
>CAKNXH010001036.1:131927-145599 GCA_932178445.1 Andricus quercusramuli
ATTCGCAAATATTTTCAAGATCAATTCGAAAAAATGTTGATCAAATTGCTAAAAATATCAAATATTGGTAATTTTTCCAGCTGAAAAAGGATTAATTTATTTAACATATTATAATTTTCATGTTAATTGTAGCAATTTTTAACTTTTACTATTTATTTATTTCAAATCAACTGTTAAATATCAAACTGAATCAACAATCAGTGAATTTTACTAAAATAATTCACATCTATAAATATTCAACATAATAACATAACTTAACGTAATCTAAAGTAATTAATAAGAATTTGTTTAAAAATATTTCTTCTTATTTTCAGAAAAATACAAATTTTGTTATAAAAAATTGTTAAAAGTAAGTATAAACTGATCATAAATTCATGAAAAAAATGGAAATGTTGAAAAAAATAATTTATTTCACAACAAATTTTGTAATTTGTGAATTCTTCACACTTTGAGCATTTCAAATCAGCTTACACTAAGGCTTCAAATAATGAGAGATATAATTTATTTTTATACATACAATGAATATCGATACGGAAGAAAAATGGAAATTCCGATGTTTCGTGTCGGGATTAGAACCCGAAACAAATTAAATTCGCTGAAACAATTTATGTTTAAAAAAATAATGATAATAATGTAAACAATTTCAAATTAAAAAGTTAAAAATCTAATACAGATTTTTGTGAATAACAATAAATAAATTGGTTATCAAAACAGGAATAACAAATTAATTTTAAAAGTTATCATTAATTGATTTAAGTTTGCAGAAGAGACGCCAATGAATCTTTGTTCTGGGAAGAGTTAGAAGCAAAGTGCCGACTTCAGTTAGTATAGACAAAAATGCCTGCGTCCACAGTAAATGGTTGGCGTAGATTTTTTTGCTTTATCTAAACAAAGTCCGTCCGTCCTTTGAAACATCTGCACGTCCCACGTCCACGAAATTTTGATTATCCATTTAAAAACTATCTAAATAAAATTGTACCGCGCTACTGTTTTATCGTGGAAAAAAATCGAATCCAAAGGTATTTTATGTTTTTCGATCAGACGTTTAGTTTGTTCATAATAATTGTAAAACAGTGAAAAAATGTAATTGACTAAAAAAGGGTAAAAAACAAACAAAAAAGGCGTGCCTATAGATATTTCGGATCCAAATTGAAAGGTCTTTTTTTTTGATCGAGAACTTAGATTTGTTAATAATTAATTACAAAAGTTTCAAATCCATATATGCGGCCACGAAAAATCGCAAATGAACCTTTATGTCGAATGACGTAGAAAAATGGTTAACAACATTGTTTATATTTTCAAAAAAATCTTTGGTTGAAAATGATTTTTTTTAACTTATACATTAACTAAATCTTTTTTTGTTGAAAATTGATATTTTTGATTTGAAAATTAAAGTATGTTGAAAATTCATGTATTTTATTCAAATATCGTCTTTTGGTTTGAAAATTCAGCTATTTGGTTAAAAGTTTATCTTTTTTGGTTAAGGATACAACTATTTTGTTGAAAATTCCCTTTTTCTTTGGTTGAAAATTAATTTTTTCATTCTATAATTCAACAATTCCATTTTTGATTAGAAACTGATATGTTTTAATGAAAATTGAAGTATTTGGTTGAAATTCATGTACTTTGTCGATAGATCACCTTTTGACTGAACATTTCTGGGTTAAAAATATATCTTCTTTAGTTGAAAATTTAACTATTATTACTCTGAAAATTCATCTTTTTGGTAGAAAATGAATCTGTTTTGGGTGAGGATTCAACTATCTTGTTGAAAATTTATTTTTCTTCGATTAAAATTTTATTTTTTCAGCTTTTAATTCAACTATTTCATTTTTGGTTGAAAATTAACCTTTTTTATTTGAAAATTCAAGTATTTGGTTGAAAATCCATGTTTTTTGTTGGAAGATCGTCTTTTCAACAGAAAAGCAATGTTTTTATTTGAAATTCATCTTTTTGTTTAAAAAATCAGCTATTTGATCAAAAGCTTATATGTTTTGATTAGGGATTCAACTATTTTGTTGAAAATTTCCTTTTTTTGTTCGAGAATTGATCCATTTTACTTAAAAATTAAAGTATTCGTTTGACAATTCATATACCATGTTGAAGATTCGTCGTTTTGGTAGAAAATTAATCTTCTTGGTTAAAAATTCTTCTTGTTGATAGAAAACAAATCTATTTATTATGCAATAAATCTCTTTTGGTTGAAATATAAAATATTACATGTTTCGTTAGAAATTCATTTTTTTTTTTTTTGAAGATTCAAAATTTTAACGACCAGTGAGATGACTTCTACCAAAAAGACGAATTTTGAACAAAACACATGTTCTTTTAACAAAATTATTTAATTTTAAAATAAAAAAGATGAATTATCTGCAAAAAAAGTTCAATTTTCAACCCAAAAATATGATTTTTCAACAAAAGGTTTAATTTTCAACCAAATAGGTTAATTTTCTACCAAATTGTTGATTTTCAAGTCAAAAAGATAAGTAGCAAATAATTGAATTTTTAAGTATAATTTGGAATCCTTAATCAAAAACATTAATCTTCTTTACAAAGTAGTCTAACTTTAAGTCAAATAATCGACTCTTCGACCAAAAAAGATTAAGCCTGTTACAGTTGACTAAAACAATTGCATTAAAAAAAAGCGATACATTATAACCAAGAAGATTGAATTTCAACCAAGAAATATGCATTTTCAACAAATTACATGAATTTCCAACCAAAAAGTTGAACTTTCGGACGAAAAAGATAAATTTTCAATAAAGTGTATAAATTTTCAATTGAACAATAGAATTTGAAAACAAATGTTATAAATTTCGAACCAAAAAGATATTAGTAGACTTTTAATAAAAAAATGAACTTTTACCCAAAAATATAGTTGGATTTTCTTATTGGATTTAAGTTCTACATGTTGTCTAAGTTTTGGTTACGTTGTTTCCACTTATAACCCCCCCCCCCTTGTTACCAACCTTAGTTTGTATCCCCCCCCTGCTAACTGTAACTTAGTTTATGGAAAGAACTCTCAGGTCACTTTTTCTTTTAAAACTACACCATCGATAGTGTATAATATATAATACTATAATATAATAGGATAGCATAATCAAATAATACTAAACTATAAATCCTCTGAAAGAAGTAAAAAAAAATAAGGTTTTTTCTTATAAATGCCAATTAATTATTTCCCAAACGTTAAATTAAGAATACACTGAAACATGGAATTAGGGAACTTGGATTTGATATATTCCTCGAACTGATGTCCCCGGAAGTTTCGTGATGAGAGAAGCCGCGGGGCCGAAAGGGAGACGTTGCTCAGTCAAGCGTGACAAATAGCCTGAGGGTCGCACTCTTGGCGCGTTAGCTGCATCAGTTTGCCAAGCCCGAATCCGTAATTAAATCCAGGTTCCAGTGTAGTTTACATCCCGAAGTTCTGTTTCTACTGAATAATACTTATTTTTAAATTAAATTTGTTATAGATATGCAAGGACGACTACAAATGCAATTGCACAGGAATAAAGGGATCTTCAGGACATCCGGGAGTCCCAGGAGTGGAAGGACCTCAAGGACCACCAGGAGATGTTGGGCCAGATGGACCAGAGGGTCCAAAAGGCGAGAAGGGTGCTGGAGGGGAATTCGGAAGTACCGGAGAGAAGGGCTACAGAGTAAGTAAACAATGCATATGTCAATGATAAATTAAACCTTGATCCACATGCCCTTTAAAAGTTTATCTCATTTTACCACTGGCCTTCCGAAGTGTCGAAAGATGGTCTTCAAAAACATCTCTTTATCTTTTTTTTTCCTTTTATTTGGTGACCTCACAGAAATCTTGTGTAATTTATTTAGCCGCGACGTATTATATTCACTTCCTAAACTGATTATTAGAGAAAATTATTACACACTTTTTAAATTAAAGTATGAAATTAGTATTAATACTGCATTTTTGTATTTTACAATATCTTTTATCAAAAATAATAGAAAAGAAAAAGGACAATAGTTTTGTACAATATAAAGACAATCGAACCGTTTCAGTTTTGTTAAACAATATCAGTTTTCGAGAAAAATTACTTGCATAACCAAAATTTGTTTAAAATTGTGAGTTTCAGTTTTGAAGTCAAATGATTTTTGTTTAAAATAACTTCTTCCTGTAAAAAACGCTAACATACCCCATTATTGTTAAAATGTTGTAAATATTCTTTCAAATATAATGATTTTTTATCAAAAATTGCAAGTATATACGAAAAACACTGACACAATAGAACAAAAAATTGTTTATGATTATAAATTCCCTTTTAAACCTAAATTTGTTGCTCAAAATTACTGACTCCCTATGAAAAATGTTGAGCTCAAATTGTCCCAAAATTGTAAATCTTCTTTGTTAACAAATCTTTTTTTTTTCAAATTAACTTTTTAATGCAAATGTAGCTACTTCAGTTTGGTTGGAAATTGATACTTGAAATTAAAAATTTATCTTTTTTTGGTTAAAAATCCAAGTATTTACTTGAAAATTCATCTACTTCGGTTGAAGATTCAATTATTTTTATTGACAATTTGTTACAAATTCATTTTTTTCAATTAATTGCTCCAACTAATAACTTAACTATTCCATTTTCGGTGAAAATTTGATATTTTTAATTGTAAACTGATCTTTTTTACTTTAAAATTCAAGTATTTGGTAGAAATTTATAAATTATATTGAAAATTATTTTTTTATAAAAAATCTATATTTTTAGTTGAACATTTATTTTAGACAAAGAAACACTAATAAAATCCAACAAAAATTTGTTTAAAATTGTAAATCCGCGTTTTAATCTAATATTTTTTGTTCAAAATAACCGATTACCTGTAATTAGTTTGGTTGAAAATACATGTGTATTTTATTGTCAATTATATTTTTAATAGAAAATGAATCTTCTTGATAAAAAAAGCATATTGTTAATTGAAAATTGATCTTTCTTATTTAAAATTCATGCACTAATATATAAAATATGTATAATTTTTTGAATAATTTATTAGATAATCTGAAGGATATAATTTAATTGTGCAAGAGTATTTAAAGCAAGAGTAACTTGATTTACAAAGTTGACAGAAAAAGGCCCATTGATTATTGCAACAAATATTAAAAGATAATTTTTTACAATTATAATCTTCACGTTTTTATCAAGTATTATTTGCACAATTGTTTCATTAAGAATATGGCTAACTAAAAATAAGTGTGCTCAAAATCGGTATTTTTTCACAAAGAATTGTAATTTAAAATAATAAAGGTTAATAATAATAAAGGTTGGGTCATATTTTTCCACCGGAAATTAGAATTTTTGAACAAAAAATCATAATCAATCAAAATAAATCAAAAAAAATTTGATTCATTTGCGTTTTTCGATCTTGTTTTAAACATAAACATAATTTCACAAGTTCATAATTTTTTTACAATTTTATGCTACGTTAGCGTTTTGAACCACAAATCGGTTATTTTCAGCAAAACCATTAGAAGTTAAGAAATTCGAATCAGAATCAATTGAAATTCTAATTTCCTTAACATCCAATATTCAAATTGAACAAAGAAATTCTTAAAAATTAAAAAAAAAAAACAAGAATCCATATGACAAATTTGGATAACATTCTTAATCCTCGTCATTTAAGTAAAAAAAGAAATATAAAAAAGAGGAAATAAGAGGCAAGCAACCTCGAAATCCCCTCTTTTATTTTTTATTCTATCTTTTTTTTATTTGTATCATTTCATCCCGAATTTGATCGTTGGATTCGTGGTTTTAAAAAAATTATGTCGCGTGTTTTATCTGAAACTGGTATTTTTAAACAAATATAATTACATTTAAATCCAATGATTTTTGTTTAAAATAGATAAAAAAATTCCAAGCTTGAACAGTTTCGGATTGTGTTAGTTTTTTTGTCGAAAATTGTATTATCTACGATCGAGTTTCTCTTTTAAAATTTGTTAAAACATGCAATGCCCCTTTTTTGTCAATTTTATTTTCGAAGTCTTATTTTATTAATTGAATGAGTAAATAATTAAAAATATTCCCGTTCTCGAGAAAATTGAATGCAAAGTATATTTTTCTGTAAACTTTAAAAGTACATTTGTCTCCTCGGACTTGCTTTTTATTGAGTTAACAAGGAAACTCAGAAATAAAGTTCAGTCATGAAAAAAGTAAATATGAGCTGAAGGAAGTTATAATGAGGTAAAACGAAGTATTTTGCTTTGAAAGATCGCCAAAAGGATAAAAATACAATCAGGCCAAGAAACTGGAAAGAATTCATCAGTTATTGGAGGAACTTCTAATTGTAAAAAAGCAGAAAAATCTGCTCATTAGAATTTATGATACGATCAATATAAGACGAAGGAAGAATTGTCACACAATTATTTAACAACAAACTCATTATTCATATTCATAGAAAACAAGCACATTTTTTGTTTCAAGTCATTTTCAAATTAAAATATAAAATCATTGTTATCACAAAAATTGGTGTATTTCATAGTTTCTGCTATCTAATATAATACATAATAAAAGCAAGAACACACTATTTTTGATAATCGATGAAAACTTATATCTTAATTTCTGATGATTTTTAATTAAGAATATAACTTTTGGACGCAAAGCACGAACATAATGAAAAATTGTTCAAGATTGTAAACATTCCTTCAAACCTCATAATTTTTTTAATAACCGATTTCCGCTGAGAAATACGAAAATATTTTTCAATTGTTCAAAAATGTTGTTCTGTTTGGAACCCAATGATTTTGTATTAAAAGTATCTATTACAAGTATGAAACGCCAACAAACACAACAATTTCGAAAATAATTATTCTGAATGATAATCTGAAGAATAATGATAATCTGAAAAATCTTATTACTTTTTTATTAAAAATACAACTTTTCGACGAAAAGCACTAACAAAAGGTGGCAGTCAATTTATTTTTTAATCGGGAATTTTACAAATTCTTACAAGAAAAATCTATTCAATCACTTCAAATATCATAAATTCCACAGCACATGATATAAATGCATAATTTTTAATAAGTTCGATTTCAACTTTTTTTCGATATTAAGTTTAATTGTTAACTTTTTCAATTATGCAATTATTCAATTCACAATGCGTAATTATGAAATCTTCTTACTTACAATTTTTCCATTTTTGGTCTTCATTTTCACGTGTACTTTTTTCATTTGAAGAATTTGAAAATGTAGTTTTGAAAAATTAAACATTCACGAACAATTTGAAGCGTTTGAAATTAAAAGTTAGTAATAAAAAACGTTTTGAGTTGATCAACTGAAAATATAAAATAATTGTTTCTGAAATTTGACTGTAGTTCAAGTATTAAAAATTAAACAATATTTTATTCTAGAATACGATTCTGAATATGTTAAACATTAAGCAATTTACAGATTTTAACGTTCAATATTAAGCTTTTCCAATTCGAAAGCTTCAGTGGTTAAACGAATGCAAACGTCAGATTCAAATTTTATAAAACATTTTCAATTTTCACGTAATTTGAAATTAGTATATTCATAATTAAATGTTTTTATGCAATAAAATTCAACAATTTTGTTAGAAATCCATTCTGTTTGATTGAAAATTCAACTATTTTGTTGAAAATTCGTCTTTTCAGGTTAGAAATTCCACTATTCGGTCGAAAATAGACCTTTTTGTTGAAAAAGTACCTTTTTGTTGAAAATGATGATATAGAAAATTCTTTTTTGTTGTTGTTGTAAACATTCAACTGTTTGGTTGAAAACTGATCTTTTTCAGTTGAAAATTCCATGTTTTTTAAAACATTTATGTTGGTTTGATTGAGTTGTAAATCCTCCAGAAGTCCCATATACCCTAATATAGGAAAATTAGAATTTCTCATCCACCCCGAAATTCAACATTTTCAAAATCATTCCTTGTTTAAAAAATATTGTTTTGATCATGAATAACCTACGATTTCAAATTAAAAGTATAACAACTGCCCCTCGACAGTTATGAATGAAGTTGTGTAAAAATTAATTTTGGATTCACAAAAGTTAATCATTTTCATCTGATGTTGATAATCAAAATGATATGCAACGGGTTGATACTCGGGGTTCACTGTAAAATCGCAATATTGATTTTCCGATTATTTTATATCAACAATACTGAAACAGATACTGAAATATTGAGAGCCATCATCAATTAGCTTGTCAACCACACTGCATACATCTTCATTTTAAGTGACACTGATGCCTCAATAAAAGACCGACTCGGTTAAAAGTCATTAAGTAACGGCATTGGTGACTTCCAGGAATACTGCAAGAAAAAAATTCAAAATCGTAAACGTCTCATGCATTCTTAATGAGTTGAGTGTCGAAGATGCAATGAAAACCCACCCACATGCATCAGTCTATAAAAAAAAATCCATTTTCGTTGTGCCCAGAATACTTCGATTGTATCATCAGACTCTCGATATTGTCATCATATCGCAAAATAATTTTCATATGACATTCTCCAATGCTCTGGAGGCTAAATAAGAAGTCAGACACTACAATTACGTCACCGAAAAAAGTGCATTTTAAATCACTATTACGTAACTGAGGATAAAAGGAAAGAGGGCATGAAGAAAATTTATTTGTTATTGATTTGGGTTAATAGGGTTTTAAAGTATAAAAGGTAATTTTTTATGGCCAAAGATTGCTGATTCATTTTATTTATTCGAAAAGTTTATTCGCATTTTAAGGATCTACAGTAGTTAGATGATTTTCAAATAAAATTGTTAACCAGTTGAGGTCAAACAGAAAAAAACGAATTTTTAACTAAGTAATTGAATCCTTGAACAGAAAGATCAAATTTCATGAATTAATATCAATTTTCTACCAACCTTGAACCAAAACTGGAACAGTTCAATTTTCAGATTAAACAAAAATTATTTTCAGCCAAAAAATAACGAATTTTCAACAAAAGATTTGAATATCATAGACAGAAAAACTTTTAGAAGAGAGTAGTTAAATTTTCAACCAAAAAGATAAACTTTCCACCAAGAAGATTAATTTTCAACCAAAAGAGACCAATTTTGAACAAAATATATGCATTTCCAACCAAATAGTTGAATTTGAAAGACAAAAGACTAATTTTTAGTTTAATCTTCAACGAAATAGTTGCATTTTGTACTAAAAAAGTTGAAATTTTTATTAAGAGTTATGAATTTATATACATTGTTGTGGAAAACATGATTGGTTTACTAAAAGGTACAACTTAGGCTTGTTTGCGCATGCAGATTCCTAAATTATATTTTTCCCCGATAAAATGATTCATCAATTATAAAAAATATTATTCTGGATTTTCTTTTCCATAAAACTAAAAATATTTTTTGTTAGATTAACAAAATACATAAAATATATGAGTTTAAAACAAATCGAAGGAGATCAACCCTTTCTGCAGTTTTATCTTCTTTTCTGTTATTTTAGATACTAGGTACTATGAAAAGAAACAATTGTATACTCATATTAATTTTATATGTCAATTGAAAAATTGTATAAGACAAAAAAAGAATAAATGCGCGCATAGGGCGTGTTTGTTTCCTAGTATGGGAAAAAATTTGACCAAACACGAGAAGAATTGGCTGGCTTTTGGTAGTTTGAGACAAAGAGTTTGATCTACTTAACAACAATTTTGTCCACTTTCTTAAACTTTTTTTTGGAGTCAATTTTTTTGTAATGTCTACTGAAGTACTTTGATGAATAAACAAATTTTTTCCTGATTGTAAGCTTTAAATTCGTTTAAGTAGAAAAATTCCAAACGAAGTAAGTTATGCTAAACAATGCTTTGTGTTCACATTACCACATGGTGTCTATTTGGATTGAAAAATGTAGTTCCTGTGAAAATATGATTTGAGTCGACCTACATTCAGACTTGTCAATCTAACCCTCGGCAACCTTCCGGCAGATACTTAGGTCGCGTTTAACACGTGGGTACAACTAGGAAAATCGTCTCGCAGATAGAGATCAATGCCAAATGCTAGATAGAGCAATTTATCATTAACGCCCACAAGAAATTGTTAACCCAAAGAGCTAGAATTGTGCCATTCTCATAGTACTCCTACGGTAATTTAAGAGTCGCATAATGCTTGAACAATGCTCAAGCCGCGGGCAACTGCACCATGGAAGTTTCCCATAAGAACAACATGAGGAAAAAACACTTATTTATAAATTACATCCAAAACTTGAACAATATTATTGATATTTATTATGAAATATTTTCTTTTGACTTATTATTAGATAATAATACAAGAAGGTCTTCAGTTTATTACTAATAATGAAGCATCGACGCGTTTCGAATTGGATCTAGTACCTTATCAAGATGCAAAAAAATGCAATCAGTGCGAAGTTTAAATATCTGAAAAAATAGTCGATATTCTACTAGTATCTCAATTAATTTTATAATGTTAACATGATATCGATTTTGTGTTTTGATCTTATGATTAATTAAAGACGAAGAATTATTTACCTGTGTAAAAAGATTATTGCTGATGCTACTTGGTACTCATAGTTTTTTAAATTATAAATTTTTTAGTTTGTGAACATTAAAACCTGTACAAATCCATTCGAAAGAAAGGTTTTTTAAGTGATTTTCACAAGCCTTAAACTCGAATTAAAAAATATATGAGTAAAAATGTAGCAACGGAAGTAATCTCTTTATACAGGTGAATAATTATTAAATTTCAATAAGCTCAGAACAAAGCATTCATATCATGTTGAAATTAAAAAAATAATTCAAATAATAGTAGAATATTTGAATTTTTTCAGATATTCAAACTCCGCTTTGATCGTATTTTTTTAATTTTAATATGGAACTAGATCTAGTTTGGAATGCGTCGATGCTTCATTACGTATTAGTAATAAGCTATCAATGTCAATGTGACAATTTTGTACAATGAGAAAAAAATAATTTCAAACTATGGAAAGAATTGATGCAAAACATAGAGAAAGATTTACGGGAATTTTAAGGGATCCCAAAGGATTTCAAGAGATTTCAATAATTTCAAGGGATTTCAAAGTTTGTTGTAGAACTTCCAAAAAATTGAAGAGATTTCTGGAGAATTTTTGGAAATAAATTAAATTAATTGAAACTTCAAGGTATTGTTACCGATGTCGAAGATTTCAAGGGATCATAGGATATTTTAAGGAATCTCACCAGATTTAAAGGATTTTATTGAACCTCTAAGGATTTTAAGGGATTCTAAATATTTCTATATGAACCGGGTTTTTAGATAATTTCAATGAATGTGTTTAATTTAATTTAAATATTCAAGGGATTTCAAATGACTTCTACTTATTTGAATGGAATTTTACGATTTCCAATGGAAATATTTTAAAGAATTTCAATATATTCCGAAAGGTTTTAAGAGATTTTAAAAATTGCAAGCGAATTTAAAGAATTTTATAGGATTTTCAAAGATTTGAAGGGATTATTAGAGAAATTCGGAAAATAAGTGGAATGAAATTTCAAGGGATTCCTAGTGATTCCAAAATATTTCAAGGGACTTCAAATATTTCTAGGAATTTGGAAGATTTTCCGTTTTAGAGAACTTTAATGGATAAGTTTAATTTAATTTAAGTATTCAAGGGATTTCACACGAATTCTACTAATTTTAATGGATTTTCATGATTTCCAAAGAAAATATGTCAAGGGATTTTATGAGATCCCAAAGTATTTCAAATAACTGTAATAAAATTTGGAAAATGCGTGAAATGCAATTTGATTCCAATGATTTCTGGGGGGGCGCACTCGACTTCCGCTCACGGTCAACCACCCTCGGTTTCAAAATTCCGATTTCCGCTCGGGGCAAAAACAGGTATCTTACGGCGCATCCGACTTCCGCTCAAGAGCTCGTCAGCTGCCCCTCCCACTAAGAATTAAACCCAAAATTGTGATGGTTTGTGAAATGTAAATAATGCAGATAAAATTATATCGTTTCGAATCATGTTCGAAACATTGATGTTCAGATTATTTTGAAGTCGCAAATCGATCATATTAATAGTTATAAATAATTATTAAAAAATATATATATAATTAATAATGAAAAATCTAAAGTTAGAAGGAAAAAAAATAAAGAAGATTCCCAGCTACTGGAAAATGGTTATTTACATTTATTGAAACACTATCTTTCGACATGATTATTTTACAGTACTAACTAATAAATTTATAATAGTTGCGCATACTTTTTGCACATATTGTTTAAAAAATTACATTTGAAATTAAAAATGGTTAGAGTAATAAGCAGTTGAGTACAATTAGGCGAACGGACGATATGATACAAAATAAATATAAAAATCCGCTATTACAAGGACGTCGGAAATAAATAATTGTTTAAACAATTTATTATTGTTTTTAGAAATTTTCTCATACAATGGAGTTAGAAAGATGCGGTTTTTTTTACAAACTTTCCATTTGTTGTCCAATTTTCAATTAGAGGGAAGTGATAGTCCATCAATGTTAACAAGGGTGATTGTTTAAACAATTTATTATTAATGTTAATAACATTCTCTTAGAAAAATGCTACAAAGTTGCAGTTGAAGAAAAATAACCTTTAGTCAAATTTTCAATTAAGTTAAGTTAAGTAATTAATTAGTCAAAAACTAATTGTTTAAACAATTTATTATAATTATTAATAATTTTATCTTTGCTTAATTGCCTTAATTGGTAGAATGTTGCGGTTTTTTCTGAAATTTTCAACTGATTGTCTATTTTTCATTATGCGTGACGTAATAATTAATTAGATTTAGCAAAAATAATTGTTTAAACAAATTATTATTGTTCATGACTATCTTCATCCATATCAGTGCCTGAAAGTTGCGTTTTTCGGCAATTTTTACCTTTCTGTCTTTTTTCCACTTAGTGAGGTAATAATTGATTGAAGTTAAAAAAAAGTTGTTTAAACAATTTCATATTGTTTATAACTATCTTTTCTTAGACAAGTGCTAGGAAGTGGCGGTTTTTTCTAAAATCTTTCACTTTGCTTCGCCTGCCTAATTACTAACAATTAATAAATAAACATTAGAGAACTATATTTTAAATAATCTCTTTCCTTTTTGTGGCTGACTTATTATTCGTTCATAAATAAAAATGCGATCCAAAGTTGAATATTTTAGAAAAAACCGCCACTTTATAGCACTTATCTAAGAAAACATGGTTATAAACAATATTAAATTGTTTAAAAACTTTTTTGTTAACTTTAATTAATTACTACCTCACTATGTGAAAAAAGGACAGAAAGGTAAAAATTGCCGAAAACCCGCAACTATCAGGCACTGATATAGATGAAGAGTCATAAACAGTAATAATTTGTTTGAATAATTATTTTTGCTGAATCTAATTAATTATTAAGTCACGCCTAATGACAAATAGACAAACAGTTACAAATTTCAGAAAAAACCGCAACATTCTACCAATTAAAAAAAGAGAATATTATTAACAATGATAATAAATTGTTTAAACAATTATTCTGTTAACTTGAATTCATTATTACTTCACTTCAAAAGAAAATTGGACAAAAAGCCAGAAATTAACAAAAAAACTGCATCTTTCTAGCATTATTCAAATACAATATTATTAATAATTATAATAAATTGTTTAAACAATTATTCTGTTATCTTGAATTCATAATTACTTCACTTCAAATGAAAATTGGACAAAAAGCCAG
>CAKNXH010001036.1:154445-167414 GCA_932178445.1 Andricus quercusramuli
ATCTTTTTGGTATAAAATGGAACTACCTCGTTAAAATTTGAACTTCATTTTGTTAAAAATTAATTTTTCTTGTTGACAATTCATTATTTTAGTTGGAAATTCATCTCATTGGTTAAAAATTTAAGTATTTTTTTGAAAATTCCTAATTTTTGACAGAAAATTAATCTTCTTGGTTGAAAATGTAAGTGTTTTGTGGAAAATTCGATTCGATTTCCAGAACTATAGAAAATGTATAGCCTGATACATCAAAATGGGAATTATTTTCTCACCCTGAAATTTTCTAATCATTCCTCGCTCTATAAATATTATCTCAGCCATGACTAACATACGACTGTCAATTTAAAAAAACAACTTCCACTCGACATACCATGAATGAAGTGGAATGAAGTAGTGTAAAAATAATTTTTCATCCCGAAAAGTGAATTATTTTCATCTGAAGTTGATAAAAACAGAATGATATGCTAAGTTTTGATATCCCGAGGTTTAGAGTGTATTCCCAGAACCCTTTGGAAAAGGGAAGCCCCCTGTTTTATCATCCACGCAGTATTTTTCTCTTAACAATCTTAAATTATACATTTTGCTTCCGTTCCTCCTACGCATTTATCCTATAAAGTAGGGTATCTAAGCAAAAGTGTCGATAAAGAAATTTCTAGGGTAAAGAACGACGCATTACTCGCCCTGATTAGAGCAGGAATCTCGACAATGCCAATGACCTGGTTTAAATGTAATAAGCCATCATAGTATTGCTTAATGGACTTGTTCTATTATTGTAGCAAATGATAATTCTCTTAATTTATAACTTTCTATCAACGAAAGGGCAGTAGAGTAAGCGAATCAATAACCAGCTGATAAACGATTGAACGATTTTGAATTGTCCTCTAATCAAGTTCTTATCCTTGAACTGCCCTTTTTTTAAATCTCAATTCTTGTCTACTGCTCTGTTTTCACATTTGCTGAATTTGCTCATTATCATCTTCATAAGTATATGAACAATCATATTTCGCAAAGATTTTCTCATTCAATGTTTCGAAAAATTGACAAAATCTTACAGAAATGTTGTTTTTACAACAGCTTTTTCTAGATTGTGCCGTTTAATGTATTTTTATGATGCAAAATATTTTTTTTTCATATTTTTCAACTTTCCACCCCTCCTCTTTTTCTTCACAGATCATCACACAAAGCATGAATCTCCCAGCGTGACGTCACGAATAAGAAAACACCCCTCCACCCCTTTTAAGTCATAATTTTTTCTAAGATTTCATTTGACAAATGGTAAAAATAAAATACAAAACATAATAATTGAACAGACTCGACAGCGAAAAATGATTTTAAAAAAAGAAAAATAGAGTAATTTTTAACGAAAATAGGGGAATAAATTATTTTGAATAAAATTAATGTATGGATACTATATTGAATTCAATATGAAACGCTTCAAATTCATATTCGAAATATATTGAAATTTTTAAGAAAATAGTTGTATATTCAAACAAACAAAAATTAATTTTCCACCAAAAAAGATGAATTTTCAGTAAAACAATAGACTTTGAACCCGAAAACATGAATTCTCAACCACATAGTTACATTTTTTAAATTACAAAGATGAATTTTTTAGAAGACAGTTGAATTTTCAAACAGAAAAGTCGAATTTTCAAGAAAAAAGTTCCTTCTCAGCCAAGAAATATAACTTTTCTACCAAAAAATATAAGTTTTCAATCCAAAAAAGATAAATTCTAGACCATAAATACAATAACTAATATTTCAACCAAAAAATATTTTACTTTTAAATAGGAAACAGATAAATATAACAAAAAAACAAAAGTTTTCAACAACATACGTGAATTTACAACCAAATAGTTGAATTTTCAGTTTAATACTTAATTTCCAATCTAAAAAAGTATAATTCTCAACAAAATAGTTAAATTTTAATCCTAAAATGAACCTTCAACAAAACAAATTAATTTTTAACTGAAAAAAATGAATTCTTAACGAAAATTATAATAGTTGATATTGCAATAAAAAATTTATATTAAATCAAAAACAGTTATATTCAAAGAAAAACGACGACTTTTCTACAAAATAATTGAATTTTGAACACAAAAAATTTTCTCACAACAGAAATTAATTTTCAACCAAAGAGTTGAAACTTCAAGCTAAAGAGACGTATTTGGAACAAAATAGTTGAATGTTTAATTAAATAGTTGAATTTTCAAGACGAAAAATGATTTTTTTTAGAATAAAGTTGATTTTTCAAATAAGGAAGATGACGAATTTCCTATCAAATTTTGACTTTTCAACAAAATAATTAATTTGACAAAAAATATTATAATTTTCAACCAAGAAAGAAGAATTTCCAATCCAGAAGTACAAATTTTCTATCCAAAAAGACGAATGTTCAACAAAACAGTTTTATTTTCTACCAAAAATAAATAACAAAATAGTTGAATTTTTTTTACAAAAAAAAAACAACATTTTTTATAAATCAGTTGAAATTTCGAACAAGAAGGATCACTTTTTAACCACGTAGTTAAATTTTTTAAATTACAAAGATGAATTTTCTAGAAGACAGTTAAATTTTCAAAAACAAAAGTTGAATTTTCAAGAAAAAAGTTCCTTCTCAGCCAAGAAATATAACTTTTCTACCAAAAAATATAAGTTTTCAATCAAAAAAAGATAAATTCTCGACGATAAATATAATATTTGATATTTCAACAAAAAATATTTTACATTAAAATATAAAACATATCAATTCAACAAAATGGTAAAATTTTCAATCAAAAAATGAACCTTAAACAAAAAACTTAATTTTTAACTAAAAAAGATGAATTCTTAACGAAAATTATAATAGTTGATATTCCAATAAAAAAAATGCATTATTCAGAAGAAAGTTGAATTTTCATCTAAGGAAGATGACGAATTTTTTATCAACTAGTTGACTTTTCAACCAAATAATTAATTTTTAAGCGAATATTATAATTTTTACCAGGAAAGAAGAATTTTCAATCCAGACGTACTAGTTTTCCACCCAAAAAGACGAATGTTGAACAAAACAGTTGGATTTTCTATCAAAAAAGATTACTTTTAACAAAATAGTTGATTTAAAAAAAAAAAACATTTTTAAAAAAGCAGTTGAATTTTTGAACAAAAATAATCACTTTTTGACACAATAATTAAATTGTCAGCAAAATGGTTAAAATTTGAACCGCATACTTGAATTTTTGACCTAAAAACAAAATTTGAAACCAAATAGTTGAATTAAAAAAAAATTATTATCAAATAAGAAGTTGCATTTACAACCAAATAGTTGAACTTTCAAGCCAAAGGTACCAATTTTCAACAAAATATGTCGTGAATTTGGTACCAAACGGTTAAATTTTTAAACAAAAAAATTGAACGCCAACCAAATAGTTGAACTTCTAAGCTAAAACGACAATTGTTTTAGAGAAAATTAAATTTTAAATCCAAGTAACGGACGTTCTATTTGAAAAAACGATTGTTCAATAAACATTTTGAATTTTCAACAAAATAATTAAATTTTTAACAAAATAGTTGAATTTTTTAATTAAAAAAGATTAACTTCCAAGAAAAAAAATTGGTTTTCCTGATTGGGTGAGTTGAATTTTTGACCAAAGAAGATCACTTTTCAACAAAATAGTTGAATTTCAATAAAATAGCGACATTTTCAGCTATAGAATTTTACCCCAAAAGATGAATAAGGGAAAGAGTGTCAAATATGAATTCAGATGCTTTACTCGTGGAATAAAATAACTATTCCCATTTTTTCAAATATTAAAAAAAATTATTATTCACTTTTATATTGTCCACGACAGTGTGATGTGATTTTTGAACGGCCCCTTAACATTATCACATTTTCAGACAATAAAGATTATTTCAATGCAATTAAATAAATAATTTTTTATAGCGGATTTGATACAAATTTATTTTAAACTGAATTATGAGGATCAGGTTAAGTTATTTAATATTATCTTACGAATGTGTCTACGGAGAAAAGTGATACTTATTACTAAATAACAAGATTCGTTGGACTTTCTCTTTAATCTTGTGAAATTTCTGGTCTTAATTATTGATTTTCACACAGCTTGATGATATAAACCTTTTTCTGAATGAAATATGTAATCCTCGTATGAGATGTTCTTGAATCAGCAAAATCCCGATTTGGACATGTCCAGTACTATATGGCTGATAAGGGTGAAACCAAACGGATACGCGGGAGCCACGAGCTGTATCGCATTGTGCGGAAGTTATACTGCATTTCCGGTTAAGAGTCATCAAACTTCTAAGCCGTTCAAAAAGTTCGTTATAACGAAAAATTCATTCAATAAATATATCGTATTAAAAATAACTATTATCATAGCTTGCACTATATCAAATTTTTGAAAATACCAAAATTTTTATATTTTTGTAAATATAATTTTTAATTATCATCATTATAATTTTTAGCTTAAATTTGAAGAATCTCCTGAAACACCTCAAATCGAGAATTTGGACCCAATTTTCCCTTTTTCACCTTTTTTTTTTTTTACAAATTTTCGATTCATTTTTTAAGCATCATAAACAGAAATTTAAAACGTTATAAAACAAGACGCTTTGAAAAAGAATTATTCTCTAAAAACACGAATTTTCGAACAAAGAAATGAATTTTCATCTAAAATGTTTAATCCTGAATAAAAAAAAATGAATTCCTAACAAAAAATGTATTAGTTGATATTTCAACCAAAAAGATTTCAATTTTAAATAAACAAACAGTTGAATGTATAAAAAAAAGATTTTTTGACAAAAAATATCATTTTCAATCTATTAGTTGAATTTGCTAACATAATAGTTCAATTTCCAATCAAGAAAGATTTCAATTTAAACAAAAAAACAGTTAAATTCAAGCAAAAAGACGAATTTTCAACAAAATAATTAAATTTTCGAGCAAAATAATGAATATTATTCATAGTTATATTTTCAGTTAAATTAATTAATACTCCAAAGAAATTAATTTTCAATAAAGCACTTCATCTTTTAAAGAAACAGTTAAATTGTGAATCAAAACATGAATTTGCGTCGCAAAATGTAATAGTTGATATTTGAACCAGAAAAATATATTTATTTCATATAAAAACCAGTTGAATCCATTCAAAAAATACAACTTTTCAATGAAATAGATAATTTTTTAACCAAAACTGGAATGTTAAATTTTCGGTTAAAGAATACAATTTTGTCCAAAAACCGATTAGTTGAATTTTCAACCAAAAATATGAATTCTAATCGAAAAATGCAGTAGCAGATATTTCAACAAAGACAGAATTTAATCTTAAATAAAAAAAAGTTGAATTTAACCCACAACGACGAATTTTCTAAAAAACATTTGAAGTTTCAACCCGAAATAATGAGTTTTCAATGAAAAAAGATGACATTTTCACTCATTTTTCGACTTTTCAAACAAAAGAGGTGTTTCCTTTAAAAAAAAAATCAACCAAATTGTAGAATTTTCAAGCCAAAAAGACAAATTTCCTACCCGAAATTATTGATTAATAACCAAGAAGGTTAAAATTTTACCAAAATTGTTGAATTTTCAACCAAAAAACATTTTTATTTCAATAAGAGAAAAAAGTGTAACTAAATTGAAGCCTTTTTAAGGCAGAAAGGTGAATTTTCAAACCAAAATTATAAATTTTTAGACAAAAAAATTTTTTATTTTGGAAATAAATAAAAATGAACGAAAATTGATGAATTTTTAAGCCAAAAAGACGAATTTTCTACAAAACAGTTTAATTTTTAACCCGAAATTACGAATTTTCGAAAAAGGATGATATTTTAATAAACTTAATTGATTTTCAAACACAAAGGGTTTTCATTTAAGAAAAAAATGTCAACAAAATTGTTGAATTTTCAAGCCAAGAAGACAAATTTTCTACCCGAAATTATGGATTTTTAAACCAAAATCTAAAATTTTAACAAAATTGTTAAATTTTTGACCAAACCTCATTTTTCATTAAAAAAAGGAAAAACATTTAACGAAATTGATAAATTTTTGAACCAAAAGGATGAATTTATAACCCGAAATTATGAATTAAAAAAAAAGGATTTTTTATCTAGGAAAGAAAAAAAAATAAAATTGATGAATTTTTAAGACAAAAAGACAAATTTTCTAAAAAAAAGTTCAATTTTCAATCCGTAATTATAGATTTTCAACTAAAAAGGATGGAATTTTAGGCAAATTGTTTAATTTCAAACAAAAACGATTATTTATTCAAAAAATAAAAAAATATCAACCAAATTTTTGAATTTTCAAGCTAAAATGACGAATTTTCTTTTTGAAAAAAAGTTGAATTTTCAACCCGAAATTATGAATTTTTAACGAAAAAGCTCATTTTCAACCAAATAATTGAAGTTTCTACAAAAATAATTGCATCTTTACCTGAAATGGATGGTTTCTTAACAAAATTGTTGAATTTTCGACAAAATGAATAAATTTTCAAAATATAATTAAATTGTTAACCAAAAAATATGAATTTTCGACCAAAAATATAATAATAGACTTTTAAACCAAAAATAATGAACATTCAGCCAAAAATGGTTGGATTTTCAGATTAGGTTCTATTAAATCAGTTTGCATTTAAGTGAAAGAATAGAAAAACAGGAAAGACTGTGAAACCTGCGATAAATAAATATTAATTTTGATTATTTTCTAATTCTCTTGAAATATATAATAAAATACGTAAAAAAGATTATGTTAGATGTGGTAATAGAAACAAATTTTTAGAAATCCAAAATAATATGCAAAAAAGTAGCCTATCTTAGCTTATTAAAAAAAAATTGTCTCAATAATTCTTTTATTTTCTTGAATAATAATTTTGTTAATATCTGTTTTTTTCACTATAATCTGTTTGTAGCTGACATTAAAAAATGTTTTGAGAATCTGAGAGCTTTCAACTGATAAAAATACATTAGAAACGAATCTGAAATTTCCAACGAAACAAAAACAGAAAAAGTAGGTTTTCCAAATAGACATATTTGTGTTTTTCAAATTATTTCTTTCTAGCTTACGTAGAAAAATACTTTGAATAATTAAAAATGCTGTACTGAAAAGAATTGAAAGAAAAAAAAATGAGAAAAAAAATGATGAGAGTAAGGAATAAAAATCTATCTGGTGAAAAAAGTACATTTAAAAAATTTAAACATGATCTTTCTCCACTTCTATTGTTTATTTATTTTGCAATCTTTGATCTTCATATTTCGGTATTCTTATCAGTAGAAAGTGCGGAAATGTTAAACAGATTTTTCCAAACAAGCTGAACAAAAATTTAAACACAAAATTGACGACAAAACTTGCTAAAGAAAAAGGGCGCTTTTATTGTACAATATTCACGAGATGCCCATATGATATACGAAAATTTTAGTAATAAATAATATCTCTTTTTAATCCCTTTTCTTGTAAAAAATCCCCTTTTCACTTGAAATTTAACTTTTGAATCGCTGTCATCCCTGTAATTAGTACTTTTCCAGTCTGCTTATGAATTTTTTATTAATTTCATCGACTTTATTTTTGTGTAGACCCAAGGCTGTGATAACAAATCGAAACCTGTTTAATGATAAGAGCATCGAAAACAACATTCTAATTATTGTTACGTGATATTCTTGCATTAATTCATGGAAGCGATTACTTCTTATTTTAAGAGAATACCAAATATGAAATAGTGATAAGTAGAATGATTTTGTTTTCCTCTTAGATAATACTTTTTGTGATACCCTCATTCACAAGTTTCCTTAATTCTTATTACGTTCTTCTTCGATTATTATAAATGATTTAGTTTTCTCGTTTGAATTGAATTTCAAGGATTAATTATATAAGTATTAATCACCTTAATTCAATTGATAAACAGATAAATAAGAATTCGATAAATTCACTAACACTCAAGTGATGGATGAGGAAGATCGACTAACTCGTTGCTTTCGAAGTCTAGAGTGTCTAGACAATTGTATTCTCAACCCGAAAATATTAATTTCAAACCAAACAGTTAGGTTTCAATCAAATAGTTAAATTTTCAAACCATAAAGAGAAATTTTCCACAAAATAGTTACATTTTCCACCAAAAGATGAGTCTTCAACTATAATAAAGTTGAGTTTCTCACCACTAACGGAATAGTTCAATTTTCAGTTAAATTAATCAATTTTCATCTGAAAAAGAAATAATTTTCGACAAAATAGACCAATCTTCAACTAATAAGTATAATTTTTGACAAAGCAGTTCAATTTCCAAACAAATAGTTGAATTTTCAACCAAGGAGATGAATGTTCTATCACAAAAGACGAATTTTCAACCAAATGGTTAATTTAAAGCGGAATATTTGATTTTCAATCTTAATTAAATTCACAAATCAAATCCGAAATCTGAACGTTGATTCTTTAACCCGAAAATTGGAATTTTAAACCAAAAAGTTAACTTTCAACTAAATAGTTGAATTTTCAAACCAAAAAGACGTATTTTCAACAAAACAATTCAATTTTCAACCAAATAGATGAATATTCAACTAATAAAATGTATCTTCAGCAAATTAGTTCAACTTGAAACTAAGCAGTTTAACTCTTAATCACCAAAATTATTTTTCTACCAAAAAAAGAAGAATTTACAACAAAATACAACAATTTTCAACCAAATTGTCGATTTCTCAACTAAAAAACTATGAATTTCCCACAACTAATTCAATAGTTTAATTTTCAGTTGAATTAATTTTCAAACAGAAAAGAACAAATTTTCAATCAAATAGTAGAATTTTAAACAAAAAGTGGCGAATTCTAAACCAACAAATTAATAGTAGACTTTTGAATTGTTATTTCAACTGAAAACGAACCATTTTTTACCAAAAATGGAATAGCTAAATTTCCAGTTGAAAAAAGGAATTATCAGCCAACAGAAAACTAATTTGCAAGAAAATAGTTGAGTTTTTAACCAAGGAGACAAATTTTCAACTAAAATGATGAATCTTGAAAAAAACTTAACAATTAAGTTCACCAGTCAAAAGATTAGTTGAATTTTCAATAAAAAAGGATGAATTCCTAAAAAAAATGTAAAAGCTGATATTTCAGCTGAAAAATATTTTTATTTTAAAACAAAAATAGTTGAATTCATCCAAAGAGGAGGAATTTTCAACCAAACAGTTGACTCTTTAATTAAAAACTATTAATTTTCAAGGAAAAAGGGAATTGCTCAATTTCCAGTTAAAAAAGTAATTTTTAACAAAATAGTTAAACTTTCAACGTCAAAATGAATTGTCAATAAAATGATGAATTTTAAAAAGAAAAATTTTCTTATAAAGAGTTTTAGCTTTCGACAAAATAGTTGAATATTCAATAAAAAAATGACTGCTCAACAAAAGTATAAAAGTAAATATTTCATCTAAAAAATACTTTTTTTCTCAATCAAAAACTATTCCAATTCAGCTAGTTCAAAAAACTAATTTACAACAACAACAAAGAAATAATTTTCAATCAGTTGAATTCAACGATAAAAGACGAATTTTTAACAAAATATTAGTTGAATTCTCAACGAAATAGATAAATTTTCAAGGAACAAAATCAATTGTCTATCCAAATAGACGATTTTTTAACAAAAAAGTTAATTTTCCACCAAATAGTTTAATTTTCTACCAAATTGTTGAATTTTCAAGCCAACCAAGTCGTTAATTAAAATAAAAATAGATTCCTAACAGAAAATGTAAAAGTTAATGTTTCAGCTGCAAAAACACTTTTTTCTCAATCAAAAACAGTTGAATTAAACCAAAAGGAACGAATTTCCTACCTAAAAAGACAAATTTTCAACCAAATAGTTAATTTTCAACGAAATAGTTTATTTTCCCACCTTAATTAAATTGTTAAAAAAATAAATAATGAATCGATGAATTGATTAATATCAAAGTGAAATTTATGGAAGAGAAAGATCAACTAACTCGTTACTTCCGAAGTCTGATCTACATTCCAGAATTCTGTTATCGGTGTGCGGAAGAGTAGGCGATGCACGACGCATTTCCTGCAGTGCTTCGCTCGTGCTGGCGATGTACCAAAACTTTGCTCTTACGGATACTCGAAAAGGGTTCTCTATATAGAAGAAACAGGGAAACGGAAAAGCAGAGATAAAAAAGTTCATTCACTCACTATTCTTGCTTCCTGATAAAAAAAAGTTATGATTCAGGATGCACTTTTAAATCAACTTTTTATCAATGGATCGTTCATAATTTCCAGTGCAAAGTGTACTTCAATTTCAATGCAAAAGGATAATTGAAGTGGAAAATCTAAGAACTCTCATCGAAATTGAAAATATCATATGTCTTTTTAACTAATTATAAAATTCTGAATGGGTTAAGAAGTGTTACAAATGAATTTTCAATCAAAAAGGAGGAATTTTCAACAAAACAGTTGAATTTTCGACCAAAAAAGATGATTTCAACAAAAAAGTTTAATTTTTCAACAAATAATTCACGTTCCGACAAAAATAAAAACAAATTATCGACTGGTTGAATTCGAAATAGAAAGACGATTTTTTAACTAAATAGTTGAATCCTGAACAAAATAGATAAATTGTCAACAAACACGATCAATTTTATAACCTAAATAGATGAATTTTCAACAAAATATATGATTTTTCTACCAAATAGTTGAATTTTCAACTAAAAGAGATAAAGTTTCAACCAAAAGTGAAACCATTCAATTTTCAGTTTGAAAAACTAATTCTCAACAACAACAAATTAATTTCTTCCCATTGAATTTAACGAAACAATTTTTTCTTAAGAAAATGGTTGAATCCTTAACCAAAATAAAAGATTCTCAACAAACCAGATTACTTTTCTACTCTGACAGAAGAATTTTCAACAAAATACATGCATTTTCTACTAAGTAGCTGAATTTTCAACTTATGAGGGAAAAATTTTTAACCAAAAACGGAATAGCTACATTTTTAGATAAAAAATTAATTTTCAACCGAAAAAAAACAAATGTCAAACAAAAATTTACGAAAGTCCAATAATTAATTTTTAACGAAAAAGCATGATTTTCTACCAGAGTAGTTTTCAGCCAGGAATATGGAATTTCGGCAAAGAAGGTTACTTTGAACCAAATAGTTTAATTTTCTACCAAATTGTTGAATTAAGCCAAGCATATGAATTTCATACGAAACAGCTGAATTTTCAACCCGAAAGTATATATTTTCAACAAAACAGTTAATTTACGACCAAACGGTGGAATTTTTAACTAAAACGATGAATCGTCAACTAAAAAAATGATTTTTTACGAAGTAATTCAACTTTAAACAATATACTTTAATTTTAAATGAAGTATTCCATTTTTCTACAAAAAAAATGAATTCTCAACAAAACATGTAATAGTTACTATTTCAAGAAAAACAGATTTGAGTTTTAAATTAAAATAGTTGAATTCAACAATGGTTAACCAAAAAGATAAATTTCTAACCAAGAAGTAATTTTCTAAGAAGAAAGACGAGTTTTCAATAAACAACATGAATTTTCAACCAGAAGAGATCAATTTTTCAACAAAGAATGGAATAGTTAAACTTTCAACGAAGAAAATTAATTCTCAACAAAAACTATTTGAATTCAAGGAAAAAATACGAATTTTGTAACAACCCCCACCAAAGTGATGAAATTTCAACATAAAATATTATTTTTCTACCCGCATAGACGAATTTCCAACAAAATAGTAGAATTTTTTACCAAATAATTGAATTTCCAATTCAAGAAAAAAATTGCAACCAATAATGGAATAGCTATGTTTTCCGATGAAAAAAAATTTTAACAAAAAAAAAGAATTTCCAACAAAATAGCTAAATTTTCAAATATTTAATTTAATTTTCTACAAAATTAATTGAATTTTCTACCAAAGATATTAATTTTTAACAAAAAAGTTAATTTTCAACCAAAGAGGTCAATTTTCTACCAAATCGTTGAATTTTCAAGTCAAACAAACTTTAAACCAAGTATGTAAATGATTTTTCAATCAAAAAATGAATTCTCAAAGAAACATGTAATACTTAATATTTCAACAAAAAAGATTTCAATTTTTAACAAACAATGGAATAGTTTTGGTTTTCAGCGAAGAAAGTTAATTCTCTAAAAAAAAAAAATGAATTTTTAGCAAAATAGTTCAGTTTTCAACCAAAGAGATGAATTTTCAACTGAAATGATGAATCTAAAAAAAATCAATTTTTAAGAAAGAACTCAACATTCAACCGAAGAATTGAATTTTCAAAAAAAAAATGATTTTTTACCCAAGGAGATTAATTTTATGCGAAAAAGATGGATTGTCAACAAAATACAAGAATTTCAACCAAAAATATTATGGTAGACTTTTCAAAACCAAAAAATAAATTAACTTACAACCAAAAATAGTTTCTATTATAAATTGAATTTATATTTTGTATTCAAAAATAGGAGGAGGGTCAGTTTTAGTGTCACATGACGTTTCGGGGAGGAGGTTCACCAAAATCTCACAGCCTATTAAGACATAAATGAGTTTTTCAAACCTCCCCCTTCTACACTTTCCCTTCTCTGCAACCCCTACATTCCCCTACTTCATGCTCTAACCCCTTCAGTTCCCATCACTTCCGACATCCCCGCTCTCCTCACTTCCCTGAGTTCCCTGAGTTGTGAGTTGTGAGTTGTGACTTCCCTGAGTTGTGTCTTCCCTGAGTTGTAAGTTGTGAGTTCCCTGAGTTGTAAGTCCCCTGAGATCTGAGTTGTGAGTTACCTGAGTTGTGAGTCCCACGAGATCTGAGTTGTGAGTATCCTGAGCTGTGAGTTCCCTGAATTGTGGTATCTGAGTTGCGATTTGTGAGTTGTAAGTTCCGTGAATTGTGTGTCCCCTGAGTTGCGAGTTGTGTTTTGTGCGTCTCCTGAGATCTAAGTTGAGAGGTCCCTAAGTTGTGAGTTCCCTGAGTTGTGTGTTGTGATTTG
>CAKNXH010001036.1:167424-177858 GCA_932178445.1 Andricus quercusramuli
TCCCTGAGTTGTGAGTTGTGTATTATGCGTCTCCTGAGATCTAAGTTAAGAGTCCCTTTAGTTGTGAGTTCTCTGAGTTGTGAGTTTCCTGAGTTGTGAGTTTCCTGAGTTGTGAGTTGTGATTTGTGACATGTGAGTTTTGAATTGTGAGTTGTGAGTACCCTGAGATTTGAGTTGTGAGTTCCTCTTACCTCCTCTTCTTGTAAAAAGGACAAACGACGGACGGACACCCAACTGAAACTATGAGGGTTTGTGCCCTTCGCTATGAAACCCTAAAAAAATGAAAATTATATTTGATACCGATAATTTAAGCAAAGTTTCCGTCCCATAAAATAAAGAAATCTATGAAGAAAATATTGTTTTCAGCACCTCCTTTTATCTCTCAAAAGCAAAAAAGAAAAAATTCTAAGCATAAAGAAATAGATTTCCAAGCTCCCCATAGAAAGATATTTTTCAAGTAAACGAACCAGACTCGCATTTATAAACGGTGAGCGATAGAAAGAAGCCGAAAAAATATGAAGTAAATCGGAGGATTACGCGTCTCGTTTCAAACATTCAAACCACGAACAGAACTCGCTAGAACTTATGGGTGATGTAAACGACTAATTTTAACTTTGATTTAATGGCCTCGTAAAAACGAGTACACAAAAAACCTCCATTTCTTGCGGAGGGTGAAATCTGCAGAAGCGACAAACCAAGAGAAATTAGGTCATTTTCGTGCCAGAATGCAGAATGTTATCTTGGGGGCTACTTTCGCTATTTTCAGTGTTTTTTGACTCACCCCTTCCTCTAGTGACAATTTTTGACAATTTGTTAAACCTTCCCTCGAAATTTAATGTGAGACTGAAGTTGACCTCCCCCCACCCTCCTATTTTTAAATACGAAATATAAATGACATTATTCTTAGGGCCGTCCATAAACTCTTTTCCCCTTTTTTTTAAAGAATTCTTATTGTTTCCCCGGTTTTCAAGAAATTCGCCCTTTTTATCGTTGTTTCTCTTAATTTCGTACTGAGTTAAAAAAACACAATAAGAAAATTAAACTATTCTTTGTTTCAATTACATTTTTTTTTTTTCAAGTTTACCATTATATTTTTGGTTCGATATTCATCTCTTTTGTTTCAAAAATCTACATTTTGATTACAAATTTCATTATTTCGTTGAAAATTAATCTTTCTTGTGCAAAATTAATCTTCTTGGTTAAAAAATTAATTTTTTATTTAAAAATTCCACTCTTTGATTGAGTGTTGAACTCTACTTGAAACTTCATTTTTTTATTTATCATTTTAGTTGAAAATCCATCTCTTTGAATGGAAATTTAACTATTTTGCTAAACATTCGTTTCTTTTTAAAGATTAATTTTCATAACTGAAAATGTAACTATTCCATTTTTTGTTGAAAATTGATCTGTTCTGGTTGAAAATGCATGTAATTTCTTGACAATTCGCCTTTTTTGGTGAAAAACAGATACTTCTTGGTTCAAGATTCATCGCTTGGTAGAAAATTTAACTGTTTTGTCTAGAAATTAATTCCACTTTTAGTTGAAAATTAATTTTTCCTGAAAATTTAACTATTCTATTTTTGGTTAAAAATTGATCTGTTCTGTTTAAAAATGTATGTATTTTTAGAAAACTCATATTTTTCTATAAAAAATTACTTCTTGGTTGAAGATTCATCTCTTTGAATGAAAATTGAACTATTTTGTTAAAAAGTCGTTTCATTTTTGGTTGAGAATTAATATTTTTGAATTAAAATTTAACTATTCCATTTTTGGTTCAAAATTTGTCTTTTTTAGTTCAATATTCAATTATTTTTGTTAAAAATGCATCTAATTTGTTCAGTAAATTACTTTTCTCCGTTGAAATTATCTATTTGGTTGAGGATCCAACTACAGTGGGAATCCCATTTAAGTAACTCCCATTTAAGTTGTTCTTAGAATTTCTGTTCTCAGAATGTGGTGATGCGGGGACCGAAAGAGAGGCGTTGCTCAGTCAAGCGTGACAAACAGCATGAGGGCCGCACTCTAAGGGCATAAGTTGCATCAGGTTGCGTCATGCGTCCAAATCCAACCTAAATGATTCGTGCGACTCTGCCTGTTTACGTTCGCAGCTAGCGAATGTTATATTCGATTTAAGTGAAAGCCATCTAGGACCAGAACCGAAACCGCACTTAAATGGGATCCGCAGTATATCTTGTTCAAACTTTGGTTAAAAATTTGTCTCTTGGTAACAAAAATAATCATCTGGGTAGAAAATAATTCTTATTTGAAAATTCATCTTTGTATGTTGAAAATTCAGCTATTTGGTAAAAATGTCAACTATTGTGTTAAAAATTCGTCTCTTTGCATTAAAAATGTATCTTTTATTATAGAAAAGTCATCTTTCTTCATTGAAAAGTCATCTCTCTTGGCTGAAAATAAACTTTTTTGTCGAAAATTCTACTCTTCGAATTGAAAATACAACTGTCTTCTAAAAAATTCGTCTTTTTGGACGTGGATTCAAATTTTATTCTTTGATCAGAGAAGTGTCACGTGTTACAAAAAACCTTTGCGACCTCCCTTCTATGCGACACTTTGTGACGTTAGGGCAGACCTTCCCCCCTCCAGTCCCTATAAGAGTGTCACGTAATATATAGACACTCCCTATCTTGGGTGAGCAAAAATGAAGAAAAAAAATGGCAAAAGTAAGAAATAAGGAAGAAAGATAGAAGAAAAGAGAAAAGATAAAAGAAGGAGGCGAGTGAATGAAAGATGAGAAATGGGAAAAGGGAGGACGTGCCACGCGCGTTACTGATAATGCACTTCCCATTGACAACTCACTTTGCATTCAAGACGACCGGATGTTGAGAGATCTCGTATTTAGATCACGAGAAAAAGAGTATTTTTCTGGGTCATTAAAAAAGTAGTTGAATTCGAAATTATATCTCAAGGACGTCCAAGGATGAATAAAGAAAGTGTTGAAAATCCTTTCTCTCTGAATTATTTTATTCATATCTTTAACAAATTTATTTCCGAATACCATTGTGAATTTATGAACTTGGGTGATTATTTTAATGGAGGAAATAATTTCCGGTCATTTTCCGGTTCGCAAACATTTTTCACGCTCGTAGAAAATAAAAAATTAGAAATCTTAAGGGCATGTGACAGTCTATCACGTGACAACATGGTATTAAACTTGGGAGATTCATAACTTGAAAAATATCAATATTATGCTGAAATTTTGAGAAATGGTTCAAAATAGTTAAGGTTACGTTTGTCCGGCCCATTTGTGTTTCTATTTAATTGAAATAATGCAATTTCATTATTAGAATTCCAGCTAGGGCACTAAAGCCCTGTTCTCAGTTACATTGATAGAAATGAAACAGGTTCGATTCACTACAAAATTGAAAATAAAAGGCTCATTTCATACTTTTCATCTCATTTTAAAAATGCCAAATTTGCCCTTAGTCCACTCAATCAAAACGTTAGCTGAAAGAATTAACCTCTTCCAATTCAGACAATGAATTAAATATCAAAACTTCCTCCTTTCCAACTCAATAAAATTTTAAAAAACGGAAAAAATTTCTCTTCTGGTTTAAAAAAACTTGAAGGCCAATATTTCCTCTTTTCCAACTCGATCAAAATGTTAGAAATAAAAAATTACCCTCTTCCAATTCAGAAAAAAAAGTTCTCACCTTCAACTCGAAAAAATGCTAAAAATACATAATGGCCTCTTATAATCCAGAAAGACAAACAACAAAGTGGCCTCTCCCAATGAAGAATAATATATAAATAACGAAAATGTCATTCTTTCCAACTCAGTAAATAGGATGAAAATAAAAAGGGCCTCTTCCAATTCAAAAAAATTAGGAACCATAATTTTCTACCTTCCAACTGAAAAAAAATGTTGAAAATAAAAAAGGATCCTTCTTCCAGATTATAAAATATTGAAAACCAAATTGAAAATGAAAAGGTCCTCCTTCAACCGCCTTCAACACAATGAAAATAATGAAAAGAAAAAAGGTTCTCTTCCAATTGAGAGAAAAAAAAATTGGTCCCTTCCAACTATATAAAAATCATAAGAATGAAAAAAATTACTCGGTTCCAACCCAATAAAAACGCTGAAAATAAAAAATTTCCTCTTTTCGATTCAGAAAAAAAAATTTAATAAAAAATTCTTCCATTCAACTCAATAAGATTCTTCAAAACTGAAAAATGGCCTCTTTCAATTCAGAAAAAAATAAAATAACCATAATTTCCCTCTTTCAGTTCAGAAAAAATTGAAAACCAATATTTCCTCCGTTCCAACTCAATAAGACTGTTAAAAATGAAAAAATTATCCTTCCAATTCCTAAAATATTGAAAACATAAGTTTCCTCCTTTCCAACTAGATAAAAATTTTAAAAATATAGAATTTCCCTCTGCCAGTTCAACAAAAAATAAAAACAAATTTTAAACGTTTTCTTATACATAAATCCTTCAGGTTGAAATATTTTTATTTCCAGCCGTTTCTAATTAATAATTGTTTAATTTTTATTTATGAATAAAAGTTCAACTTACAAATTATATATTTTTTGATTGGAACAATTAAAATTGTAAGGTTTAAAGTTCAAATTTAGCACATTGAAATTTCAACGATTCAAGGCTTTCTATTCGAAATATAATTGAGTTTCAAATTGTTAAGATTTGAACATTTTACTTATAATTGTTTCTTTTAAATTAACAGTAAAATCTTGCTTAATATTAAAAATTGTTCTCTTTTAAATTAGAAAATTTCAAATTGCATTGGTTAACAATGGAATATTTGAGACTGAAACAATATTTATATATGATTCAATAAGCGCGTTTAATTTTAAATTTATTAATTACAATTTTTTTTAATTGAAAATATTTTATAAACTTTCAATCGGGCGTTCAAATTGTTTCAACGACTAAGGCTTCCGAATACAAAATAATTTAATTTTTAACGTTTGAACTATAGTTCAGTTTCAAAAATCATGAATTAATTGATATTTACAGCTGATTAACTTGAAACTTTTTTTATCAATAATTTTAACTTTCAAACGCTTCAAATTTTTTAATTGTTTAAGTCTTTAAAACTGTATTGTAAAATTCTTTCAATTGAAAATGTGCGCTTAAAAATGAAGATCTAAAATGGAAAGTTTCTAAAGTAAAAAATTTTAGAATTACGTTAACAATTAAACTAAAAATTTGAAAAAAAAAGTTGAAATCGAACTTATTTTGAATTCCATTATATCATGGAATATGACATTTATAATATTTTAGGCGATGGAATAGATTTTTCTTCTAGAAATTTGTGAAATTCTCTATTTCAACAAAATTCCGGTCCTTTCTTGATTTTTCCATTTCCCTTCAATTGATCAAAATAGTTATTTGTGTGGCATAGGCAAAAAATAGGGACCTGAAAAAGGACTTTTATTAACCTTCGACGTAATTTTTCAGTCCCGAGGAAGTAAAAAGACTTTTTACTCCCTAGGGACTGAAAAGTGACGTCAGATGTAAATAAAACATCGTATGCGCCAAGGGGAAGAGAAAGCTCCTCTTCTCCTCCTAGGTACATAATATACTATTTACGCACTAGTGCGTAAAAAGCGTTATTAGAGGTCGTACAAAAATCTAATTTTTATATAATTACATTTTCATTTCGTTTAATTCCATCTAACGTCGACAGTATTAGCGAAATGATAAATTTTTATGAATCTATTATAAGGCAGTATCGAATTCTCTCCAGATGCTATCCAAAAAAAAATCCTACAATCGAATCGGCTAAATTTAGTTTTCCGTAGAAAAGTGAGGCTTGCTCAACCTTAAGACTTAAGATGAAAACATTTAAAAGCCTAACGCCCACGGAAGTCTTCGTTGAAAATATTTCAAAATTGATACATATAAAAGTTGACCCACATAATAAAAAAGTGGTTTCCCGAATCAAATGAACGCATCTCGATTAAAAGCCTGACTTGATTAAAATGCTGATTTAATCATTCCGATGGTGAGAAAGAGTACCAACAGAAGCTATAAATTAAAAATTATAATTAACTATTTAATCCAGCAAAATATATTGATTAAATTTCTCCCAATTTTTTTCGGATCGGCACGCGAAGTGAACATTTAATTATGTGTGTAAGGCAGACGATGATTCACGACAAAAAAAATAATAAAAATAAGAAGAAGTCTTGGAACCGGACCATCAGGTGAACCCGAAAAATGGCCCTGACATGTTGCCTCGATCTGCTGGAGAACTCTCTCTCCGTAAATGGCATCTATGTGTCATTTTTTAAGTCACTTCTCACCACCAGGATTTACAAAGTCGTTTTTTATTCTGATTGCAAATGAATGCAAATCCGCAGTAAACCACGATATATCGAACCGTTGCATATAATTGAAAAAAATGATCTACTTCTGCAGAAAAAATTTAATTCTTCGTTAGTTATGACCGACATAATATTTCTGAAACAATGAATGATTCAGAAAATTTTGAATTCCATGATGTGAGAAAAATTCAGCAACAAAAAATTAGTTTTTAATGAAGGAGTTCAACTTTCTATTAGGAAGTCAAATTTTTGATAAAAAATCAATTTTCAACAATAAAGATTCATTTTCTACCAAAAAAGACGAATTTTCAATGAAACAGTTACAGTGTCAACAAAATAGACGAATTTTCAACTAAAATAATGAATCTTTAACCAGAAAAATGTATTTTGAATAAAGTAGTTTAACTGTTTATCAAGTAGTTGAATTTTAAACCAAAAGATGAATTCTCAACGAGAAAAGTAATAAATTATATTTAAACACGAAATACATGAATTTTCATCTGAAAGCATCTATTTCAACCAAATAACTGAATTTTCAACTGAAAAAGATATATTCGCAACCAAATCTGAAATAGCTAGTGGAATTTTCATTGAATAAATTGAATTATAAACCAAGAAAGATTCTTCAGTTCAAATCAGTTCTAACCAAATAATAAAATTTTAATCAAAATAAAATGTATTCTCAACCAAAAATATAATGGAAGACTTTTTAACCAAAAAGAATAACCTTTCAGTTGGATTTTCCACCAGAGATGAAATCTCTACCGAAAGAGATAAATCTTTAACTAAAATAATGAATCTTTAACTGGAATAGTTACATACATTTTCAGATGCAAAAATTAATTTTTTCCAAAAAAGCAAATTCTTAACAAAATAATTTAATTTTTAGTCAAATAGATTAACTTCCAACTGAAACGGTGAATATGCATTGATTTTTATTTAACCAAAAAAATTAATTCTCAACAAAGGAATCAAACTTTCAAAATTTTAAAACTAAATTGATGAAGATTCAACCAAGAAAAAATGAATTTTTAACAAATGAGTTCAACATTTAACCAAAAATGAAATAGTTCAGTTTGCATTTTAAGAATTATTGTTTAATAAAAAAAAGGAATCTTGAACAAAAGTGTTCAATTCTAAAACAAGAAAGATTTTTGAGTTGAGAGAGAAAAAAAAATCAACCTAATTGTGGAATTTTTAAGTCAAAAAGGACAATTCTCTACACTGAAGTTAATTTTCAAGTATGTAGTTGAAGTTTCAACCAAACAGATGAATATCCAACTAAAATGATGAATCTCTAACTAGAATAGTTCAATTTTCCGTTCAAAGAATTAATTTTCAACCAAAAAAATTAGTTTTATCGAAATAATTAAATTTTTAGCCAAAGAGTTATATTTTGAACTAAAGTGTTGAATATTAGGTCAAAAACATGAATTTTCGAATGTTCAACTTTTTTTAAGCAGTTAAATTTTCAATAAAAAACTAATTTTTTAGCAAGATTAATTTTCTCTTCAAACAGACGTATTTTTGCCAAAAAACAAGAAATTTTCATCTAAAATCATCTACTTTCAACCAAATAGTTGGGATTTAAACTAAAAAAAGATGAATTTCTAAACAAATAATAAAATTTTGAACAAAAAGAATTAATTTGTAACAAAAAATAGTTGAATTTTCAATCAAGAAAGATTTACAATTAAGGGAGAATAAAAATTCGATCAAATTGTTGAATTTTCAACCCGCAAATAGGAATTTTTAACGAAAAAGTACATTTCTGACCAAATTCTTGAATTTTTAATCCAAAATTATGAATTCTTAACCAGAAATATAATCGTAGACTTTTCAATCAAAAAGAATCACCTTCCAACCAGAAATAAACTTCAACCATCAGATATGAATTATCAACCAAAATAATCAATCTTCAACTGGTATAGTTAAATTTTCAATTTCAAAAAACGATTATCCACCTAAAAGCAATTTTTCAACAAAAGATAACATGAATTTTCAACCAAATAATTAAATTTTTAACAAATAATAAGATTTATAACCAAAAAAAGATGAATTCTCAACCAAATATAATAATGGACTTTTCAGTAGAAAGGAATAAACTGTTAATGAAAAATAGTTAGTTTTTCAACCAAAGAGATGATTTTTCAACTAAAATGATGAACCCTTAACTGGAACAGTTAAATTTTTGATTAAACAAATTAATTTTCAGAAAATAACGAATATTCAACTCTGGAGATTAAATTTTTCTACCAAAAGAGATGAATTATCAACGAAAATAATAAATCTTCAACTGGAATTATTAAATTTTCAATTTAAAAATTCAATATTTACCAAAAAAGTGATTTTTCAACAAAATTGTTTAATTTTAAACCGATGAGATCAATTTCCAACTAAAATAATGAATGTCCAACTAAAAAAATTAACTTTCATCAACGAGATAAAATGTCTGCTGAAAGAGATGAATTTTCAAACCAAAAAGACTAATTTTTAACAAAAGAGTTGAGTTTTCAACCAAGAAAGATTTTTCAGTCAAGTGAGAAAATATCAAACAAATTTATGAATTTTCCACAAAATAATAATTAAATTTTGAGCAAATAATAAAATGTTTAACTGAAAAAGAAGAGTTCTCAACCAAAAGTATATTGATAGACTTTTCAACGAAAAAGTATTAACTTTTAAACAAAAATAGTTGGATTTTCAACCAAAGAGATGATTTTTCTACTATTATTTTAGTGAAACAAATTGATTTTTCAACAACAAAAAAACGAATATTCAGCTCTGAAATTTTTTTGTAAAAGGATTTTAATAGATTTACATACTTTCGACTCCCATTTTTTGGGAGATTTAGAACTTCCTAGGTTTAGGAAGGAAAATTTTGAATTTAAGGCCATGTGACAAGTGATTCACGTGACCGGATTCCTACCTTACCGGCACTTTTTTTATTTGTCAACTTATTTTCACACGAAGCGTCACATCGAGTTGAAAATTTTAGATCCTAAATAATAAGCACCAAGAAAGGTGGCTCTGGTCCTAAATGTTATTAATCATGAAAATGTTTATTTTGTGAATATTTTTTTGTTGCTTTTTTCATGATTATTACAATTTAGGACCAGACCCACCTTTCTTAATGCTTCTTATTTATTATCCCGAATTTTTAACTAGATGTGGCTATTCGTATGAAAATAAGTTGACAAATTAAAAAAGTACCGGTAAGGTAGGAATCTGGTCACGTGACCCACTCATCACATGGCCTCAAGAACGGGAGAAAAATTTGAATTACCCTGTACCTATAAATCTCCATGCCTCAGGACTTTATTTTTTTTACCCTCAAAAAGTAATTTCTCAGATTTTCACGTAATTCAATTATTCGTCGAAACAAACAAAAATCAGAAATTTCAAAAAATATTTTCAAAATTCACGATCTTGAGAATGGGATCATTATGATCAGGGAGCGGATTAGAGCAACTGTGAAGTTAGCTCACGAGCGCAGTTCGGCTCTCAGATTCGGACATCCGTCGGCCCGACAGTGTGTGTGCCCAGCGTGCGCGCGCGCTTGCCGCTGTTCTAACCGGGATACTCCGTATATGAGATCCGAGCTGCACTCGTCAGCTAACTTCACAGTTGCTCTAATCCGCTCCCTGATTATGATGCTTATTTTGCTGATTAAATAAAAAATCCAAATTTTGTATAAAAGCGTTGCATATCATTTTGATCCAATTCCGGGTTCAAATTTATCAAAATTGTAAAATTCAGGAAATGTTAAGTATACGTAGATTATACACCACGATTCCTTAGTGTTATACACATTGCTTGGTGAGATTTCGTATGCATACCACCAGTTGAGGGAAAATAAATAGGCGGACGTTGAACCTTCGACACAGAAAAAGGAATTTATAGCTGGAAATCTGGAAATGGACCAAAAATAAAATTCTTTGAGCTACGTAATCTTTGTCAACTTTTATGTTTAAGTAGACATAAATTAACGAAAATGTTATTTACGCCTGCAATTCGTCGAAAGTAGGATCATCAAACAAATAAATTACACAAAAATTCTATGGGTACGGCAATAGTAGTTATTACATTCTCATCATAATGAGAAGGTATTGATTTTATGTGAAAA
>CAKNXH010001036.1:177868-227624 GCA_932178445.1 Andricus quercusramuli
AAACGAAACAAACGCGAAACAAGATAAAAAGTTTACAGAAACCGGGATATTCGAAGATACATAAGAAGCCATAGAAACACGAGAGCTCGCATGAAAAAATGCATGGACGTGAAGGAAGGTATAGAAGTATGCCAGGACAGAAAAGTGTGGCGACAAATAGTTTATAAAAAGAATGTGAGTAGAGTGTATGACGCTTGAAACGAAAGACCTTAGACACTTATAGGCCCAAGTGAGGGACCGCACACACAATAATTTTTTGAGGCTCTTCACTTGGGGTGGTCACTAGAGAGATTGATCAGCCACCTGGGTCGGAGCAATGTTGCGGGACGAACGTGTTATTTAAATAAATAACACGCAAATTCTAGATCCATCTAAAACATGTATATCTCCTTCCCCACATTACTATTTTCCAACCGTGCGATTCACGCCTACCCCGAAAGGGAAATGGCCTGATGGTATAATAATAATTAATGTTCATGGTACTTGAAAATTCGAACAATTTATTCTATTTTTACATTCTCATCCAGAGAAGGTATTAGATTTGTGTAAAATTTGACCCCTCCCCCCATTTGTGTCAAATGTCCATTTTTCAATAATCATTCAAAAATGTATCATATATATGTTCCAAAAACAACTTACATACTTTTTTTGGCCCCTTTTCAGATAGTTGGAAGAAATCTTTCTGATTGTATGATTTATTTTTTATTAGACAGATACGAAAATGTACGCCGAAGTGAAGGAAGTTCCTTCTTCATTTTAAAGCAAATACAAATTTAATAATTTTTATTTGAAGAACATTGAACATAAAATATTGTCATTGCGAACCGCGACAACCAAATGGCGCGCCGTGATCGCGATCAAACTTTTGAGTTTACATTAAACGATGAACAGAAACGAGCGTGGCGCAAGACTTACATGATTTGTAAACGAAATATCGAGCGCGAAGCGCGAGTGTCTTGATGAGAATGTATTCCTTAAGGTCGATAGAACCTTAAGTAAATTAGTTCCTCTTTCTATGTAAAGTTAACATAATTAAACCAAACGCAGGTCATAACGATGAAGCTAACTAAGAGAGCATTAGCCCGCCAAGCGCGCAATAGTAAGCACATGAAGTGCGAAAACCAAGATGAACCGAGCTTAAAGCGTCAGGCAAATGTGTCCGAGCGCGTAGCGCGAGGTGAATATATTATCGAGCGCGAAGCGCGAGATAAACATATCATCGAGCGCGAAGCGCGAGATACAACAGGTGCGCGCCCTAGGCGCGCTCAAACTAGCGAGCGAAGCGAGCCGCGCGCGAAGCGCGCGATGAGAATGTGCCCGCGAAGCGGGCAGATTTTATTTTTATTGCTTTTTTTACAAAAAAAAATTTCCCCTTTTTACCTAACTAAGAAAAAATATTTATTCTTATACTCTATTTTACATATTAATATTTAATTTCTGATTTTATTTAGGGTGACCAAGGACTCATAGGATCTGTAGGTGACTCTGGTAGAGCGGTATGTATGCAAATTTTATACTTGTTGAAGGTACTTATGGATAAGGTTTAAAGAAATTTAATTTAGGAACTACTGGAAATTTTTTGCGTAAATAGTAACCTTAAGCTTACTAGAAATAAAATAAAATTTTTGAATAAATGGTAATTTTTGAAAGTTTATTCTTTTTTTTGCAATATAAATATAATTTTTATAAATTTCTTGAGATAATTCAAAAAACATTTTTAAAATCACAGATATTTGAAAATTGAGAAGAGAATGTTTTTGTTTTACAGGATTTGAAATGCCTAAATATTTTTTAAACTGACTCGAATTATTTCTTAAATTTTGAAAAAGCTTTCAATGATAAAAAATGACCCTCAAATCTTTCAGATTTTTTTTCGACATTTTTAGAAATTTGTTGAAATGTATTGGAAAGTTTTTAAATTTTCTTAAAATTTTTTTTTCTGATAAGAAACATTCAACATTTTCCCAGGAATCTTAAGAAAAGTCTTTTATTTTTTTGAAACGTTTTTTAAATTCTTGAGAAGCTTCGCAATTTTTTTCGAAGTTCAAAATTACTTTTAAAATCATTCGAATTTTTCGTATTTTTTTTCCGAAACATTTTGAAAATTGCCTGTAAATCTTTCAAATTCTGCCATAAAAAATTTGGAAATCTTTTGAAATTTTTTAAAATCTTTAAAAATATTCTCTTAAATTTATGTTTCCAAAATAAAAAATAATTTTAAATTTCAAAATTCAAATTATTTAAAAAATGTTTTTTAAACTCTCAAACTTATTCGAACTTTTCTCAAATTTTGTAATCTTCCATAATTGAAACATTTTGGTTTGAAACCTTGTACATTTTTTTCAACATTTCGGGAAATCATTTGAAGTGTTTTCAAATTTTTTTCAATTTTCTCTTAAGTATTCATTTTTTAAAATGAAGAATCATAAAACATTTACCCAGGAATCTTAAGAAAAGCTTTTTATCTTCTCGAAACTTTTCGAAGTTCGTGAAATGCTTCGCAATTTTTTTCCATTATCTCCAGAAATTTACATTTTGTTCTTATTTTTTTGAAATCTTTTTCAAACTTTTTTTCAACATCAAACATTTTTCAAAATCGAAAAGCATCAAAATTCTATTTCGAAATCTTAAGAAATCTACATTTGGTTTCATTTTTTTTAATCCTTCCCAAATTTAAATTATATCTGAAAGTTTTTCAAAACTCTTAAACTTATTTTGAAACAATATCTTGTACAATGTACATTTCTTTTCAAATTTCGGCAAATCGCTTGAAACGTTTTGAAATTTCTTTCAATTTTCTATTGAAATTCCCTTTTCAAAATAAAAAATCATCTGAAATTTCCCAAAAAATCTTTAGAATTTTTTGTTGATTCTATCGAAAGCTTTCAATATTCTTAAAAAGCTTAATATTTTTCTCGAAAAAAATGTACATTTAGTTTTACATTTTTTTAAATCTTTTCAAAATTAACATTTCTCTCAAATCTTTGCAAAAAGTTCTAAATATCTTTTGAAAAATTCTTAGTTTTCCTAATATTTTTTTAATCCTCCAAAATAAGAAAAATTGTCTTAAAATCCTAAAAAATTAGTCCTAAAATGGCTATCATTCACAATATTTTAGTGAGGTAAATTTTTATTCAATGTTCTGTCTTTTAGTGCGGAAAAATCTAACAGTCCTCATCCAGTTGTCATTCTCATAATTTTTAAATTAATTTTTTCGAGTGGAAGAAGAAATGATTTTTATATGTTCATAATATATATCGATAAATAGTATCATAAATTACTTGAAATCGTTAAGAATAGAATTTCGAAAAATTGATCCTTATCCAGTTGTCATGTCTCCAGTTCTTTGGAAACAATTATTTGAAGTGTAATTTTTAACACTTTTAATGTTTTTAAATAATTTAGGGAATGATCGGATTTCCCGGAGTAAGAGGCCCAGATGGATTGGACGGTTGTAATGGAACAGATGGAAGAATGGGAGCACCTGGAAGGTCAGGTCATTATGGTGAAAGAGGTCCTGTAGGACCTCTAGGAAATCGTGGTCCTGTGGGTGAACCTGGAGAAGGTGGTGTCAACTCATTGGGAATCAAAGGAATTCGTGGGGTACCTGGAATAGATGGACCACAGGTAATTATATAAATTAGTCAAAGTAGGCGCTGCGCGCCCACAAAAGAGGGTTTCGTAGCCTTTTAAGACGTTAATAAGTCGGTCAAACCTCCTTCTTTGATACTTTCCATCCCTATCCCCCTTCATTCCCTCCTTTCCCAGCCCTTAAATCACCCGTCACTACCCCCATCCCCAACTTCTTCCTCCACTACTTCCCCCTCTCCTCACTTCCCCAAATAATACTCCCCTTCCCCTACTTTCCTTCCCCAGCCATTACTTTCCTTCTCCTACTTACCCTCATTTCTTCTCATTTCCAATACTTTCCCTTACTTACACTCACTTCACCTACTTTCCATCCCCTACTTTCCCTCCCCTCATTTCCATTACTTTTGCTCCCTTCATTTCCTCTTATTTTTCTCTCTCCATTTCCCCAACTTTACCTACTTTCCCCCCACTCATTTACCCTCACATACCCTACTTACTCTCCGCTTATTTCCTCTCACTTACCCTACTTAACATCCTCTTACTTCCCCTACAACCCTCCCCTCATTTCTCTTTACATTTCATACTACTCCTTAGTTTATTTTCCTTACTCCCAATACGTTCCAGCTCATGATTTTCTTTCTCTTACTCTTCTTAGAAAAATGTACGTCGGAAGGACGGATAATCGCTCGAAACTATAAGGGTTTCTGCCCGGGAGTGTGATATTTTAACAAACAGAAAAAAATAGGCGACACGCACCTACAAAGAAGGATTTTGTAGCCTATTTAACATAGTATTCGAAATGTTCACCTTTTATATTTTTATTTCACTGAGAAAATTTAGTGATTGTAATAAATTGATCCAAGATCATTCCCTATAGCTCTCACCTCCCTATACTCCCTCACGACTTCTTCCTATCCTATCGTGTCCTACCCCACCTGACTCTATCTCATCGTCCCGTCTCACCCCCATCACTTCTCCATCTAACCTTCACCATCTCTACTTCCCCTCCCCACTCCTCTCCCATAATTCGCTTCCGCTACTACCCTTCCCAAACTACCCCTCTCCTAACTTCCACACCACGTTTCTACTCCCTCCTCACCTCCTATCATCATTCCCCTCCCCTACTACCTCTAGGTGCATATTCCCATCCTCTACTACCCGTTTTCACACGTACCCCTACCCTACTACCCCTCCCAGGAAAAAAGTAAAACGGACGGACAATCGACCGAAAATATAGTGGTTTATGCTTGGGGCTACGAAACCCTAAAAAAAAGTTTTTAACCGTGATGCGCAATTTGAAAATTTATTATTTTTAATGACTTAGTTTCAAGATCTTAATTTAAGAATTCCTCCATTTTGAAACGAAGTTTGGAATTGTTTAATTTTTAATGCGTCAAGTTTGAAGTCATTAATTTTTGAAACTTTCCCATTAGAAAGCATATAATTTTCAAAATGTTTAGAATAATGAAACTTTAATGGTTCACAATATTTAAAGTTCTTCAATTTTAAACGGTGAAAATTAATCTGATTTTATTTTCACAGAAATCAAATTTTTTAGTTTAAAACACCTATCCGGTAACTGTGAATGTCACTTGATACTACATGATATGATACTTATTAATAATATATTTATATATTTATCATAATAATATTTCCGACAGAAAATTGCCGAATTATAAAGTATCTGACACTACTATTCCCGAAACTAGAAAATTCCCTAATTTAAACAATTGACAACATTGTTTTTTAATAAGTATTATTTAATTCATTAAAAATACAATAATGAAATATTGCGATCCAAAAGATTTTTTTATTGTCTAATTGGGACGACTGAAGAATCCCGAAGAATAAAATTCCCGACACTGTAAATTTTCCGAAAAAAAATTTTTGAAATAGAAAGAACCCGAATTGGAAATTTCCCGAATAATAAAATATTAAAGAAAAATTTTTTTCATCGTTTAAATTCGGGAATTTTCTAGTCTCGGAAATTTTATAATTCGGTAATTTTCCGTCTAAAATATTATTATCTGAGTATTTTCAAATTCGTTAATATTATAGACTGTCAGGAATCTTATTATTCGAAAATTTTCAGATTTAGTAATATTATAATCTCTTCGGGAATTTCATTATTTTGCGAATTTTCCAATTCGGGATTTTTATATTTCGGTAATTTCATAATTTCGGGAAATTTCTATATCAAAATTTTTCTTTTTCGACATTTTTTAGTCGTCCCATATTAGACGCTGTTCGGGAATTATTTTAGATTCAAATATTGTATTTTTTTCAATTTTAAGCGTTCGAAATTGACTGGTTTTTTAAATTCTTCAAAATCAGGAAGCTTTGAAACTTAAGTTTTTTTGGTTCAAAAGCAAACTTAAATTCCAAAATATTTGATTTGAAATTACATAAGTTTGGAAGCTTCTAATTTCAAATTTCACAATGTTGCAGTTTCAAATAAAAATATTAAAAATATCAGGAAAATTTCACTATAAAATCATTCAAGATTGCAAAATTTTCCGATTAAAAGCCTGTATATTTTAATATTTCATAGTTTTAGATTTAATTGTTATAAATTTTTTGGTTTCCATTTTGAATGTACAAAATTTTCTGGTTTTTCAAATTCTTTGAAATTGCAGAATATGTTGTCAATTTAAAATTATCAAACTTTAATCGCTTCGAATTATAAATTATTTAATTTTTCTTATTCAATTTTGAATGATTTGATTAAGAAATGATGCAATGTTAACTCTTTTATAATGAAAATGTCCTAATGTCCCAATTTTGGTATACCATTTTTTTATTTTGAGAGATTCTGAATGAAATTTCTCCAATTTCAAACACTTTCAGTTTCAAATTCTTCAATGCTAGAGGCATTTATTTAAAAATTGGACAAGTTCAGTTTCATTTCATTCAAAATATTGACCTTTTCTAAATTTTATCTGATCTAAAATAGTTTGATTTGAAACGTTTTCAATTCAAAATCGTTTAATATATATTTTAAAAATTTCGGAACGCTTTCAATTCAAAATGATTAATTATTGTTTCCGGGACGACTGAAAATCGCGAAAAATAAGTATCCCGACACTGCTAAATTCCCTAAAAAGAAAATATTCGAAATAGAAACTTCCCGGAATGATAAAATTGTCGAAATACAAAAATCCGGACTTGGAAAATTCTCTAATAATAAAATTCCCGAAAAATGTATAATTTTATCGAACTTGGACATTTTCGACAGTTTATAATATTGCTGATTTTAAAAATTCCCAAATAATAAAATTTCGACAGAGAATTGTCGAATTATCAAATATCCGATGCTGCGAAATTCCTGTCATTAGAAAATTATCGAATTTAAACAACTTCAAAAATTGCATTTTAATCAATCATACTAATTCATTACAAATACAATGATGAAATATTTTTTTGAATGATCAATTTATTTATCTTTTAACTATTTTTTGAGTTTAAAATAACAATAATTGAAGAAAATATTCACCAATGCAAAATAGCAATACAATAAGAAGATTTTTATTACAAGAGCAATAATTTAAAAAAAAACTATTATGCACATTTTCGAAACAAAAACTTGCATTGAGAAATTTTTTTTTAACTATTGTTATTTTAAATTTAAACAATAATTTTTAAAGTACCGGAAACATTACCAAAAAAAATTTCATTGATTCAAATATTTCATTCTTGTATTTTGTATGAATAAATAATATTTAATCAGAAAACATTTAATTGTTTAAATTTGGGCATTTTATAATTCGGGAATTTTCTAGTGTTGGGAATTGGACAGTGCCGCAGATATTTTAGAATTCGACAATATTCTGTCATGAATTTTATTGCTCGGAAACTCTCAAATTTGGTAATATTATAAACTGTCGGGAATTATATTATTCGGGAATTTTCCAATTCGCTACTACTGTCAATTGTTTGGGGAATTTCTATTTCGAATATTTTCTTTTTCGGGAATATTATAATATCGGAAATATAATTTTTATGAAGTTTTCGACCGTTCTGTCCTTGCCAATGAATGTTTTTTAAATAAAATAAAAATCAAATGCTTTTCCAGGGTTATCCAGGACAACTTGGATACACTGGAGACATAGGACTTCCAGGAGAAAGAGGAGATACAGTAAGTACTCTCCGATCGGAAGTGCATGTTTATAATAATATAAATATTATGTCTGCATCTGGAGACGTTCCAATTATAGATTCTGGAAAAATGTTCAAAGAAGAACGTCTCCAATTGACCCTTGCAACATTTCAGATTTTAGACTATGACCTAAAGCCTGGATCCACTTTTCCAATTTAGAGAACTGATTCGGAATTCCAGAGTGTAATTGCAAAGTGACCTAAATATCCTAAAAATAGCCGACTACTTTGTCAGACAATTTCTAAGTAGTTAATATGTATGTTCAAACTGATACTGCAATTAGAGATGATTTCAGAAAAGTTTGCTTTGCTCTAAGTGAGTTCAAGTCTTTCAGAATTCAATCCTAAGAACTTTTAATTTAATTTATTCTAATCTAATTTAATTTAGGTTTTTTTTAGGCTGGAAAGTCGAATGTTTTAGAAAACTGTTGAATTTTAAACCCAAAGAGATGAATTTTCAACAAAAAGAGATAATTCCCCACTAAGAAACATGAATTTTCAAACGAAAAAGTTGAATTTTGAAAAAAAAATTGAATTAATTTTTCACCAAATAGTTGCATTTGCAATCAAACAGTTACATTTTCAAGCAAAAATGACGAACTTTTAACAAAAAAGTTGAATTTTCAAACAAACAGATGAATATTTAACTAATAAAATGTATGTTTAACAAATTAGTTCAACTTTCAACCAAGCAGTTAAACTCTTAATCACGAAGATTATTTTTCTACCAAAAAAAGAAGAATTTACAACAAAATACAAAAATTTTCGAACAAATTGTCGAATTCTCAACTAAAAATGTTAAACTTTAATAAAAAATAGTTGAATTTTCAAGAAAAAAAGAAATTTTTTTCGATAACAGTTGAATTGTTAACTCGAAATTTTCAAAATTTTTTTTGAATTTTCAAAAAAAAACTACACTTAGAACGAAAAAATGAATTTTCAACAAATTAGATCCACTTTAAACCAAGTAGTTAAAATTTCAATGAAAAAATATGACATTTCTACCAAGAGAGATGAATTTTGAAACTAAAAAATGAATGTTCAACAAAGAGTTAAATCATGAACTGAGGAAAGCTTTTAAGTAAAAAAATTTTTTTAACCCAGTTGTGCAATTTTCAAGCTAAGAAGATGAATTCTCTACGAAATAGCTAAATTTTCATTTCTAAAGTAGCAATTATCAACAAAAAATTACAGTTTCAACTAAATAATTCAATTTTTGACCAAAATAGTTGAATTTTCAATCAACAAAAAATTATCAAGAAATATGAATTTCCAACCATATGGTTGAATCTTTAACTAAAAAATATCAAGTTTTAATCCAAAATGAAATACTTACATTTTCAGTTCAAAAAAAGTTAATTTTCAACAAGACAGTTTCATTTTTAATCGAAAATATGAATTTTCAACTAGGAAGATTAATTTTTCACGAAGAAATATGAATTTTCAACAAAGTGTATTAATTTTCCACCAAATAGTTCAATTTTTAAATAAAAAAGATAAGCTTGTATTTAAAAGTGGGATAATTTAAATTTCAATAAAACAATTGAATTTTCAATCAAAGTTAAGACTTTTCAACCAAAATGATACGTCTTCAATCGAAAAAATGAATTTTTTTACAAACTAGTTCAACTTTGAACCAAGTAGTTCAATTTTCAATAAAAAAAGACGAATATTCAACAAAATAGTTGAATCCTCAACAAAAATAGATGAATTTTTCACTAAAATAAAATTGTCAACTAGAAGGATAAATTTTGAACCAAAAAGATTAATTTTATCCTAAAAAAGATGAATGTTTAACAGAGGAATTAACCTTTCAGCTAAGTAGATCAATTTTCGACCAGATGAATTTTAGATGAATTTTTAACCAAATTTGAATTCTGACACAAATAGAATAATATTTAACGAAAAGAAATAAATTCTTAACTAAAAATATAATAGGAAACTTTTCGACGAAGAATAGTTGGATGTTTTTATTTAGTTCTATTAATTCAGTTCCCATTTAAGGGAAAGAGCGAAAACAAATAGAAAAAGGGGAAATTTTAAAAAGGGGAAATCTTAAAAATAGAGAATTTTTTTAAACAATAGAAAGAGAAGGGAACAGGGGAAACAGTCTAAGAAATAGAAACTATTTCGAAGTTTCTCATTTTTTCCGATTTTTTTCAACTTTAATAACAATTTAATTACACTTTTTCGAATTCAATCATTTTTTTCTATTAATATATTGAAAGTACATTGAATTCCGCGTGAAATGAGCTTTTTTGATTAGAATTGGTTGAAATTTGACTGAATTATCAAACACAATTTGTAGTGTTTTTTATACGATTTAATATATTTTACTATTAGAACTAAGTACTGCTTCAGCGAACGAGCTAAAATTTCATATCAGCTTACGCGGTAGTTGGGAATTCACCTGCTAAATTGGCAGTCTATTGTTTTCGTAGTAAATTTAACTATTTGATTGAAAATTAACTTTTTGTTTGAAAATTCAACCTTCTTCTTGATAATTCCTCCTTTTGGGTTATAAAATCTATTTTTTCGTAAAAAATTATACGATTTGGTTAAAAAATAACTTTTTGGTTGAAAATTCATATATGCGGGTTGAAAATTTAACTGTTTTCTCGAAAATTTCTCTCTTTTGGTTGAAAGTTCTATCATTTTCGTCGAAAATTGAACATTTTGGTTTAAAATTAACATTTTAGTCAATCATTTATATTTTCAGATTAAAAATTCAACTTTTTTTGTAGAGAATTCGACTTTTTGGTAGAAAATTAATTCTCTCGATCAAAAGTTAAACTACTTTGTTGAAATATCATTTTATTAGTTGATGATTCATCTTTTTAATTGAAATTTTTTATGTTTTATTGGAAATTTGTCTTTTAGGTATGAACATTTTATTTCTTTCGTAGAAAATTGAACTTTTTGGTTGTAAATTAATATTTCTGGGTTGAAAATTTGTCTTTTTGGGTAGAAAATTAATCCTCTTGATTGAGAGTCTAACTATGCTGTTAAACATTAATTTTATCAGTTGAAACCCCATCTCCTTGGTTGAAATGTGAACTATTTTGTTAAAAATTCTATTATTTTTGTAGAAAATTAAACTATTTGATTGAAAATGAACTTTTGTTTAAATTTATATATTCGGGGTAAATGATTATATATTATTTTCATAAAAAATTCAACGTTTTGGTTGAAAATGAACTTTTTCGTTGAAAATTCATATTTTCGGCATGAAAATTCAAATTTATGTATTTTGTTGTAAATTCGTTTGTTGGTAGAAGAATAATCTTCTGGATTGAAAATGGAACTACTTTGTTAGAAATTCATTTTATCAGTCAAATATATATATTTTTCTTTAAAAATTAAACTATTTCATTGAACATTCGTCTTTTTGAGTTGAAAATTCTATCATTTTCGTCAAAAATTAATCTACTCTTTCATTTTCGTTGAAAATAAAAATATTTGGTTGGAAATTTACTTTTTTGTTGAAAATTGATACTCTTGGGTTGAAAATTCGATTATTTGGTTGAAAAAATTCGTCTTTCTGGATTGAAAATTCTATTATTTTCGTCAAAAAATAAACTATTTGGTTGAAAATTAACTTTTTTCTTAAAAATTCATAATTTTGGGTTGAAAATTCAACTGTTTTTTAAGAAAAATCGTCTTTTTGGTTAAAAAATTCAAATATTTTCTCAAAATTTTGTCTTTTTGGTTTAAAAATTCTACTATTTCCGTCAAAAATTAAACTGTTTAGTTAAAAATTAACTTTTTTATTACAAAATCATACCTTTGAGTGGAAAATTCAACTGTTTTGTAGAAAATTCGTCTTTTTGGGTTAAGAATTCTATTATTTTCGTTTTTTTTTCTCGGTTTTTTTATCATAATATCAGACTTTAAGGGTGTTTGGTTGCAATGGACCTAGAATCGCCAAACGTATTTTTAATCATTAAAATTGAACTGTAAAGACTGTCTATTAACATGCTTAGCTTATTGAAATAATAAGAACCCTGTGTTCAGAGAATTGTCTACATTCATATGACTACGAACGACTACGATTACCTGCACGCGTTTGTGGATTAAAGATTAGCAACGTCAGATCCTTGATGGTCGACGTTACAAGATCATCTCACAATGAACGAACCAGCCCTGCTGAAATGTGAGCTGAAGATGTTCAGACTGTCGGCTATTCGCTGACATAAGTACACGAGATAGAGAGAAACCTAGCTTTCTTGGGAGAAAATCTTCCACAAATTAAATCCCAATCGAAAATTAATAATTAATATCAAATTAGGTCAAACTTTCAATTGAGAAACGCTCTAAATTAACAGCTGTTCAATTATCGAGTTCGAAATTGAGAATTTCTGAATAAAAACACTTAAAATAGACTTATTGCGAAATAAAATGTTTAAAATAAAAAATTTTATAATTGTAACAAATTTGTGGATTGGCATGCGAAAGAAGTGTAAAAATTAAAGGAAAATTTCCTATTTGTTTAAAAATTATATGTTAAAAAAAACTCAAAATTTAAGCGAAATCGGGTAATATGTCGATGCTTCAATTATTCTATACTGCTCCATGTCGCGTTTAGGCGGTGTACCGCGCCACGTCGCGATTGGGCGGTGTACAGCTCTCCGTCGCGACTGATCGCTGTACAGCTCCAAGCCCTGTGTATGAGCATTGGACCTGGAGCTGTCAAGCGCTCAAACGCGGCGGAGAGCCACGGAGAGTACACCGCCTAAAAGCTATGTGGAGCGGTATGGAATTGAGGCGTCGATTTGGGGGTCGCGCGGAGACCTTGAAGTTTTCCGTTGATTTAACAAGGCAAAAAGTCAGTTTTTTGTAAATCTAATATTTAAACGCGATATGTTATAAATAATTCCGTATTTCAGTATATTGTTATCAGAATTCGTTAATGAATAAAACTCAATCATAAATGTTGAGGGCGAATGGCTTTAAGTCACTTTTATGGGTACCCAAAGAAAACCCCATAAGTAACAAATTTGAATTTTACGTAATATTGCGGTTTATTATCGCTTTTTGCATGGTTTTTTTCATAAATAATCATTATTCGGTGTTTAGGAATGCCCAGTCATCTTTGAACTAATGTTTATTTGTTTAAACGTATTTTCTAGACTTAATGAGTTTTTCAATCAATGATAACAATAAAATAATTAGTTTAGTATGAGTCATTTGTTTTGCATGAAATCAGTAAAATAAAAAATAAAAAAATTAATTTACTTTTTAAAACATTTAAGAGAATTCTTAGAAAACAAAGGGTACCTAAAATATCCTAATCTTTCGAAAAATTCAAATTACCATTAAATAATTTAAATAACTGTAAAATTATTCAGGCAAAATATTTTATTATTATCATTGATTAAAGAACTCAATAATGTCTAAAAAATAGGTCATTTCGCGACTTACCTGGAAAACCCAATTCTTAAACAAATTGAAATTGATTGAACAATTGAAAATTAATTAATTGAAATTATGACGTTTCAGTCAAGAAAATTAACTTTCTACCCAAGTAGATGAATTCTCAACAAAATAGTTAAATTTTCAAGTTAAAAAGTCTAATTTTTTAGAGAACAGTTGACTTACTTCAAGCAGAAAAAGAAGAATTTTGAACAAGGAAGTTAATTTTTAATCAAGAAAGATGCATTTTTAACCATATAGTTGAATTTTCAACTAAAAAAGATCAATTTTCAACCAAAAATGTAACAGTTATATTTTCAGTTCAGAAAACTAATTTTCAACAAAAACAAACTTTTAACCAGATAAATTTGACTGAAAAATACGAATTTCTAACAAAATAGTGAAATTTCTAACCATAAACATAAATTTTGAGCAAAAAAGTTATATTCCGGCCAAATAGTTTAATTTTCTACTGAACTGTTGATTTTTTTACCAAAGAAGTTAATTTACGACAGAATAGTAGCATTTTCAACTATAACGATAAATCTTGAAACAAAAAAAAAAGAATTTTTTACAAAGTTGTTCAACTTTGAATCAAGCAGTTGATTTTTTGACAAAAAAAAATAAATTCTTGACGAAACATGTAATAATTAATATTTCCACATAAAAGATTTCAATTTGAAATAAATGAGAAGTATAATTCAACCAAAAAAGACGAATTTTCAACAAAATAGTTAAATCCTCAACCAAAATTAATAATCTTCAACCAAGCGGTTGCATTTTCAAAAAATTACATTTATTTTCAACCCTAAATTATTATTTTTTAATTTAAAATATGAATTTTCAATCAAAAATTGAATAATTACATTTTTAATCAAGAAAATTATAGCCTCAACCAAAAAAAACATGAATTTTGAGCAAAATAGTTAAATTTTCTACCAAAAAGATGAATTTCCAACTCAAATGATGAATCTCAAAAAAATGAATTTTCAGGAGAAGGTTTCATGACATTCAACCAAAAAGTTGATTTTTTCATCAAGCAGATTAATCTTCTTACCAAAAAGATTAATTTTCTTACAAAAAAGACGAATTGTCAACGAAATACATGAATTTTTAACTTTTCAACCGAATAGTTTTGTTTTAACCAAATAGTTGATTTTTCCACTGAAATAAATTAATTTTCAACCAAAGATGGAATGGTTAAATTTTCAGTTTGAAAAACTTAATTTTTAACGAAAAATAAAAAAAAAATTTAACAAAATAATTGAATCTTCTACCAAAATTAATTGCTTAATTTTGAACCAAACAGTTGCATTTTCAACGAAAAAGTATTTGCATTTCCAGTCAAAAAAATTATATTCTCAACGAAAACGAAGGAATTTTTAGCGAAACAGTAAAATTTTTAACCAAAGAGATGAATTTTTAACTAAAAAGGATACGTTTTCAACCAGAAATGTAATAGTTGAATTTTCAGTTACAAAACTTAATTTTCGACTGAAAACGAAATGAATTGTTCATTTATTTATTATTTTGAATGAAAGGGATATCTACAACTTAAACAAATATATCGTTAAAACATAAGATTGTCCACATATTTTTAAAATATTTTCTATCCAAATCTTACAAGAAATGTTAATTTAACAATTTTTTTTCAATTGAGCGTTTTAATGTTTTTTTTTATAATGCAGCATGTTTTTTTCAACTTTCGTGTTTCAAACTTTCGTAATTCTTTGAAATTTCAACCTTCTAAATTTGATTATTAAATATTACTCAAGGGTCGGACCCAATCGGACCGGGTGGGGTTTCCAATCCGAACCATTTCAAGTAATTTCTGTAACTTGAGCCGTAATTTATGGTATCTTAACGAAATCCGACCCAAATTCATTTAGTACATCACTAATACTATTATTAACAATTATTGTAATTGTTTCTAAAACTAATTCTAATTTCCTAAAGCTTCTAGAATATATAGAATAAATAAAAATTGGACAGAAATTGCAAACTTTTAAAAACATCCTGAACGAATTTCAGGGCTTTGATGGCTATCCTGGAGAGAAGGGTCATCTGGGAGAAGAAGGTGACGTAGTCTACGGAATAAAAGGAATGGCAGGAGACGTTGGTGAGCAAGGAGATCCTGCACCAGATCTCTATCCATTTGAGAGGGGAAATACGACAGGAACGAAAGGAGAGCGAGGTCCCCCAGGACCTAAAGGCGACGAAGGAAGTATGGGCCGACAAGGTTTACCTGGTGTTAAAGGACCACAGGTGAAATGATACATTTCTTATTCTTTTTTTTATTCAACTTTCAAATTTTTAATTTCATTCTGCATTCCCAATTTTCCTGAGAAATTTAAGAACACTTCAGCAAAGTTGAGTTTCTGATTATATGGAATTTTGATATTTTGTGATAAAAGTAAAAAGTATGGATCAAGCTGTGAGATTATTAGTCAATTAGTGTATTTTTGTGCGATCTATAACATATGATGACTGTGTGACGCTCTTCGCCTCGGGTGATTGCTAGAGAGATTAATTAGCTACCTTTGTCGGAGCGGTGTTGCGCAACGAACGTGTTGCTTACATAAGAAGCACGGGAATTCCTGATTTATCTAAAATTTATAATAATAATAATAATTATGAATATTTTCAGGGGCCTCCTGGACAACCAGGTTTAAAAGGACTGAAGGGAGAACAAGGTGATGATGGTCCCAGAGGAAAGCAGGGTGTTTCTGGACCATCGGGTCCTCTCGGAGAAAAGGGAGAGAAAGGAGCTCCTGGATTCGAAGGACGTCCAGGAACAGATGGCTATACTGTATGTTGAATATAACAAAATTATCATTGAATTGTTAAATTTTATGTTGCAATGGAGTCATTTCTAAAAAAATTTGTCTCAAAACAAATTTTTTTACCAAATAATAATATTGTAAATTTCAAATTTTGGGTCAAAAAGTTACTTTGACCTTTTTAAATAATTATAATAATTAATAAAAAAGACGCGTAAAAGTGTTTTAAAATCGCGTGATTTCTACGAGTTTTAATTGGCGAAATGACGGATGACGTCAGAGGTTATTCATATCAAGTGACGTCATCGTGGCGCGAAAAAATTGACATTTTAAATTATAATTTCTATTGTTTCAAAATTATAAATAAATAACACTACTCTCTTCATTTAAAGGTATATTATTATTATGCATAAAAAATGCAAATTTCCAACGAAAAATTCTGACATAACCAGTTATTGTCGAAATATTCCAAATATTCATTAAAATCTCACAATGTTTTATTAATAATAACAATTTTAGACGAAAAACACTAACATAACAGAAAATTCTTTTATATTGTAAATATTTTTCTAAGTCTAACATTTTTTATTTAAAATAAACGTTTTCCGCTTTAAAATGTTAATATAACCTAAAATTGTTCCAAAATTTTAAATGTGTGTTAAAAATGTAAATTGGAAATATTATATAAACTATTATTTTATATTATAATTTTCTATTTCTAATATTTTCTATTTCGGGCATTGTACAGTAGGGTGGTCCAAAAATGCATTGGAAATTTTTTTTTGAATTCTTATTGGGACACCCCCCAAATTTGCTCGAATCCACCCAAAAATAAATCCATTCTTTGTTGTTTTGAAAAAAAATGCTATTTAGGAGTGGCGCAATCCCCATGAAGTTCAACATGTATTTCCCATAAGAAAAAAAGACGTTTTTGTAAATCTTATTCAGAATCCTCAATATTATCTCAATCGAGTTGAGACTCGACATTTCTCTTCATAATTAGCCATAGAATACGAATAAAATATCACTTTTCAAATAGCACCCCCATAAGTCTGTTTTATAGGGTCCCAAAGAAACCCCATAAGTGAAAAAATGGGTTTTGCGAGTTTTTGGCGCTAATTATTATTTTTTTGCGTTTTTTTTAATGCGAATTGTTTTTCATACATAAAATATGACTTTACACTGAAAATTATATATTTGAATGAATTCTTTAAGCAATTTATTATTGTTTTTAGCAATTTTCTCATAGAATGGATTTAGAAAGACGCGGTTTTCTCACAAAATTTGCCATTTTTTGTCCAATTTTTAATTATAGGGAAGTGATAGCTCATCAATGTTAACAATAGTGATTGTTTAAACAATTTATTATAATTATTAATAATATTATATTTGAATAATGCTAGAAAGATGCGGATTTTTTTTAAATTTCTGGCTGTTTGTCCAATTTTCATATGCAGTGAAGTAATAATAAATTCAAGTTAACAAAATAATTGTTTAAACAATTCAATATAATTATTAATAATATTATATTTGAATAATGCTGAAAAGATGCGGTTTTTTTTTAATTTCTAGTTTTTTGTCCACTTTTCATTCGGAGTGAAGTAATAATGAATTAAAGTTAACAAAATAATTGTTTAAACAATTTATTATACTCATTAATAATATAATAATTGAATAATGCTAGAAAGATGGGTTTTTTTTTTAATTCATGGCTTTTTGTTTAATTTTCATTTGGAGTGAAGTAATAATGAATTCAAGTTAACAAAATAATTGTTTAAACAATTTATTATCATTGTTAATAATATTCTATTTGCTTAATTGCTAGAATGTTGTGGCTTTTTCTGAAATTGTCAACTGTTTGTTTATTTTTTGCGCCTGATAGTTGCGGTTTTTGGCCATTTTTACCTTTCGGTCCTTTTTTCACATAGTGAGGTAATAATTAATTAAAGTTAACAGAAAAGTTGTTTAAACAATTCACTATTGTTCATAACTATCTTTTCTCAGATAAGTGCTAGAAAGTGGCGGTTTTTTCTAAAATCTTTCACTTTGCATCGCCTTTTTATTTATGAACAAGTAATAAGTCAACCACAACAGAAATGATTTTTCGAAAGATATTGTTGTTTTAAGTGAATTATTTTAGCTCTTTTCCAAATGCTTAAAAGAATTAATTTAAAGAAAAAAAAAGCTGTTTTACGCAAGAGGCAAAAACAAAGAATTTTAAATATCTGTTTTATTTCAGAAAAAAATATATTCACGAAAGGGAAAGAGATTATTGAAAATATAGTTTTCTCTAATGCTTATTTATTAATTGTTATTAATTAAGCAGGCGAAACAAAGTGAATGATTTTAGAAAAAACCGCCACTTTCTAGCACTTATATGAGAAAAGATGGGTATAAACAATATTAAATTGTTTGAACAACTTTTTTGTTAACTTTTTTTAATTATTACCTTCATAAGTGAAAAAAGGACAGAAAGGTAATAATTGCCCAAAAACCGCAACTATCAGGCGCAATCGATATAGATGAACATAGTCATAAACAATAATAATTTGTTTAAACAATTATTTTTGCTGAATCTGATTAATTATTAAGACACGCCTAATAAAAAATAAACAAACAGTTGAAAATTTCAGAAAAACTCACAACATTCTACCAATTAAGCAAATAGAATATTATTAACAATGATAATAAATTGTTCAAACAATTATTTTGTTAACTTCAATTCATTATTACTTCACTCCAAATGAAAATTGGACAAAAAGCCAAAAATTTAAAAAAAAAAACGCATATTTCTTGCATTATTCAAATATAATATTATTAGTAATTATAATAAATTGTTTAAACAATTATTTTGTTAACTTGAATTTATTATTACTTCACTACAGATGAAAATTGGACAAAAATCCAGAAATTAAAAAAAAATCCGCATCTTTCTAGCATTATTCAAATATAATATTCTCTAATTGAAAATTGGACAACAAATGGAAAATTTGTGAAAAAACCGCGTCTTTCTAACTCCATTCTGTGAGAAAATTGCTAAAAACAATAATAAATTGTTTAAACAATTCATGAAAATATCTAATTTTCAGTATAAAGTCATATTTTATGTATTAGAAACAATTCGGATTTAAAAAACCGCAAAAAGATCATAATTAGCGCCAAAAACTCGCAAAACCCATTTTTTCACTTATGGGGTTTCTTTGAGACCCTATAAAACAGACTTATGGTGTTGGTTTTTGAGAAGTGATATTTTATTCTTATTCTATGGCTAATTGTGAAGAGAAATGTTGAGTTCCAACTCGATTGAGATAATACTGAGGATTCTGAATAAGATTTACAAAAACATCTTTTTTTCTTATGGGAAATACATGTTAAACTTCATGGGGCTTGTGCCACTCCTAAATAGCATTTTTTTCCAAACAACAAAAAATGGATTTATTTTTGGGTGGATTCGAACAAATTTGGGGGTGTCCCCATAAAAATTAAAAAAAAAAAAAATTTGGACCACCATATTGTACAGTGTCGGATATTTTATAATTCGATTATTTTCTATCGGAAATTTCATTATTCGGAAATTAACATTCAATAATATTATAAACTGTTCAGGAATGTTATCGTTTGTCAATTTTCAAAATTCGTTATTTTTATAATTACGGCAATTCTCTATTGCACTAATATTTTCTATTGCGGGAATTTTATAGTGTAGGGAATTTCATTTTTTAGGATTCTCTGGATCCACAAAATTAAATTAATTTTAGCATTTTCATTCTGAAACTACTGAAAACACATAATAAGCAATAAAACCAATATAATTAAATCAGTGTTTGAAAACTTTTTTAAAAAGAATTTATGTGAAGTGGTACAAGTGCCAATTCGTGTTTTGGAGACTCAAAAAGTATTCAAAATAGAAAAGTTCAATAACTTGAAAAAAATTTCAAGTGAAATCTTTGGCAATCTATATTTTTTTATTAAACAAATAAGTAGCCGAAGGTTTTAAAGAATCTAAGATGTAAAGGTCTACTTTGAGTCCAGCATAGAATTGACCAATACTTAAACTTGGAATATATAATTAATTAAATTATCAAATTAAAATTTAATTATCCCTGCAGGGTGAACCAGGAGAACCAGGCAATGCTGGGCCACCAGGGAGGCAAGGCGCAGAGGGAGAAAAGGGAGCTTACATACCAGAACTCGACGAAATGGTACCTGGAAGTATAGGACCTCAAGGAGATTTAGGTAACATAAACAAACTATAAATTTATAAAAAACTTTGAAATAAAGATGCCTAAAAATTATTATTAATCTTAATATTTTCCGAACAGGTCCACCTGGTGAAAAAGGAGAATCTGGAACGCCCGGATCTGCAGGAAATGTTGGTTATATCGGACCAGCAGGTCCTCCAGGACCACCAGGAGCTCCCGGAACACCAGGTCTGCCGGGATCTTCCATCAAGGGAGAACGAGGAGACGATGGTAAATTTTGGAATTTTTTTTCTAGATCAAATCGGAAATTTTATTCGAAGTTCATTTTCAAATTATGTTATTTTTCATTCAAGGAATGCCGGGACAAGTTGGACCCATTGGCCCTCCAGGATATCCAGGTGTTTCTGGTGAACCTGGTGAAAAGGGACATCCTGGTCTTACTGTAGTGGGACCACGTGGACTAGATGGAAAACAAGGCTTCGATGGATTCCCTGGACTCATTGGAGATCGGGGTGATAATGGACCACCAGGTAAATTAAAACTCACGATTACAAAAATCATGTAGGGGTATCAACAGGAAGCGTATTAGAGCAATTTTGTGAAGGTAGCTGACGAGTGCAGCTCGGCTCTCACATGCGGAGAACCCTGATTAGACCAGCAGTAAGGTTATCCGGATGTGAGAGCCGAGCTGCGTTTATCGGCTAACTTCATAGTGGTTCCAATCCGCTCCCTAATTATCAGACTTGATAGCCCGAAATGTTCGAAAAAAGGAAGATAAATTCTTTTAATTAAAAATAATGTACAAGTATCATATTTAATTAAATATTAAACGCTTAAGTTTTCAACAAAAAATGGAATAGATGAATTTTACGTTGAAAAAATTAATTTTCTACTAAAGCAAAACGAATTTTCAAGCAGTTGAATTCAACCAAAAAAGGCTAATTTAAAAAAAAAATTGTAATCTTCAACCAAATCACATTTATTTTCCACCAGGGTTGAATTTTCAATCAAGAAATATTTGTTAGTCAAGTGAGAAACCAAATTTCGACCAAATTGTTGAATTTCCAAACTAAAAAGACGATTTTTCCAAAATACAGTTCAATATTCAACAATAGAGGTGGATTTTCAACAAAAAAATTTATTTTCAAACAAAAAAGATTAAACTTTAATGACTGAATAGTTCCACGTTCAAACAAATAGTTACACTCAGAAAAATATTATTTTCAACTGAACAGTTGCATTTACAACCTTATAGTTAAACTTTCAATTAACAGAAAAGAATTTTCAAAAAATAAATTAAATTTTCAAGAAAATAGTTTAATTTTTAATTAAATAGCTGTTTTTTAATATATAACTATGAATTTTGAAGTAAGAATATTAGTTTTCTAACAAACGATGTCTTTTCAACAAAATAAAATGCATTTTCAAACAAATAATTGGAGTTTTAACAAAAAAATATAAGCTTTCAACCAAAAATTAAACAGATAGATTTCCAGTTTAAAAAATTAATTTTCAACAAAAATAAAATTAATTTTCAACTAGTTTATTTCGACAAAAAATATGAGTTAAAAAAATCAATCTTCAACCAAATCAGATTAATTTGCAAGCAGAGTTGAATTTTCAACCAAGAAAAATTGGTTAGTTATTGCAGAAAAAAATTCTCACCTGAATTGTTGAATTTTCAACCATAAAGATTAATTTTCCACCAAAAGAGACAAATTTTCAACGAAAAAGTTGATTTTTCAAACTCAAAAAGTGAATGTTCTAGTAAATGGTTGACTTTTATACCCGAAAAGATGAATTTTCAACAAAAAAGTTAATTTTCAACCAAGAAAAATTATTTTTCAACTAATTGATGAAATTTTCAAAAAAAGAAAAGATTGAATGTCAACGAAAAACAGTTGCATTTTTAACCAAATAGTTGCATCTTTAAGGCAAAAAGACAAATTTCCATTTTAAAAATCCGAATAGTTGAATTTTCAAATGAAAAAGATACATTTATAACAAAAAAAAAATAATTTTCTTTGCAAAAATTAAATAGTTAAATTTGCAGCTAAAAAAATTAGTTTAAAAAAATATATATTTTCAACAAAATGTTTGCACTTTCAGTCAAAGAGATGAAGACAAAAGTTATAAATCTCCGACAAAAACAATCTCAACGAAAAATGTAATAGTTGATATTACAACCAAGAAATAATATTATTTAGAATCCAAAATGATTAAATTCATCTAAGAATTCAAAATTTTAAGAAACCGTTGATTTTTTAACGAAAAAAGGGTTTTCGGACAAGAAAGAAATAAAATTTCAAATCAGCTGTTGAATTTTCAACCCAAAAAGACGAATTTTCAACAAAATAATTACATTTTCCACCAAAGAAAATTCAAATTAAATTAATCTTCAACCAAAAAACTGAATTTTTAATAATGTATTATAACTTTTAGCCAAATAGATGAAATTCAAAACTAAAGAAGGAAAAGTTTTAACCAAATACTTGAACTTTCAAATAATAAAGATACAATTTCAACAACATTCTATACAAAACAATTGAATTTTTGATCTTAAAATATGACTTTTCAACCAAAAAGTTAATTTTTGACCAAATAGTTGAAGTTTTTACTAAAATAATAGAATTTTTAACCCAAAAAGAATAATTTTCAAAAAAAGTTGAATGTTTAATCCAAAAAGACGAATTTTCTAAAAAAAAAAGTTAAATTTTGTACCCAAATATATGCATTTTCAACTGAAAATGAAATTGCTAATTCAGAGTTTAAGCAATCGATTTGAACAACGTAAAAGAATCAATTTTCAACAAAAAAGATGAATTCTCAAATAAAACTAAAATAGTTGAATTTTTAATGTATCTACTTTCAATATACCTGTGTCAAATAAAATTAATTTTTAACAAAGAAAATCAAATTTCAGCCAAACAGTTGAATTTTCGACCAAAAAGATGAATTTTCTACAAAAATAATAGAATTTTTAACCAACAAAAATGAATTTTCAACAAAAAAGTTGAATTTTTTATCCAAAAACATAAGTTTACCACTTAAAAGCTGAATTTTAAATCCAAACATATGAATTTTCAACAAAAAAAGTTATTTTTTTGCAGTTCAAGAAACTGATTTCTAATGACGAAAAAAATCAACTGTCAACCAAGTAGTTGGATTTTCAACCGAAAAAGATTAATCCTCAACGAAAACTGTAAAAATTGAATTCTTAATATATCTTCTTTTATATATCTTCCACCAATAAAATTAATTTTCAACGAAGAAGTTATATTTTAAACCAAGTAGTTGAATTTTCTACCAAATAAAAAATTACTTTCCAACAAAATAGTTCAATTTCCAATAAAATAGTAGAATTTATAACTAAAAAATAAAGTTTCCTGAACCAAATATATATTAGTAGACTTTTTAATTAAAGATAATTATTTCAAAAATGATTTTTTTTTTTCTAAAATAGGAGACAAAGGTTTTCCCGGAAAAGGTGTTAGGATTCGGGGACCACCTGGAGAACATGGACTTCCGGGACCACCTGGTTTCGCAGGAGAGTCAGGAACTCCAGGTTTGCCAGGTCCTAATGGACTAAAAGGTGTACGGGGAGACGACTGTGGTATATGCACACCAGGTGAGTTTCATTTTTTTTTCCTCTTGTGAATCTAATTTACAAATAATTAATTTTACTTCATGATAGAATTTATTTTAAAATGTTTCTGAACATTGTTTATAAAAGAGAACAATTTAATTGCAAATTATTTTTTAATACTGAGAAATACTTATGTTTTCAACATTTTTCTACCGCAGTATACTTTGTAAATTTGCTCATATTTTCAAAGAGATGATAAAAAAGAAATGATGACCAAAAACTTAGAATATCCTAATTCACAAAGTACCGATAGTACAATTTCTGAATTTTTTAAAATGATTTAAGTTTTATTTTAAGAGATTAATTTTAATTTTTGAAGAAACTTTAGAACATTTCAAAATATTTTCAAAAATGTCAAAAAAGAATCAAGCAAATTTTAGGGCAACTTTTTTAATTAGACCAATTTTTTGTTAATTTTAGGAATAATTCGAGTAATATTGATCAATGTTTAGAAGGTTCAGAAGTTTATGCAGAATTTTTTGAAAAACTTGTGAAAAATTCGAATTATTTTCAAACATATTTATAGGGTGTAAAACTTTCGAAAAGAATAAAAAATAATTAAAAATTTGAAAATATTTCAAACAACTCAAAACAACACGTAGATTTTTGAAGATTGCGAAAAAAATTTTTTAAACTTTTTAATAATTTTGAAAGGTTTCCAGAGAATATCAAATTTTTCTTATAGTTCATAGGAAAATGTCAAATGATTATTTTAATTGAAAAAATGTAATTTAAGATAAAATTGAAAAAGATTTCGAAAGATTTCCAAAATTGCAAAAAAAGTGTGGAAGATTTGAATGCAATTCTTTTCATTTTGTAGAATTTTGAAAGGTTTCAAGAGAGTAAAAAAATTGTCTTGGGATTCATAAGAAAATTTCAAATGACCTTTTATTTTTAGAAATTAATTCTAAGAGAATATTGAAAAAAAGTTCAAAACATTTCAAACGATTTCCTAAAATTTTAAAGAAGAATGTAAAATATTTTAAAGCAAAATTTTTCAATTTGGCATGATTGCAAGATCTTAGAAAACATTCCAGTAAGTTTGAGAGATATTTAGAAGTTTCAAAAAAATTCAAAAATAATTTAAAACTTAAAAATATTTCAACAAATTTAAAACAAAATGTAGATTTTTTGAAATTTCAACAAAATTTAGAAGCATTTGAAAAACTTTCAAAAATATGAAAAGAATGGAACAATTTTCTAAGAATCCTGGTAAATTTTTTAACGATTTTGTATTTTGAAAAATTAATTTCAAGTCCATTCGTATCTATTTGAATGTGTATTTATGTGCATCTATTTAAAAAGATTTCAAACCATTTCAAAGGATTTCCAAATGATTCACAATTTTTTTAAATATTAGGAAGCATTCGAATCATTTTAAAAGATGTTAAGAACGTTTAGAAGTTTTGAAAAGATTTAAAAATAATTTAGAAAAGATTTCAAAAAATTCAAAACGAAATGTAGATTCAGGCAGATTTGGAAAGAAATTATAAGCTTTTTAAGAAATTTTAAAGGTTTTAAGAGAGTGAAAAAATGTTCTTACGATTCATGGAGAAATGTAAAATGATTCTTCATTTTTTCATTATTAGTATTATTCATTAGAAGAATAGCCAGCATAAGCTAATACATTTGCCTACCGTTCGACTTAAGTCTAGCAGGTGGTTTTGAAAAATTGATTTTAAGAGAATATCTAAAAAGATTTCCAAACATTTTAAAATATTTCCAAAATTACCAAAAAATAATCTTTAAGATTCTAAGGCAATTTTTTTAATTTGTCAGAATTTGGAAAGGTTTTAAGAGAATAGAACATTTTTCTTAAGATTTGTGGGAAAAATTCATATGCTTTTTCATTTTAAAAAACTAATTTTAAGAGAAAATTGAGAAAATTGAAATTCAGACGTTTTTAAAAGGTTCAGTTATAATTTGAACGAAATGTAGATTTTTGGAAGATTTCGAAAAAAATGTAGGAACTTTTCAAAATTTTCTAAAGGTTTGAAGAAAATGAAAAATAATTCTTAAGCACGCTTGCCGCGGATCTAACTGGGGTTGTACCCATGTGAGAGCCGAGCTGCGCTTGTCAGATAACTTCACAGTGGCTCTAATCCGCTCCCTGAATTATTATTATTGACATTTTTTTACAGGATTCCCTGGATTGAAGGGAGAACAAGGAGAATCTGGAAGAATGGGATTTTCAGGCACTCCTGGATATGCCGGATTCCCAGGTCCCCGAGGAAGAAAAGGAATTGCAGGAAAGGCTGGAGTAATGGGTCCAGCAGGTCTAGAAGGTACCAGTGGTCGACCTGGAATTGCGGGTGCTACTGGTCCTAAGGGAGAACCGGGAAGAGTTTATTGGCCACCTAGAAATGCCACTATTGCACCACCTGGAGACAAGGGTGACAAAGGTTTCCCTGGTCCAGAAGGATTTCCAGGACCGAAAGGTCGACCTGGACCAGAAGGTGATCTAGGATTCGAAGGACCCAAGGGAGAAAAGGTGATATTCGCATTCGATCAAATCTTAAGAAAAATTGAAGAAAAAAAATGATAAAAAATGAAAAAATAATATAATGAATAATAAATAATACATTTTTGGAATTAAAAAAAAATACATTTTTTAGCAAAAATGAAATAGACACATTTTCAGTTAATAAATGAAGTTTTAAACAACAAAAAAACACGAATTTTTAACAAAATATTTGAATTTTCTACCAAAGAAATTATTTTTTAACTAAAATGATGAATCTTAAAAAAAAATTAATTTTTCACCAAATAGTTGAATTTTCAACTAAAAATTATACATTTTCAACATAAAATAAAACAGTTAAATTTTCAGTAAAAAAATATTAATTTTCTACCAAATAGAATAAATTTTCAACAAAATAGTTATTTTTTCAACCACGGAGCTTAAATTTTCTGCCAAAAAGACAACTTTTCAACAAAACTGAAGAACCGCATTTTCAACCAAAAAAAATCAATTTTCAACCAAGAAGATTAATTTTCTACCAAAAAGGAGGAATTTTTAACAATATACATGAGTTTTTCACTAAAAAGATCAATTTTCAACCGAAAATGGGATACTTATATTGTAAGTTTAAAAAATTAATTTCTAATCAAATAAATGAATTGTCAAACGAAAAGATGAATTTTTCACTAAAAAAATTTATATCTTAAAACGATACACGATTTTTCCACACACAAAAAAAAAGAATTTTCAACCATGTAGTTTAATTTTCTAACAAAAGAAGGTTTTTCAAGTACAATGAAGAATCGTCAAGCAAACAAATTATTTGTTAACAAAGTATTTTCACTTTCGACTAAGCCCTTTAATTTACAACAAAAAAAGACAATTTTTTTGAAAAGTCGTTGAATGCTCAACCAAAACAAATGTATTTTCAAACAAACAATTGAATTTTTGGCCAAAAAATATGAAATTTCTACGATAACGGATTAATTTTCAAACAAAAAAGGCGATTTTTCAACAAAAGAATTGAATTTTCAACAAAAAAAGATTTTCCAGTCAATAAAAAAACATGTCTTCAGAATTTGCATGCCGAAAAAACAAATCTTCTATAAAACAGTTGAATTTTCAACAAAAAAGTTAATCTTCAACCAAATAGTTTAATTTTCTATCAAAATAGTAGAATTCTGAACTAAAAAATATTCCAAAATTGAGCGTGAGAACTAATACACTCATGAAGTGTTTTTATTGTTTATTATAAATTTATTTATTATTTATTATTATTTATTTTATTATTTATTGTTTTAAGTGTTTATTCATTAGGTTTATAAAAACTCATTAAGATTTTTAGTAGGTTAAGGGGGGGGGGGGGGTCACAGAAAAATTTCACACTATCTTGCATATGGAGAGGGGAGGTTGAAAATTTAAAAAAAGCGCCTTACGTAATTTGTGGATGGCCCCACAACTTCAACTTCAGTTTATTGAAAATTCTGTGACTCTTACGCTTATGTATGAATTTTTGAAAATTTTCCGCGTATTCAAAATATTGTATTTTCAATTATAGCAATATTTAAATTAAAAAGGATAAGTTTTTCGAAAATAGGAGAAAAAGGGGAATTCAAAAAAGGACAAACACAGGGCGTTAGGGAAAAGACTGTTCCCCTCACGCAGCTGAGGGACCTCCAGACTTCTGCCACGGATCCTTGCTAGGAGGAGTCCTTTGTACTTAATAAAGAATAAAATACGAAACATATTTTTCAAATTTTCCAGTTAGTTATTCAAAAATATTACATTCGAAATGTAAGATTTTTGTCGATTCCAACTATATCTCCGAGAAATGCAAGTTACAATTTTCGGAATTTTTAGATTCAATATATTATAGAAAATTTCATAATTGTAAATGAAAATGTGGTACTTTGTAACTAAATTTTCCTATATTTACCATCATTTTACGAAACATGGAACAACATAAATCTTCTAGACATGTTTCATAAAATTAAGACATTTCCAACAGTAGAGTCATGCTAATTCTCAACTTATTAAGGAAAGTAACATATCCGTGGAATCGTCCAAAATCGTAGATTTCGAATGTAGTATTTCTAAATTACTAATAGCAAAATCAAGAAATGTAATGTTTCGAAAGTAACCCCTCTGACAAGGGTGGGTGTTAGCAGTCTGAAGGACCCTCAGCTGCGTGAGGGGAAGTTGGGCAGTGGGGGTAGAGTAAGCATAGTAGACGGTGATCAAATGGAGAGTGTATGCTGCCCAACCCGGGCGATTTAAGGGTGGGTGTTAGCAGTCTGAAGGAACCTCAGCTGCGTGAGGGGAACATGGGCAGTGGAAGTAGAATAAGCAAAGTAGACGGCGAACAAATGGAGAGTGAATGCTGCCCAACCCGGGCGATATAAGGATCGGTGGCAGCAGTCTGAAGGTCACTCAGCTGCGTGAGGGGAATTTCGGCAGTGGGGGTAGAGTAAGCAAAGTAGACGGCGATCAAATGGAGAGTGGATGCTGCCCAACCCGGACGATATAAGGGTCGGTGGCAGCAGTCTGAAGGTCACTCAGCCGCGTGAGGGGAAGTTGGGTAGTGGGATAGAGGAAACAAGTAGACGTTAATCAAATGGGCACTACCCAGCAAGCCTGTTATTGCAAACCAATCAAGATAAAAATAAGAATAAATTTATTAATATAGGGTAAACACGGCGAGCCTGGATTTCCTGGTCGAGATGCATACGATGGAATGCCTGGTCTTATTGGAATGAAAGGAGAACCTGCTTTAATACCAAAGCATATGTTAAGAGGTGACAAAGGTATTCCTGGTATAGATGGTCTCAAGGGTGAAATGGGAATCGTAGGAGCTAAAGGACAACGAGGAGATTCAGGAGCTGCGTTTTTCCAAGATATAAAGGGGGACAAGGGTATCAAAGGATTTCCGGGAGAAGCAGGTATGAAACAATTGTATATTATGCACCAAGGGGGAAAAGCGAGACTTTTTCGAAGAGTATATTTTCAGTACGAGCCGGAGACGAGTACTGAAAATATACACAGGTCGTCAAACGTCCCCTCTCCCTTGCTACATACGCATACTTTTTTATAAAAAATGTATGATTTCAGACGTTTTTTGTGTTACAGACATGATTTCTGCTTATATGGAGAAATTCTAGAAACTTTATTTTCCGTTTATTATGTGTTTAAGAAGTTTTAAAAAATCATAGAAATTCATGGTAAATTTAATTTTCGAAATTATGAAATTTTGATATTTATGATATTTTGAGAAGAAAACCTTTTCTGTACATTTAGTGCGGGGCCTTTTTGAAAACTTTTGAAATTTTAAAAATTATTGTACATTTAAGGAATTTTTGTAATTCTCGGAAATTCAAAGTATCCAAAAATTCCCAAACTTTCTAGAAAGAGATGAATTTCCAGCCATAAAAGTGAATTCTCAACTAAAAATGTAATGGTTGATATTTCCACCAAAAAATATTTTATTTTTGAATGGAAAATAGTTGAATTAAAAAAAAGGACTTTTATTAACGTAATTGGGTATAAAACCATACAGATTAATTTTTAATCCAACAAGAGAAATTTTTAACAAAATGATTAATTGTAAAGCCACAAGAAAATAATTTTCTACAAAAAAGTTGAATTTTCGACCCAAAAAAAGATGAGTTTGCAACAAAATAAATCCATTTTTAATTAAAAAAGATACAATTTCAAGCAAGAATGGATCACACATTCTTAGTCAAAAACTAAAATGATTAAAAACAACAAAAAAAACCGAGTTAAAAAAAAATTGTTCAATTCCCAAACAAAGGAATAAAATTTTAACTAAAATAATGAATTTTCAACAAAATCAAATAAATTTTCAACATAATAGTTCAATTCTCAATGAAAAAGATTGAATTCCTACTAAGAAAAACAAGAAATCAATCAGTGAAATTTTCAACCAAAAATGAAATACTTAACTTTTCAGTTGAAAAATTAATTTAAGAAAAAAATTAACATTTTACCAAATGAAATGAATTTTCAAGAAAATAGTTAAATTTTCAACCAAGAAGACTAAATTTGTACCAAAAAGACCAATTTTCAACGAAACAGTGGAATTTTCAACTAAAAATATAAATATTTAAACATTCAAACCAATTTTGCATTTTGAACCAAGAAGATCAATTAAAAAAAAATTCTTATCCAAGAAGATTATTTTCTACCAAAAAGGACAAATTTGTAACAAAATAAATGCGTTTTTAACTAAAAAATATAAATTTTCAACCGATATTGTAATAGTTATATTGTAAGTAAAAAAAAAGAATTTCCAACAAATCAGTTAAATTTCCAACAACAAAGAAAGGTTTTTCAACTGAAGTTATGAATTATTAAACAAAAAAAAATAATTTTTAACAAAGTAGTTCCACTTTCAACTAAGTAGTTGAATTTTCAACCAAGAAAGATGAATCCTCAACAAATTTCCAACAAAATAGTTGAATCCTCAACCAACACAGCTCATTTTTCGCCCAAACAGTTGGATTTTTAGCCAAAAAAGATGAAATTTCTACGATAATATATGAATTTTGAAACCAAACCGGCGAGTTTTCAATAAAAGAGTTGAATTTTCAACCAAGGAAGATTTTTTAGTCAATAAAGAAAAATATTTCATTTGAATTTGCATGCCAAAAAGACAGAAATTAAAATTTTTTAATGTACGGAAATTCAGAGTATCCAAAAATGTCCAGAAATTTACTGTACTTTATCGCTTCTAGTTGGTCTAATCTGTCAACGAAATCAACTAATCGCTTGATAATTTTAATTATTCACCTCCGACGTCACTTTTTACTCCCTAGGGTCTGAAAAATATTTTTCACTCCCTAGGGATTGAAAAGCAGAACTTTAGCCCCGCTCCATATACATTAAAAAGTGCTCAAATCATGCATATGTTATGAAAAATATTGAAATAAGAAGATATACGCCAAGTAGAAAGAATGATAAGAAATTCAATATTTAAATAATGACAATTCGTGTTTTTTAATTTCAGGATTTGATGGATATAAGGGGTTCAAAGGACGAATAGGTGATCAAGGATATTCAGGATTGCCAGGACCAAGGGGACCTGAAGGTCGTTCATTACAGGGTCAACCAGGTTTAAAAGGCTATCGTGGAATGCCAGGAGACCAAGGACTACGTGGATCTCCAGGAGGCCCAGGTGCAAGAGGACCTGATGGTTACGAAGTATGTTCTCTTAAAGTTTATTTTATTTATATTTATACGAGAAAATATTTTATTTATTTGAAATTATGGGATAATAAATATTTCAGTCTTCACACCCCAAAATGATTTTTAAACAGGGGAAATAGGGTGACTCTAAACGAAAATAGGGGAGCAAATGATTTAAAGCCCAAATTAATGTAGGTACTATATTAAGTTCAAAATAAAACACTCTAAATTCCGAAGATTTCAAGTCTAAATATATTGTATTTTTAACAACACAGTTGAACTTTGAGGCAAAAAAGATTTTCTATCAAAAGAGATAAATTTTCAAAAAAAGAGTATTTTTGACCAGAAACTACTATTTAACAAATTAATGAAATTTTCAATAAAAGAAATTAATTTTTAAATAAATTTATTGTTGAAATTTCAAGCAAAAGAGAGAAATTTTCAACAAAATAGCTCAATTTTCAACCGAACAAATGAATTTACAACTAAAAAAATTAATTTTTAACAAGGCAGTTCCACTTTCAACCAAGTAGTTGTATTTTCGACAGAAAAAATACATTCGCAACAAAAAATGTTATAGTTGAAATGTATGCCGAAAAAGATTATAATTTGAAATCAAAAACAGTTGAATTCAACCATAAGCGACCAATTTTCAACAAAATAATTGAATCGTGAACCAAAACAAATTAATTTTTAGTCAAACAGTGGCATTTTTCACCAAAATATTACATTTCTACCGAAAAAGATGAATTTTAATGTGTATGAATATTCAGCAAAATAATTAAATTTTAAACCAAAGGGATGTATCTCCAACCATAAAGAGAAAATTTCAACCAAGTAATTAAACTTTCAACCACATATTGACAATTTTAAGCAAAAAGGATTTTTATTTAAAATTAGAAACAGTTAAATTCATCTAAAAAGACGAATTCTTAGCAATTCAAACAGTTGCATTTTCAGTTGAAAAATAAACTTTCAACAAAACAAAAACAAATTTTCAATAAATTAATTCAATTTCTTAACTGAAAAGATGAATCTTCAACAAAAGACAACTTTTCCATCCAGAAAAGATGAATGTTCAACAAAATAGCTAAATTTTTAATGAAATAATAAAATCTTAAAACAAATCGTAGAAATTGTAACCAAAAGAAATAAATTCTGAACCAAAAATATGATAGTAAACTTTTCAACCAAAAATATGATAGTAAACTTTTTAACCAAAAAGAAGACTAAGTGTAGAATAAAACTATTTTTGTGAAGAGTTGCGAAGTCTGAAATTTGTTTAACTAATTTATTTTTGGCTACTGTATTTATTTTCTATATAAAAATAATTCCACCTAATCTTGAGATAATTACATTTTTTTTAGGGTTACCTAGGGCAAAAGGGAGATCGTGGTGATCCGGGTACGAACGTGATGTACGGAGATACAGGAGTCAGAGGGCCTCCAGGAGAAAAAGGAGAGTATGGTGAGCCAGGACCTCAGGGATATTCAGGCAGGCCTGGTTATGATGGAGTGAAAGGATCCAAGGGAGGGAAAGGAGCACCAGGTTTTATGGGACAATCTGGACTTCAGGTAAGAATAAAAATAAAAGTTTTGAAATTACTAATTATTATTATATATAATAATTGAAAATGTTTAAATATCATTTTAAATTCGAAAATGCTTCATTTTTAATGACTTAGTTTCACGATCCTAATTTAAGAATACTTCAATTCTTAAACCGCGTATGGTATTCTTCAATTTTTGAGGCTTCAAGTTTAAATTCATCAATTTAAAAAGTCTTTAATCAGAATTAAGCATTTTTTTAGTAAAAATATATCCAATCGCTTTGAATGTCTCTTGACACTACATGATATGATACTTAATAATATTTATCATCTTCAACATGTGTATATTTTCAATTTAAAATTGAAAAGTGGCAGTACAGAACTATATAACACACATTTTTACCGAAACTGTGCTTTTTGCATGAAAAGTTCTCAAGAAATAAAATATACATTTAGGTAAATGAATTTTTCAAAAAAATTTTTACAATAATTATTGTAAAAAAATTTTGTTCATTATAATTAACAAATATAATTAAAATATAATGTACACTTAAGCTACACTTTTAACTTAGTAATAATTTTTCAACATTTAGTATTAATATTACTTCAAATTATTATCATTATTGGAAAAAATAAGTTTTTTTTTATTTTGAGCCAAAAATGTCTTGTCATACTGGGATATCGCGATCTTCAATTTGAATTTTTTCAAAACATAATCATTTTTTACATCACTTTTTTATTTCCATTCATTATCACCATTTCGCGGGGCAAGTTTGATTTTTGCAACAAATTGAACATTCGTATTTTAATCGCTATCCAAAGCCAATTTCGAAAACCAATTAAAATTCTTGATTTATTTTCTCGGAGTTGGCAAGCGTTTTTTAATAAAAATTTAACAACCTGTATCTAGAAGCTCAATATCTCAGAAACGTGTTTTTATTTTATTTTTTAACTGAGAATGGAATTCTTTGTCGCAATCTGCAGCCAAGTCTGTTCCAATTTCTGGTTGATGTCACTTTGAGATTTTCAACTTCCATATCCATTTCTTCGAACATAGATAAATTTTTTTAATCAAACCTTGTTGGCCATACTGTAACCAAGCGATCTTCAATTTTGATTTTCTCGGAACAGAATAATTTATTTTTTTGTTATTAAACATTTTTTATTTTAATTCATCATCGCCATACCTCGGAAGTAAGTTTTCATTTTTCCAAAGAATCAAACATTTGTTTTCTAAACGCCATCCCAAGCGAATTTTGAAAACCAATAGAAATTCTCTGTCAATTTTTTCGGAATTGGTCAGCGTTTTTCAATTAAACTTTTGCTACTTGTATTTGGAAATGGGATATCTCAGAAAGGTGTTTTTATTTTATTTTTGCACTGAAAATTGAATTTTTTATCGCAATCCGCAGCTAAGCCTGCTTCAAATTATGGTTGATGTCACCTTCAGATACAATACATGAGATCAGAAGTGAACTTTTTTAATTTAAAATTTGTTTTTAATGCGATATTCTGAAACAGATTAATTTTTTAATCCTTAAAACTAACCGTTTGCTTCAAAAGCTTAAATTCGAAAATATTTGGTTATGAATTTCTTAATCTCTAGTGGTTTTAAAATCAAAATTGCAAAATGTTGCTGTTTCATATTTAATTTATAAAAAAGTCAGAACAATTTCGCTATTCAACCAGTCAAAATTGCAAGATTTCAAATTGAAAGCCTTGATAATCAGTTTTATATCCAATGATTTTAGATTGAAATACTTTAAATTGTTTGATTTCAATTTTAGTCAGTTTCAAATTTAATCATTTTAGATTGATATAGTCTAGATTGTTTGGTTTGAATTTTAAACGTAAAAAACTGTCTGGTTTTTTTAATTCTTCGAAATCTTAGAATATCAAATTGAAAGACTTGATAGTTGCATACTTTTTTTACAGGCTTCCTAATTAAATAAGTTTGAATCAAATACCTCCAGAAGAAATTCAAAACAATGAAAAATTAAAATGAGAAGATTTTCGAACTAGGCATTGAAAATGGAATTATTACATTTCGAAAATGTCCCAAAATATTGAATATTTGAAACTCAACTTAATTAATCATTTAAAAATTGTTTATTTTTCAGCAGTTTAAATTTACTTAAAATAATTGCAATTTTAAAGGGTTTAAGTACAAAAATGTTTTAATATCACAATTTTTGAAAACTAGAATTTTTTGACTGTTAAATAAAGGTCTAATTCGTTTAACTTTCAAGGTTCAAATTATTGATTATTGTTGACAAAATTGGAAAAACTCTTAATATTTAAACATTTGTTTAACCGTGAATTTTCAAATTATTTATATTTTTAATGTTAGAAAATAAAATTCGACAACTACAGAAAATTCTGAACATCTAATTTTCATCTTTTTTATCAATCAATTAAATTGACAAATAAACAATTTCATTTTTTTCCGAAAAAAATTCATTGTTTGTACATTTTTAAAATTTTGGTTTTATTTAAATAGATCATTTTTTAAATAAATTATTTAACTAAACAAATCGACAATTTTCATCATTTTTCTCGTCGAAAAAAATTATTTTCTCTCGGATATATATCGAAACAGCATATCAGACTTACTCTAAAATATTGTTAAAACGTAAAATTGACCATTTTTAAAATTTGTTCCACGATAAAATTATTCATTTATTTTTAATTATTTACGTTTAAATTATTTATAACAATTAGCAATGTTCTGTAGGTTAGTAAGTTTAAGAACCTACTTTGGTACATATCAGATGGCAAAGTATTTGTTTTCGTAAAAAAGTATGAAAATGCTTTATATGTTTAAAAAATTTGTTTATAATAATAAACTTGTACAATAAACGAATGATTTGCCTCGTTTGTGAAATTAAGTTACAATTCAAGATAATTGCAAATATATGAAAGGGTTTTAAGCAAAAAAATTTTTGTTCAAAAAGTGCACTTTTTTTGCACATTTGTTTTTGAAAAAATAGGGTGAAGAGTAACACAAAAATAATGATGTCGCTTAATACGTTATTAGGAATATAATACTCTTTATTCTAGAAAAAACTTGCAATGCGAGTAAAAATTGAACAATTTAAACCTATTTGAAGAATAAATCCAAGATTTGCACCACTGTAGCGCGTGGCGCGTGAATCATGCTCGTAATTGCTATTATTTATCCTTAATTATTTATTTAATTTGTTGAGGTTTTTGAATTTCTAAACAGCCTCTTTCAGGTTACACATAATCAGTCATATTCATGTTTGCCTTTAGATATAAATTAACAAACGTAGATATTGTTTGTTTTTTATATATCTGTTGGATATAATAATTTATCGAATTATTGAACTTTTTTACCCAGGGATATAAACGTAGTGATTTATAAAATTGAGAAATAAAAATATCTTTTATTCCAGGGTGCCAAGGGTGCACATGGGGACAGCATTCAAGGCCGTCGTGGAATGCCTGGCATTCCAGGAATTCCTGGAAGAAGAGGCAATCGTGGAGATTCTGGCTTGAGAGGTATTTGGAAATTAGAAACCAATCAAATATCCGAAGACAGATAAATCAAGAAATCAGAAATAATCGAATTCGAATGCTTTTCTTTTCTCAGGTGTTGATGGACTATCAGGTTTCGATGGTATGAAAGGATTGAAAGGAGACACTGGAATTGAAGGACGACGTGGAGAAGATGGAGAAACAGGCAAAATAGGATACCCTGGAATGAATGGGGCTCCGGGTCTACCTGGTCTTTCCGGAATGGATGGAGATGTTGGAGAAGTAGGAGATGTAGGTCGACTAGGAGCTCCAGGTCTAGACGGGCCTGATGGAGAAACTGGTCCTAAGGGAGAACGAGGAGATACTGGTCCTCAAGGTCCACCTGGAGTTCGAGGACCACCTGGTCCCAAAGGTGAGTTTCCTTTTTTTCAAGAACTTAAAAAATTAGTCAACGTAGGCGCCATCCTCCTACAAAAAAGGGTTGCGTAGCCTATTTAGACGTTGATTAAGACCTTCAGAAACCACCTGTAACATCCACAAACAGTGCTTACCGACAGCCCTTAGGAACGAATAATACGACTCTCCAGCAACTGACAATAACAACCTTTAGCAACGGTCAATATAAGCCTTTAGCAACACTTAATAACATCCTCTATCAACGTTCAATAACAACACTTACAAACGGATCATAACAACCCTTACAAACGGATCATAACAATCCTTACAAACGGATCATAACAATTCTTACAAACAGGTAATAACAACCCATAGTAACGGAAAATTTCAACCCTCGGAAAAGGTCAATACAACTCTGTAGTAACAGACAATAACATTCCTTGAAAACGGCTAAAAAACCCTTAGTAATGGTCATTACATCCTCTAACAACGGTCAATAACAACCCTCAGCATCGCCGAACAACATCCCCTAAGAATGAACAATAACCACCATCCTCAAAGATATAAAATAACCCCTATAAACGCTGAATGACATCCCCTAGCACCATTCAATAACAACCGTTACAAACAAATAATAACATTCTTTAGAAACGAAAATTATTCCCCTGAAACGGTTCATGGCCTTTAGCAGCGGTCTACATTAACCATTATCAACGCTCAATAACATCCCCTAGAAACGGTTAACATACACCTTTAGGAACGCTGAATGACATCCTCAAGCACCGGTCAGTAACAACCCTTCGAAATGGCTCATAACAACCCTTACAAATAGATAACAACTTTCTTAGCAACGGCCACTAACATCCTCTATCAAAGGTCAGTAAAAAACCTTAGCAACTTACAATAAAACCATTATCAACGATCAGAACAATTCAAAGGCAACGGTAAATAACAACCGCTAACGACGGCTGATAACATTCCCTAGCAATGTACATTTAACATCCCTTAAAAACTATCAATACAACTCTCTAGCAATAGACAATAACATCTTTTAGCAATGGTTAACGTCAATCCTTAGCAACGCTTGAGAACATCCCATAGAAATAGTAAAATCAACCCTTAGCAACAGTTAATAATATCCCCTAGCAGCGGTTAATAAGAAACCTTAGCAACGGACAATCTCAACCTTTAGCAAAGGTCAACGTACGCCATTAGCAGCGGTCAGTACGCGACATACTGCGCGGTAGAGCGGGCGATTTCTATCGAACTGAGACACTTGGCGAAACTGACTATTCCCTCCCATGAATTTATCAGTTTTCCCCGGACAGTGGGTCTCTGTAAGCCCTATCGTGTGCCACTAGCCTAAACAGATAATAACAACCCTAGCAACGGCTACTAACATCCTCTAGAAACGATCAGTAACAAATCTTAGCAACGGCCAATAACAACTCTTCAAAACGATTAATACAGCCCTCATCAACCAACAATATCAACCCTTATCAACGCTCACTAACATCCCGCAGCAACTTTCAATAACAACCCTAATAAACTTTTGAAAACAACCCATGCAACAGGTAATAACATCCCTTAGCAACTGTCAATGCAACTTCCTAGCAATGGAAAAAACATCCCCTAGCAACTGTCAATGCAACTTCCTAGCAATGGAAAAACATCCCATAGCAACGTCTAATAACAACCTTTAGTAGCGGCCAATAACATCCTTTAGTACTGGTGAATAACAACCCTCAGCAAAGATCAATAACATCCTGTAGCAATGGTCAGTAACAAACCGTAGTAACGATGAATAACAACCCTAGCAACGGACAATAACAACCTTTAGCAACGATCAACATAAACCCTTAGCAGACAAATTCCTCGCAAAGATCTATAACAACTCTTAGAAACAGCTAATAATATCCAGTAGCAATGGACAATAACAAACCCTCAGCAACAATCAATACAACTACCTAGCAACAGATAATAACAACCTTTAGAAACGGTCAACATAAATACTTAGCAGCGATGAATACAACTACCAAAAACGGTCAATAACAACCCCTAGTAACAGGCAATAACTACCATTAGCAACGAGCGTTACAACTACCTAGCAACGAACAATAACAACTTTTAGAAACAATCAATAACACCCCTTAATAACGGACAAAAACATCCTTCAGTAACGGCCACTAAAATTTTCTAGTAAGGGTCTGTATCAAAACTTAGCAAAGATCAATAACAATAAAATTGCATAGTAACGGTCCATAACAACCCTTAGCAATGGCTAATAACATCTTCTAGCAAAGAACAATAATAATATATAGCAGGTGTCAATAAGAACCTTTAGCAAGGGCTAATAGCATCTCCTAGCATCGGCCAATAAAAACTTCAGTAGCGGAAAATAACATCCCTTAGAAACTGTAAATAAAAACTCTTAGCAACGGCCAATAACATCCCCCAGCCACAGTTTATAACAAACTTTACCAACGGCCACTAACATCCTCTAGCAGGGGTCAGTAACAACCCTCGGCAATAAGCAATACAACTCCCCACCAAAGGAGTATAACAATCCTTCGCAAGGGTCTATTGCATCCTCTAGCAAAGTTTATTAACAACTTTCTAGCTAAGAACAATAAAAACATTTATTAAGAGTCAATAACAGCCCCTTGAAACGGCTAATAACAACTTCTAGCAACGGACAATAACAACGCCCGTAGCGGAAAATAACATCCCTTAGCAACAACCAATGACATTCCCGAGCAAGAGTTAATAATAACCCTTAACAATGAGCACTAACATCCTCTAGTGATAGTGTCAAACATTAGCAACGGTCAAGAAAATTACCTAGCAACACGTAATAATATCCCCTAGCAACGATCAATACAACTTCCGAGCAACGGTGTATTACAGCCCTTTGTGAAAGTCTATGATATGCTCTAGCAACGGGTAATAACAACTCTCTAGTAAAGGACAATGGAAACCCTAAGCAACAGCCCATAGCGATCCTTAGCAATGGTCTATAACGTCCCCTAGCAAACAGTTAATAATAACTCATAGCAGTAGTCAATAACATCCCTTAGAAGATATGAATAGAACTACCTAGCAACGGTCAATAAAACGCTTAGCAATGGCTAATAACATCTTCTGGCAACGGACAATAACAACCCTTAGCAAAAATGAACAGAACTACCTAGCAACGGTCAATAAAAACCCTTAGCAATGGCTAATAACATCTCCTAGCAACAGACAATAACAGCTCTTAGCAAAAATCAAGACAACTACCTATCAACGGACACTAAGAACCCTCAGCAGCGGTCAATGGCAACCCTTAGTTCCTTGGGATGAGGATGGTACTGTAGAATTAAGGGGTCCTGAGGGAAAGAGGATATCACGTGGGATAAGTGGAATTCCGGAATAGGGAAGAGGTCCCGAAGGATAGGAGGGTCCGATTTGTATGAGATTGTAGGATAAGGGAAGTACCGTGGGATAGAACGGGTCCTGCGGGAGTGAGTCCTAAGGGAAAAAATACGACAGAACGACGGACACTCTACTGAAACTATTAGGGTTTCTGCCGGAGCTACTAAACCTTGAAAAGACTTATATAACGATTCATTCAAAGACTCATAGTTGTTTATTTAAATATTTCGCAGGTGTCATTGGTGACCTCGGTCGCGATGGGATAGATGGAGAGCGAGGAGAAAACGCATTCAGTGGTCCTCAAGGTGACAAGGGAGAATCTGGATTTATGGGAGAAATGGGAGCTCCCGGTCGGCCAGGAATTGACGGTCGTCCAGGTCTTCCAGGAGAACCTGGAATTGCAAAGGACGGCTTTCATGGCGTGAAGGGAGAAAGAGGAGAACCTGGATTTGACGGATTCAATGGACGCAATGGACTTAAAGTAAGCTTTTTTAAAGACTATTTATAAATAGTAATAATATTATTCAAATCACTTATATTTATATCTTCAATAATTCAGGGAGAAATAGGAGACATGGGTGCTGATGGTCTAAAGGGAGAACGAGGAGACGAAGGAATTAAGGGTAGACCTGGCTGGCCTGGATTACATGGAAGACATGGTGTTAAAGGAGAAAGGGGTTCAATGGGAATAGCTGGTATTGACGGTCCAAAAGGAAACCCAGGTTTAGATGGAGATCCTGGTCAAATGGGACATCCAGGTAAATTTTTAGATAATACTGAAATAGTCTTCATAGCCCAAACCGATAATAATGCAGGGGAAATAAAGTGACTTTTCAAGAAAAATAAGGGAGTAATAGGAAAATAACTTCTTTTAAATAAAATTAATGTAGTTCCTATATTAAATTCTACATGAAATGCTTTCAATTCCTAAGATTCCAAGTCGGAATATATTGAATTTTCAACAAAACAAATAAATTTTCAACCAAATCGTAGAATCTTTAACCGAAATAGATGAGCTATAAACCAAAAATATAATAGTAGACTAGTGAACCAAAAAGAATTAACTTTCAGCGAAAAAGAGTTGGATTTTTTTTAGTTTCATTACTTCAGTTTGCATTCATGCGAAAAAATGAGAAGAAGAAGTTTCTTAAAAACAGGGATAAAAGAGGAATTCTCTAAAAAGAGGAAAAGAGGGGAATAGGGAAAGAGTATGAAGTCTGCTGAAATGAAATAATAAGGAGACTCAAGAATGATTTTTAAATATTGTGAAAAAATAGTTGGTAAACTCTTCTGTTTGCTGTAGGAATGCCTGGTGACATTGGTGAACAAGGATATCCAGGACTTCGAGGACCTCAAGGTCCTAAAGGTCAACTTGGTGAGGCTGGAATAACTCCTTATGTTGAGGCGACGAAAGGTGATTTCGGTAACCCTGGAATTCACGGATTCCCTGGAAGGAAAGGAGAACGAGGTGACATTGGTTATGTTGGACGCACTGGAATGAGGGTACTTGATAGATTTTTAAAACTGAAATTTTCATTTAAAACTAATCAATCCATTTAATTGCAATAACTATATGAGTTTTCTAAATTGGATTAATTTATGCATAATCGCAGGGAATGCTGGGAGATATGGGATTCCGTGGAGCAGATGGCTTCGCAGGACTTGAAGGACTTCCAGGTCTTCCAGGTGACCAAGGACTACCAGGACTTCCAGGTAAAATCAATCTTACAATAAAGTATTTTTTTCTTTGAAGAATCAGAACTCTAGAATAATATTTGCAATCACTCTTACTAGGATTACCTGGACAGTTCGCCGAACCTGGTGAACCAGGTCGAGATGGATTAGATGGAAGACCAGGAATTCCTGGTGTTCCTGGACAAAAAGGAGCTCCTGGAGAATACGGACAAAATGGTCCCAAGGGAATTGAAGGAGATGAAGGTGGTGTGATAGTAGGACCTAAGGGAATCAAAGGAGATATAGGTCAGTTTCAAATCATGTAAAGCACGAGTGTGGATTACCATATTGTATAGTCTAGATTAGTATATTATTTTCAATTATTTTTAAATCTGTGAACTATAGGAAGTCCTTGATTTTCCTAAATTCTTTGAATTTCTTGAATGTTCTACTCCTTGAATTCGTTCAGTTTCCTGAATTTCTTATATTCCCTCAATTCTCTGAAATCCCTGATATTCTCTGACTTCTTGAAAATCTCTCAAGTCCTTGAATTTTCGGAACTCCTTGAAATTGCTGAATTCCGAAAAAATTCTGAATTCCTTCAATATGCTGAATTCCTCAAATTCCTTAAATTTCCAAAAATCCTTGAAATTATCTGAATTCCTTGTATACCCAGAATTTCTTTGATATTCTAAATTCACTGAATTTCTCAAAAATCTCTTTTTCCCTAAAATCCTTGCATATTCGAATTATTCGAAATTCCCTGAATTCCTTAAGTTACCTAAATACTCTAAAGTCTCTGTAATTCTCTGAAAACCTTGAATACCCAAGATTCCTGGAATATTGCTAATTGCCTATTTATCTTGAATTCCTTGAATTTTCTGAATTCCTTGAATTCCCTAAATGCTCTGAAGTCTCAGTAATTATCTGAAAACCTTAAATTCCTGGAATATCTTGAATTCTTTGAATACTCTAGAATCCCTGAATGCCGGAAAATTCGAAATTTCATGAATTCTTGAAAACCTCAGAATTTATTGCATTAGGGGCCGTACTGAAATTGCGTAACGATTAATCGACGAATTTCCAATAATAACAGTTGAATTTTCATACGAAAAGGATGACTTTTTGAAAAAAAAAATTTATTTTCAATCAAACAGTTGCATTTTTATCCAAGAAAGATTAATTTTCCACTAAAACGATGATTTTTTTAAACACAAAGACAAATATTAAAAAATGTAGTTCAATTTTCATCCAAAAAATATTGAAAATTATTTTTCAACACAAAATTTGAATTTTTCTCAATAGGTAAATTTTCTACGAAATAGTTGAAGTTTCAACAAAACAGTAGATTTTTGGACCAAAAAGGATGACTTTTTAGCAAATTTATTGAATTTTCAACCAAACAGTTGCATTCCTATCCAAGAAATATGCATTTTCTACTCAAACAGATGAATTTTTAAATAAAAAAAATAAATTTTGAAAAAAATAGTTGAATTTTCGTCTAAAAAAGATTTTAGGCGATCTTTAAACAAACCAGTTGAAATTTCGAACAAAAAGGATGACTTTTGAACAAAATTATTAAACTTTTAGCCAAACAGTTACATTCTTATCCAAGAAGGATGAAATTTCTGCTAAAGCAGATGAATTTTTAAAGCAAAAAGAAAAATTTTCAGAAAAAATAGTTGGATTTTTATCCAAAAAACATTTCAATTGATTTTTCAACACCAAAATATGAATTTTTCTCAAAAAGTAAATTTTCTACGAAATAGTGGAATTTTCAAGAAAAAAGATTGACTTTTTAACAAAAGTGTTGAATTTTCAAACAAATAATAAAATATACAACTAAAAATATAATTTTCAGGAGGAAGCAACTGAAAAAAAATTACAAAGAAAATATATTACTAACAAGGATGTTATGTCAGTGTTACCGCAAAACTTTGTTTTAAAAATTCTCTAATTTTTCACTGACCAATTTTTCATTTTCCCTGACCATTAATATCCAAAGACCAGAGTATTACATTTGTAACATTTTGAACCCAAAATCTTTTATACGTGGATTAAAACAAATTCAAATAAAATTTGAAAATTTTCAAATTCATTCTGCTTGACAGATATTAAAAGTTATATAAATTCCCTGACTTTTACAAGATTTTTTTCTGAATCTCTGAATTCCTTGAATATTCTGAAGTCCTTAAATTCCTTAAATTCTGTGAATTTCTTGAATTTACAAAAATCGCACAAATTATCTGAATCTCTTGAAATCCTGGAATTCATTGAATATTCGGAATTCACTGAATTTCTTCAATTCACTGAACTCTCTATATTTTCTAAAGTCCTTCAGTTTCCTGTATTCTTGAAAATTCCTAATTTCCTAAATACCTTTAATTCCATGCATTTCCTGAATTCCTTGAATTCCCTGAATTCCTTGAATTTCCTGAATTCCTTGAATTTCCTGAATTCCTTGAATTTTCTCAATTCCTTGAATTCCCTTAATGCTCTGTCATCCCTGAAAATATCTGAATTCCCCTAATTTCCTGAAATCCTTGAATTCCTTGAATAGTCGGAATTACCCGAATTTTCTAAATCCCTGAAAATCTCTGAATTCCTTGAATTCTCGGAATTCTTGTCATTCTCTAAATTCGCAAAAATCCCTGAAATTCTTTGAATTCCCTGAAATCCTTGAAATTCTTACTTCCTTGAATATTTGGAATTCATTGAACTCTCTGTAATCTTTGGATTTCTTTTTTTTACACCATTAAGCTATTTCCCTTTCGGGGTAGGCGTGACACTACCCGATTCGGGTAGTGTTTCTAGGTGGATTATTTATTAATAGTACTAATAGTCACACATCCAAGTAATGGCCCAGCACTGCTTAACTTCAGTGATCTTACGAGAACTGGTTCCTTAATTATCTTGAATTCCTGAAATATCTTAAATTCTCTGAATCCCTAATTTCCTTGAATATACTGAACTTCAAGAATTCCTTGTATCCTCTGATGTTCCTTGCATTGTATGAATTCTCTGAAGTACTTAACTATTCTGAATTCCCTGAATATTCTGAATTCCTTGAATATTCCAAATTCCTGAAATATCCCAATGTCACTGAAACCCCTAACTTTCTTGAATATTATAAATCCCCGGAAACCTCTAAATTCCTGAAAATCTCTGAATTCTATGAAATATTCTAATATTATGAATTCCTTGAATTCTCCAAATGTACTGAATTCCTGGAATATTCTGAATTACTGAAATTCCTTGTGTTCTCTGAATTGCTTGAATTCATGAAATTACTTAAATTCTCTGCAATCTCCAAATTTCCTAAATACTCTGAAATACCTGAATTCTTTCAATCCTTTTGAATTCCTCTGAATATTTTACAATATTTTGGAGTCCTTGGAATTCTCAGAATTCAGGAAATCCCAAGATTTCCAGGAATTCACGTCATTGAAAGATTTACAAAAATTCGAGGAATTCAAATAATTCCACGATTTAAGGAATTTCAAGGACTTCAAAATGATGCAAATCATTTAAGAAATTCAGACAAATTCAGAAGATTTCAAGGAAGTTAAAATAATTCGAGAGGGTTTGAAGACTTTCAAATCATTCCTGGCAATTCAAAAGAATAAAAAAGAGTACATAGAATTTAAAGAATTCAAAGGAATTAATATAATTTCAAGTAATTCAAGTGAACTCAAATAAATTCAGGTGTACTTTAATTAACTTTATACAACGTGTTATAAACCAGAGAGCATTAATTAATAAACCTGTTTGCTATTTGCTGCATATGTCTAATAAAAATGAGGGACCAACTTAAAAGCGGAGATGTTTTTTAGCATTGAAGTATCGATTTAATGACATTTTTTACTTATTCTCTGAATGGTTTTCAATATAATAGGACCTAGAGGATATGCCGGATACCCTGGTGAACAAGGTCGCAAAGGAATTTCAGGATTCCCAGGACTTGTAGGATTGAAGGGTTACGTAGGAGAGCCAGGAATTAGTGCTTTGAGTGCCAAAGGAGAAAGAGGAGATGCTGGTTGGACAGGATTAGATGGTCGTTTAGGTCTTAAAGGTTCTCGAGGAGATTCTGGATCAATCGGAAGAGCAGGACGTCCAGGTGTCAAGGGTGAAAGAGGTGATGAAGGAGAACCTGGAATACCCGGACCACCAGGCCCTCCTGGTCCCCAGGTACATTATTTCCTAAGTTTCAGCCTATTTTCTATGTTTTAACAACAGAGCCATTATTTTTGCTTTTATAATTTTGTAGGGATTGAAAGGAAATAGAGGAATAATTAAATTCCCATCTGAACCGACACGAGGACCACCAGGAGATGAAGGAATTGAAGGAGCACCAGGTAAATACTGCTTTTTTTAGTTTCAAAACTTGTCTTAAAATTTGTTGCAAAACTTGTCTTAAAATTTGTTGCAACAAATTCGAATTGTTTCAATGAATAAGAAATAATACTGAATTTAACATTTGTTTCAGGATATCCTGGAGTGAAGGGAGAACAAGGTGATTCAGGTGAAGATGGTTTACCAGGACGTACTGGAGAAAGAGGTATGGATGGTCCTCCAGGTCCATCTGGTTTGCCGGGAAGAGATGGCCCTGACGGACTTCCTGGACCTCCTGGAACTACGGGTCGACCTGGACCATCAGGTAATCAATCTTTCTATATTTTAGTAATTCCGCACCACATACTATTGACATTTGTCCGAGCGGCGCTGTAACAATTCTTCTCTGCCAAATCAAATGTTTCTAAATTATAATTCGTTTCGATAGGATTTCCTGGAGAAGTTGGAGAACCGGCTCCAAGGCCTCGAGGTCCTCAGAGTAGAGGATTCTTCTTTGCAAGGCATTCGCAGTCTGAAATGATTCCAACCTGTCCGAAGAACACCATAAAGATGTGGGACGGTTTCTCCCTTCTGCATATTATGGGCAATGGTCAACCCTGGGCTCAAGACCTTGGTAAGAATATCAATATCTGTATAAATATAAGATAAGTTCAGTAAAAAAAAAATCAGCCAAATCTCCAGTATTTAACAAGTGGGGCGATGGTCGTGGGGGTTAAGGTGTAGGCTTTGGACCCGCTCCGTCGGCTTGCGGGTTCGATTCCCGCCTCGCACTCTGGAAGAGCCTCGGTGGCCCATGCGGTGAACACTTGCCTAGCAAGGGAGTTGTTCATCTCCGGAGAGTCGTGGGACCGGTACCTCTAGAGAAAAAGGTTATCCAAGTACTTAAGGCTGTTGCTCTTGGTGGTTCGGAACCCACCTTAAATTGTAGGTCCCCCTCCCACCACCAAGTAAGTGTGTGGGGGGTGTGTAAAGGAATAGGAAGAGATACAAAAAAAATGTAAAACCTTAGGGGACACATCAGAAGCTTCCATTCCAGTATTTAACATCTGAATTTTTTTTCAATGCAGGTCAAGCTGGTAGTTGTATGAGAAAGTTCTCCACTATGCCGTTTGCGGTTTGTAACTTAAACGACGTTTGTGATTACGCACAAAGAAATGACTACAGCTACTGGCTAAGTTCTACTGAACCAATGCCGATGATGATGACACCCATTCCAGCTCCTGAAGTTGGAAGATACATATCTAGGTGTTCAGTTTGCGAAACTCCTACGAGACTAATAGCGATTCACAGTCAAACTATGGAAATCCCTCAGTGTCCTGGTGGCTGGGAAGAACTCTGGGCTGGCTACAGCTTCCTTATGGTAAGAACGAGTGAATTAACTCATCTATCAAATTAGTAAAATACTTTATGAAATGTTAAATCTAGAACAGTTTCAGACTTTATAGCCCCAAATGACCATAAAGTAGGGGAAATAGGATGATTTTTCATGAAAGTAAGGGGATAATAGTTGACTAAAATCTCTTGAATAAAACTCATATAGGTATTGCATTGAATTCAATACGAAACGATTTATACTGCAAAGATTTCAAGTGTGAATATACTGCATTTTTACAAAATAATTAAATTTTTAACCAAAAGAGATTTTCTACCAAAATAGTTGAGTTTCAACCAAGAAAGATGAAATTTCAACCAACTATTTGAATTCACAAGAAACAAACATTTGTTTTTAACCAAATAGTTAATTTTTCAAACAGAGTAGAAGAATTTTCAACTAAAAAGATGAATTTTTAACCAAAAAGTTCAATTGTCACCCAAATAAGATGAATTTTCTACTATAGAAATGAATTCTCGAAAAAAAATGTGATGTTTAAAACAAAAACAATTTTAATTTTGAATAAAAACAATTGAATTCAACTAAAAAAGACAAATTTTCAACAAAAAAGTTGAATTTTTAACCAAAGAGTTGAATTTTCAATCTAAATGGGTGAATTTTCAACTACGTAATTGAATTTTGGAAACAGACCAGTTTTTTACAAGACAGTTGGATTTACAACAAACATGTTCATTTTCAACCACAAAAGGTGAAAAATATACTATTTAATATTTCAACAAAAATTTTTTCCAATCCGAAATAAAAACAGTTGAATTCAATTAAGACATTTTTTCAACAAAATAGCTGTCTTCTAAAAATTTCCTCTTTTCGGCTTCAAAATTCAACTATTTGATTAAAAATTCAACTTTTTTGCTGAAAATTCGTCTAGTCTAGTTAAAAATTTAACTGTAAGAATGTAATATTTTTGGCTTAAAAATTCAAATATTTGGTTTTTGGTTGAAGTTTAGTTTTTTTTATTAAAAATTCGACGACGTGGTGGAAGATCTATCTTTGTAGGTTGAAAGTTCAACTATTTGGTTGAAAATCAAACAATTTATTGAAAAATTTAACTTTTTTGCTGAAAATTCAACTTTTATGGTTTAAAAATCAAATATTTGGTTAAAAATTCAACTTTTTGCTAAAAACTCAACATTCCTGATTGAAAATTTAACTTTTCTGGTTTAAAATTCAACTGTTTTCTAGAAAGTTCATCTTTTTGGCTTAAAAATTCAAATAATTGGTTTTTGGTTAAAGTTTAGTTATTTTTATTAAAAATTCGACGACGTGGTTGAAGATCTATCTTTGTAGGTCGAAAGTTCAACTATTTGGTTAAAAATTAAACAATTTGTTGAAAAACTTAACTTTTCTGCTGAAAATTCAACACTTCTGGTTGAAAATTCAACTATTTTGTTAAAAATTCAAACTTCTTGCTAAAAATTCAACATTTCTGGTTGAAAATATCAAACACTTTGTTTGAAACTTCAACTTTTTTGCTAAAAAATTAACTTTCCAGGTTGAAAATTAAACTATTTGTTAGAAAAATTCAACTCTTTTGCTGAAAATTCAACTTTTATGGCTTAAAATTCAACTATTTGGTTAAAAATTCAAGTTTTTGCTAAAAACTCAACATTCCTGGTTGAAAATTTAACTTTTCTGGTTTAAAATTCAACTGTTTTCTAGAAAGTTCATCTTTTTGGCTTAAAAATTCAAATATTTGGTTTTTGGTTGAAGTTTAGTTTTTTTAATAAAAATTCGACGACGTGGTTGAAAATTTACCTTTGTAGGTTGAAAATTAAACTATTTGGTTGAAAATTGAACAATTTGGTTGAAAATTGAACAATTTATTAGAAAAAATTAACTTTTTGCTGAAAACTCAACTCCTCTGGTTGAAAATTCTACTCTTTTGTTAAAAACTTAACTTTTTTGCTAAAAATTCAAATTTTCCTGGTTTAAAATTAAACAATTTGTTTAAAACGTCAACTTTTTTGCTTAAAATTTAACTTTCTAGTTTGAAAATTAAACTATTTGTTAGAAAAATCCAACTCTTTTGC
>CAKNXH010001036.1:227724-238476 GCA_932178445.1 Andricus quercusramuli
TTGAAAATTAAACTATTTGTTAGAAAAATCCAACTCTTTTGCTGAAAATTCAACTTTTAAGGTTGAACATTCAAATATGTAATTTGTTTAAAAATTCAATTTTTTGCTGAAATTCAACATTTCTGGTTAAAAATTCAACTTTTCTGATTCAAAATTCAACTATTTTCTAAAAACTTCGTCTTTAAGGCTTAAAAATTCAAATATTTAGTTTTTGGTTGAAGTTGAGTTCTTTTCATTAATAATTCCACGACGTGGTTAAAAATTCATCTTTGTAGGTTGAAACTCAACTATTTGGTTGAAAATTGAACAATTTGTTCAAAAATTCAACTTTTTTGCTGGAAATTAAACTCCTCTGATTGAAAATTCAACTATTTTGTTGAAAATTCTACTTCGTTGCTAAAATATCAACTTTCCTGGTTGAAAATTAAGCAATTTGTTTGAAACTTCAACTTTTTTGCTCAAAATTTAACTTTCTAGATTGAAAAATAAACTATTTGTTATAAAAATTAAACTTTTATGGATGTATATTCAAATATCTGGTTAAAAATTCAACTTTTTTGCTAAAAATTTTAATTTCCTGGTCGAAAATTCAACTTTCTTCTAAAAAAATGGTCTTTTTTGCATCAAAATTCAAATATTTTGTTTTTGGTTGAAGTTAAATCTGTTTTGATTAAAAATATAGACCACGTGATTAAAAAATTCATCTTTGTAGTTTGAAAATTCAACTGCTTGTTCAAAAATTCAACTTTTTGCTGAAAATTGCACTCCTCAGATTAAAAAATCAACTTATTGGTTAAAAATTCACCTTTTTCGCTAAAAATTCTACGTTTCTGGTTGAAAATTCAACAAATTGGTTCAGAATTCAACTATTTGTTTAAAAACTCTACTTTTCTGTTGAAAGTTTTGATAAACGTGAAGTTTCATGAAAACATGAGAAATAAGAGGAATTTTTGATAAAAGAGGAAAAGAGGGGAAACAATTAACAGTTTTTATCTTCCTTTTCCCAAAAGCTACAAAATGATATTCTCGTTTACAGCACAGAGACTCCGGGGCAGCAGGTGGTGGACAGTCACTAGTGTCTCCAGGATCCTGTCTTGAAGAATTCCGAACCAGACCCTTCATCGAATGTCGTGGCCTTGGAACTTGCAACTACTTTGCAACTGCTGTTTCCTACTGGCTTGCGACCATAAAAGACTACGAACAGTTCAAGAAACCTCTTCAGCAAACTCTGAAGGCTGATCACACATCAAGAGTCAGTCGTTGTGCAGTTTGTCAACGTCGTCGAGTTAGCGAAGAATACGAAGGGAGATTGAAACCTCTCAGAGAAAATCGTTATCCACAAAGTATACATCCTGGTCGAGAAGATGAGGAAGAAAGAACTATTATAAGAGCACCACCAGCGCGTTCTCGAAATCCAAATCTGGACTGGCAGCGGTATCCAAGACCTGGACAGCAAAGGTCTCCATACAGAAGACCCAATCAATATAATCAATATCCAAAGAGAGTTCGCGATCGCACTGGTTCAAATTATACATGATAGGAACATCTAGAACAAACCGCGAGCCGGATTCGCGACGGTGAAAAGTATCTGATCTTATATTCAGATTTGCCTCTCTTCTGGCAGTCTGATCGTGGTGATGTCATGGAATTGTTTGGGGATGAAATATGTTTTCCATGGCAAAATATAAGACACGTTCTTTTTTTTCGCCAAAAAATGTTTTTCATTAACTTTAATTTCTACTTGAACTTGAACATTAATATCTAATTAATTAATTAAAGATGTTTTTAGTATCTAACTTATAAAAGTATATGAAGGGCCGCGTTCCGTACTCTGGGGTACCCGCAACAAGCTCAAGTTTGTTCTTGCGTGACATCTTGAATTTTAAATACCTTGAAACAAATTGAAACAGAAATAAAAAAATTATGACGCTACCGTGGACGTGCAGTCTCATAGAGCGTCTATGAGTTTCTAATTGATCATCAATTTTTAATCTTATCAATTACACGCATGTCCACACTTTGTCCACCTATCTTGGCGAAAGTACAACAAAAATTTCAAGTAAGCTATTAATAATGGCAGATTTGAGGAAGGCCAGGGGGAAGAACCCACATATCAAAATCATGGTGCGGTCTGTGAGACCGCACGTCCATACTTGAAGGTTGAGTAGCTATAAATTCATGATAAAAATATTTTGGTGAAAAAAATACGTGTCATATTTTGCCTTGAAAAACAATATACTTCAGCCCCTAAAAAATCCGTGACATCGCCAATGTCAGACTGACCGATATCGTAGGAAATTGTTCCCATATAAAAACTCATCAGATTTAATATTTTTGAAACAAAATATTGTTAAACGATTCTTCAGATTAAAGAAAACTAGAAATTAATCTTCCAATTCTTTAGAAGAGATACATGATCGTAAAAGAAACCTAACCTTCCGAAGAGCAGAATGACAGAATAGGTTTTAAACAACTTTTTCAAGCTTTAGATGAAGAAAAAGGGGCTGAAATTATTCTATTAAATCAAACTTATCTCCGCTAATAAATAGATTTTTCTCATTGTTGTAGATAAATTAATTTCAGCAAGTTTCTTTTTTTCTGGATAATTCGGACTACTTTGATGTTCGTCGCGATAAGTCAACTTATGTATATAAAATAAAGTATAATAGAGTCGTAATTAAGTTATATGCTCTTTTCTGCCCGATTGTCGTTTTTCTCTCATATCACGTTTCATACTTTGTAATTGTTAGAGATAATTAATAAAACTATACGGAAAAACAATATCGCGCGCTGTGCCATATAAGAACGACATCAACGACTGCCAAATACTACTCGTTACGATAATATAGAGTGCCTTGTGCGATGTTACAGTTGATCAAGTAAAGAGATAATGATATTTAAATTAACTTTATATTTTAATGCTAATGTAATTATAGGCCAGAGTCGAATAAACTACTTTTATATAATCTTTAATAGTGAATCTATATCCACTTATTCTCCTCACCCTGAAATATTATGAATTTCTAAGAAAAATTTTTAAAAATTAAAACCAGTGATGAATAACTTTTTAAAAAGAACTAGTACCGTTAACGTTACCGTTACCGTTATCTTTGCCGTTATCGTTACCGTTACCGTTACCGTTACATCACGAAAAAAGTAACTATTTATCGTTATGTTTAAACAATGGTGACATTTTGTTGAATAGAGAATTAATTATTTTTTTGGTGTTAAATATTAAATATTAGTATACATTACTGGTCTATTATTTTTAAAGGAGAAAAAAACTGCCTTAGCCCGGATTTGAATTGACGATTCTGAATAAAATTCACAAAAGCGTATTTTTTTCTTATTGGAAATACGTGTTAAATTTCGTGGGGCTTTCGCCGCCGGTAAATTTTTTTTTTCCTACAAAAAAATGTATTAATTTTTGCATGGATTCGAACAAATTTCCGGGCGGTATGCATTAAAATTTGAGAGAGAAAAATTGGACTACCCTATTAGTCAAATTTTTTTCTCTCGAATTTTATTGCATGCCGCCCGGAAATTTGTTCGAATCCACAAAAAAATTAATAAATTTTTTGTTGTTGAAGAAAAAATCATATTTAGAGGTGGCGAAAGCCCCACGAAATTTAACACGTATTTCCCATAAGAAAAAAGACGTTTTTGTAAATTTTATTCAGAATCGTCAATATTCGATGAATCGATTTGAAACTCAACACTTCTCTTAAGAAATAACCGCAGAATACAAATATAATATTACATTTCTAAATATCACCCCCATAAACTTGTTTTATAGGGCCCCAAGAAACCCCATAAGCGAAAAAAAGAGTTTTGCGAGTTTTTGGCGCTGATTATCATTTTTTTGAGTTTTTTAAATGCACATTATTTCTAATACATAAAATTTTACCTTATTCTGATAAATAAATTGTTTAAACAATTTATTATTGTTTTTAGCAATTTTCTCTTAGAATAGAGATAGAAATTCATGGTTTTTTCAAAAATGACCCACTTTTTGTCCAATTTTCAATTAGAGTGAAGTAATACCTAATTAATGTTAACAAACAAAATTTTTTTAAACAATTTGCTATTATTGTCAATAATATTTTCTTAGAATAATGGTAGAAAATTGCAGTTTTTTCAAAAATTTTCCACTTTTTGTCCAATTTTCAATTAAAGGGAGTTAAGTAATTAATTAAAGTTAGAAAAATTGATTTTTTAAACAAATTATTATAATCATTTATATTCAATTTGAATAATGCTAGAAAGTTGCAGTTTTTCTGAAATTTACAACTATTTGTCTACTTTTCACTTAGGGTAAGTTAATAATTAATTCAATTTAGCAAAAATAATAACTATCTTCTTCTTTATTAATGCTATATAGTTGCGATTTCTTCTGAAGTGTTTAACATTTCACCCGCTCTTTACTTAGTGAAGTAATAAATAATGCAAATTAGCAAACATAGTTGTTTAAGCAATTTATAATTGTTTTTAAGAAATCTTTAGTTTTGCTTTGACTTTTTAGTTATGAGAAAAATAATAAGTGAACCTCAACAAGAATCATTTTTTAAATAGTATTGTACTTTTCCAAGTGAATTATTTTTGTTCTTTTCCCAATGTTTAAACAAAAATTAATTTAGACAAAAAAGCTCTCTTACACAAGAGACAAAAATTAATAATGGAATTAGGAGCAGGCGGGAGGACTAGGTCTGTAAATGACTTGTAAAAGTTTTGTTTTAAATTACAATTAGATTTAAACAAAAGTAGTTGAATTTTGAGTTGAAAAATTAATTCACAAGAGAAAATAAAATTTTCAAGAAAACAGTTAAATTTACAACCAAAGAGATGAATTTTCAACTGAATTTGCTAAATTTGCAACTAGGAAAGATGTATTTTCAACCAAGAAGATTGAATTACTACCAAAAAGTGTAATTTTCAACTAAAGATATAAATTTTCGCCCAAATAGTAAAATTTTTATCTAAAAAAGATCAATTTTAAAACCAAACGGTTCAACTTCCAACTAAAAATGTACTTATTAGGCAGATAAAAAATTAATTTTCAACCAAAAAACAATAAAATTTTAACAGAAGAGTCAACTTTCAACCAAGTAATTACCAACCAAAAATAAAATAGTTAAATTTCCAGTTGAATGATTAATGCTTAACAAAAAAAAATTCTAACCTGAGAGATAAATTTTCAAACAAAATTATGAATCTTCAACCAAAAAAAAAAAGAAATTTTTAAAAAGAGTTTAACTTTTAACCATGAAGTTGAATTTTTAACCAAAAAGGTGAATTCTACACCAAGAAGATTAATTTTCTACCGAAAAGGACGAATCTTCAACAAAATACATGGATTTTTAACTGAAAAACAGAAATTTTTAAACAAATAGTTCAATCTTCAACCCAAAAACATACATGAAAACCATATAGTTGATTTGTCAACTAGAAAAAAAATAATTTACTAAAGTGGTTGGACTTTCAGTAAGAAAAGACGAATTTTACAAAAAGATGATTTTTTTAGAAGACAGACAATTTTTCAACAAAAAAGTTAATTTTCAACCATAAATATAATCGTAAATTTTCCATTGAAAAAGAATTCACTATAAACGAAAAAATACAACTTTTCCACCAAAGGATACAGTTTCAACCAAATGGTCAAAATTTCAAATAAAACTGGTTAAACCTCAAACAAAAACCGTTGCATTTTCGAAAAAATTAAAAATTTGATTTTTCAACAAATAGATCGTTGTCAACCAAGAAATATGCTTTTTAACGAAATAGATGAAATAAAAAAAAATGGTCAGTCATTTACAACCAAATAGTTGGACTTTCAATAAAAACAATTGTATTTTTAACAAAATATATAAAATTTCAACCAAATGGTTGAATTTACATGCAAAAAGGGTGATTGTTTTAGAAGGCAGTTAAATTTTCAACTAATGAAGATTTATTTTCAACCAAATACCTCCTCTACCTAGTACTTCGCTTAAAATTAACTTAAATCACAAAATTCATTTTTCCCAACTAAATAAATTTAATGTATAACTAAATTTGTTGTGCAATAAAACTATTTTTGTATCAAAATTTAAAAATATTTAAATATTACCAAAACACTGGAATCGGTTCATTTTTACAATTTACAACAAAATGGTTCAATTTTTCACGAAAATAATGCAATTTTAAATCAAAAATGTAAATTTTCAAGCAACAAGGTTAATCTTTTACCAAAAAAGATGAATTTTTAACAAACTACAGGAATTTTCAGCCTAATAGTTAAAGTTCCAACTAAAGAAGAAAGATTATTAACTGGAACGTGAATGATTAAATTTTCAATTAAAAAAATTAATTTTCAACACAAAAAAAAACAATTTTGAACGATATAGTTAATTTTTCTACAAATTAGATTAATTTTCACCAAGTAATTGCATTTTCAACCAAAAACATAAATTTTCAAGTGAAAAATATGAATTTCTAAAAAAAATTGAAACAGTTCAATTTTCAGAGACTCACTTTGCGTGCTTTAATTTAGAGTTCAGTTTTTCAGTTGTTCAATCTTTCTATCCAAATGAATCCTCCACTTATCCACATCTATACTTTTCTATCCGTTATGCAATCCAAAATCTTCTCTATGTTTTTCAATCCCTGTCTTCCTATCTAACATAAGTGAATCCTTTTCTATCTTTTCTGAAATATAAGTCAGCCCTATCTTCCTAAATTCTAGTCTTTCTATCCAAATGAATCCTCCGCTTATCCGCCTCTATTCTTTTCTATCCATTAGGCAATCCAAAATCTTGTCTATATATTTATAATCCCTATCTTCCTATCCAAGTGCATCCTTTTTTATCTGTTCTGCAATATAAGTCAGCTTCATCCTTCTGAAAAATGAAAAAAAAAAGTCTTTAAAAAAAAACTTTAAAAAAAACTTTAAAACTCTAAAAGTCTTTCCATCCAAATGAATCATCCTTTATCTAAGTCTATCCTTTTCCATCCGTTATGCAATCTGAATTTTTATCTATTCTTTTCAACCCCTGTCTTCCTATCTAAGTGAATACTTTTATATGTTTTTGAAATATAACTCAGCCCTGTCCACCTGCATCCTAGTCTTTCTATCCAAATGAATCCTCCGCTCATCTGCGCCTATCCTTTTCTATCTATTAGGCAATCCAAAGGCTTGTCTATCTTTTTCCATCCTTATTTTCTTTTCCAATTGAAACCTTTTATATCTCTTCTGAAAAATAAGTCAGCCCTATCCCATTGAATCCCAGTATTTCAATCAAAATTTATCCTCCGTTTATATACACTTCTGTCCTTCTCTATCCGTTATTCAATCTAAACTCTTGTCTGTCTTTTTGAACCCCCCCCCCCCCCCTCGTGTCCACGATCATTCTTTTCTATCGCTCATGCAATCCGAAATCTTCTCTATCTTTCTCAGTCCCTATCTTCCTGTCCAATTAAATCCTTTTCTATCCCTTCTGAGATAGATTTGAAATTTTTGGAACCTCTTGAAATTCTTCTGAGATAGAATTGACATAAAATCATAATTGAAATTATTTTTTAATAGTCCTTCAATCAGCTGCCAAGTTTTATTGAAATCGAATGAGGACTTTACTCTAGACGATGATATATTTGTTTCAAAGACAACTTCTTTTTCTCTAAATAATTTCTAAAAAAATTTGATCAAAAATGTTATTCGCCAACAATGTGAAAGAATGAAATTCACCTTTCCAATTCTTTTAACACAATTTTTAGATTTGTTTCACATGGCTTGCAATAGTCGGTTATAGATGACACAAGTAAACAATGGAGTAGGTTTACGCATAAAAGATCAAATAAATCATGATATCAGTTTTAAAGAATTTAGTAACTACATTGTATTGCTTAAAATTGCCTCCAATGAAATGTAAATAGTGAGAAGAACAACCTCGACACCTATAATCTATGAGACAACAACTATAAGATATATGTATTTCCAATGAAGTACTAGAATATTCAGTAGTTACATTATTCATCAGTATCATTATTTTTTTCAATAATTAGAAAAGATGAGGATTGTTTATACTCTCGTCTTATCCTTGGCTTTCATCCTCAATGCTATCGGTGAATATAATAATATATCTACAATTTTAAGTAAAATATTGAATTTTCAACACAATAGTTATATTTTTAAACAAATAGTTGAACTTTCAACCAAAAACGACGATTTTTCAACAAAATACATGAATTTTGGACCAACAAGACCCAACAAGACGAACTTTCCAAAAATTCATGAATTGTCAACCAAAAATAGAACAGTATAAAAAATTAATTTTTAACAACAACAAAATTGAAATGAAATAGTTACATGATCAAACAAAAAGTTGAGCTTCCAACAAGGAAAATTTATTATCTACCCGAAAAAGAGAATTTTACACAAAATGTATTAATTTTTAACTAAAAAATATAGGGTAGGGTGAGGCGAGATGGACATAGTTGTCTTTTTCACATTAGTATTTAAAATCTGATAATTCATTGCTTGAAAGTAAGTCGTTATATATATATTCTAAAAACATTTTTAATTATAATTTTGCTAAGGTAAAAGTAAATGAAAAAGTATATGCTGAATTAGAAACGAAAATAAAAAAGGAGTGCGCTTGGCTCATTTCGTCCCATGCTGGGGTGGGATGAGCCCAGCACTATGGTGTGAGATGGGACACTTAATTATATGACTTATTATATATTATTTATAAGTAAAAATTTTGGTAAATTAAACAATTATAAAACGAAAACATATCTTACACATATTTTTCAAAAATTTTACGGAGTATTTAAAATACTTAACGTTATAATGATGCAATCCTTAATCCTAACCTCTACCGTTACTGACTCTACAAACAGTGAATAGAAAAACGATTTATACCTACATATATTTTAATAATTGTATCACCTATCGCCTAATTGTATCGCCTAGCTAGGCGACGCGTCAGTTTGATCTACCTGATCAGCGGAGGAGGTTTGATGTTTTTGGGGCGAGATGCAAGTTAACCGAGTGAATCGAAGTGCACATGCCCGCCGATAGAAATCATTTTCTTCCTCAAAGTGCGCATGCCTAGCTATATAAAATCATTTTTCCTGATCGAAGTACGCATGCTCCGCGATAGAAATTATTTTTCTTTCTTGGAGTCACGAAGTAGTATAAGGAGACCCCACTCCCGGAAAATTTGGACGCGTGGATTCAGATTTAGTTAGTTTGCATCGCTCGTAGCGCCTCTTGCGGAAACATGCATACATACACATAGATCTACATACGTACAAGCATACACATTCGTAAAAATTTGTGTTTCGTGACAAGTATGTGTGCGTTTGTTTTCCCCGGCTCACACTGGCTCACACCATTGGGGCCGCCATTTGTAAATCATGTATTTCAACGCTTTTCCGCAAGAGGCGCCGCGAGCGATGCAAACTAACTAAATTCTAATCTACGCGTCCGAATTTTCCAAAGACCGCATGGGAGTGGGGTCTCCTTATACTACTTCGTGCTTGGAGTGCGCATTCGCGGCGATAGAATTAGTTTATAATAAATTTAAATTTAAAGATTTTTCGGGTTTCAATCGTGTGCGAAACTATGAATGTTGCCGACGTTTCGTGAACATTGCAGTTCACTTCTTCAGGGCTGACCCAGGCTGACCTGAAACTGACGTTTCAGGTTATGTTCTTCTTATATATGTATTCTCTACGATGCCTGTGATTGGCCAGAGTGCCCCATGGTGGGGACTGCTTGAACTTGATTGGCCAATCAAGCCTTTTTTAAAAAACCCGGGAGGACGGAAAGCCAAATCGGATTGGTATTATATCCATTGTCCCTATTGATGTTATTAGGGTGTTTCAAGATTTCGATCGCTTCTCTATGTTTTCTTGTAATTTTATTGTACGTTTTGGCGATGACGGTTGTTTTGTCAAGTAAAATACTATGTCCTGTTTCGATATGATGCTCAGCTACTGCTGATTGTGTGAAATGTTTTAGCCTAACTTTACTCTCATGTTCCTTTACACGTTGACTTACCGTCCTCCCGGTTTCTCCAATATAGACTTTACCACAAGAACAAGGGATTTGATATACTCCCGGATCACTGAAAGAATCCTTTTTATCTTTAGGGTTGTTTAGAAGTTGTCCTATTTTTGCAGGTGGCTTAAATATAGTTTGGATGTTGTGTTTGTTGAGAACTCTTCCTATTTGTTCCGTGATACCTTGAATGTAGGGTAGGATGGTGGTTGTTTTTCTCTCTCTTTCTTTAGTAGGTTGTGTTGACTTGTTTTCTTGAGTGTATTTTCTTATTGCTTTATTAATTTGTTTGTTTGTACAATCGTTTTGTATTAGGATTTGTTTAACATTTTGTAATTCCTTTTGTAAGTTATCTTTATCTGTTATGGAGACAGCTCTGTATACAAGGGAATTGATGACCGATTGCTTTTGAGATGGGTGGTGGTGGGAGGAGGCATGCAGGTATCTGTTTGTATGCGTGGGTCTTCTGTAAACTTCATGTCCTAATGTGTTATCAGATCTTTTATAAACTAGTACGTCCAAGAAAGGTAATTTTCCGTTTTGTTCTATTTCCATAGTGAACTTGATATTAGGGTATATTTGATTGATGAAATCGAAAAATTTGTTTAGTTCGTCTAGTCCGTGTCTCCAGATGACAAAAGTGTCGTCAACGTAACGGCACCAGAATTCCGGTTTAAGCTTGGATTTGTTAAAGATTTTAGTTTCTAAATTTT
>CAKNXH010001037.1:3595-68613 GCA_932178445.1 Andricus quercusramuli
TCATATGAATATGTACAATTTTAGAAATTTCAGGTGCCATATTGGACGCGCCATTTTGAATTTATAAATTTTGATGTGAAATTCGAAATCAGCGACCTTAGAAACCTCCTTACACCAAGTTTCATATGAATACGTAAAAATTTAGAAATTTCAGGTACCATATTGGATCCGCCATTTTGAATTGATTAATTTTGACGTCAAATTCGAAATCAGCGACCTCAAAAACCCCCTTATATCAAGTTTCATGTAAATCCAAACAAAATTTGACTTTTGGCCACTTTCGATGGTCTCCCAGCCCACTGTGCAGTGGTAGCAAAGACAGACAGGGTATCGTAGGACGTAGACGAAGATGCAAGCAGCGAAGGCAGTGTAGATAGGATGTTAGCGTCGACAAATAAAGGCCATGAAGCAGTGACAGAATCAAGGCGAGAGAAGGGTCATAGGCTCGGGAGCCCAACTTATTTTCAAAGACTGAGTTCATCGAAATCGCAGAGTTCGGGGTCGAGGGATTTCTCATGCAAGTGGCAGCAGTTAGCGAGCGCGAACAGCAGTAATAGCGTGCTCAGCAAAAAAGATGAATCGAGGGATGCTAAAAAAAGAAGAGAGCAGGGACTCAAAGACGTTCAGAGATTTAAGAGCGAAAGAAGAAGGAGAGGTGGTTAGGAGAGGTTTGTGTGACGTTTAATACTTGGGAAGTAAAAGTAGCATGAAGGAATGTTCAAGAAAATGGATGGAAGGAAAATTGGAGAAAGGTGAAAAAGGAAAACTTAACAGGAGAAAAAGAAAGCACGAGAGACCCTTTCAGGCGGAAAACAGGAGGAGAAAGAAAGGTACATGAAAGAAGTGAAGAAAGCGGTAAAGGAAGGGAGGAATTGGGAAGTGATCAATTGAGAAAGAGGAGCAAAGGAGAGCATACATGAAGATGTCAGGATGAAAAAGTGGACGCAGTATTTCAAAGGTCTGTTAGGGGTTATAGAAAATAGGGTGAGGCGCAAAGGGAGAAAAACGGTTGCGGGGAATTAGCACAGCGGAAACAAGATTAGTAGGGAAAAGGTGAATAGGGCGATTTTAAGGCTGAAAAGAGACTACGCTTCAGGAAAGGATGAATAGGAAAATGAAGCACTGAAGTATGGAGGAATAGGGGTGAGAGAAGAGATGCGGAAGATTCGCAATAACGTGTGAAGAAAACAAGGGTGACCAGAGAAATGGTAGACAGGACTGGTAGTGCCGTCGATTAAGAAAGGAAAGGACGAAGGGCTGGAGGGACATAGACAATAGACAACATCTGTGTGTTCAACTGTCTAGTCAATAGGAACATGAATCAGAAGGAAGAGAAACTAGTTGCACTTGCTTAGACAAGGTTACCCTTTGAGCCCACTTCTATTGAGTGTTCTTCTGACAGACATAGAGGAGAAAATGGAGAGGAAAGGGGAACAGGGATAATATTATGAATAACCAGAGTATATGCACTAACATTTGCAGATGATGTGTTTCAGAAAGCAAAGCGTCAAGTAGATTACGAATGAAAAATGAATAACCTAGTGGTGATGTTGGTGTAGGAGTTTTGCTACCTAGAATTTTGGTTGGAAGCGAGAGAAGAAAACGAGTTGCAGGAGAGAAAGAGGTTGGAATGCGCGTGTAAATTAATGGGACAAGTATGGTTTATAGCAGCCCCATGCCACTTCTCATGGAGGCCTGTGGAAAATATTGTCATGAGAGTTGACGGTCGCCGTGCGGTGGCGCCAGCTATGCACTTGGCCTAGAATTCAAATAATGCAAGGCAAAAGTGTTAAAATAATAAAGTTTGTTGAAGAAAAATAATTTTCTGATAGTTCTGGGTAAAAGATAATGAACTTTAAGATATTTTTAATCTTTTGAGTTGAAAATAATTTGCGAAGATCATAAAATTCACTGGTTTTAGACGAAAATCGCACTGCATTCCTACTAACTACAACAAATCATTATTCATACGCAATTAAATCAGACAAATAATTGTTTGTGTAATTTTTAAATATCCGAAAAGAAAATCGTCTAAACTTTATAATAGTTTTTATTATATTATATAATATATGATATAATATTTACTTTATTCATTTAATAATTTAAATTCATTTCGGATTTTTAAATATTTAAAAAAAAAACAAATTATGTGTTTTAATGCACTTCTTAGAGAGGGGGTAGGTAAAATTAATAAAACAAAACCTAAGTTATAGAATTAAACATTTTTTATATATATTATAAGTTGTTAGTGAAAGTCAAATATTGAACATACATATGCTTTCACGCAACAACAAATTAATAACCATTTTTTAATAGAAAATAATCAATTTTTTATATAAATATATATTTATTATATTTATATTTATTTATTTATTATTTATATTTATTATATAAATATAAATTTCTTTTGCCTCTTAGTATTTGTATACATGTCTTTTCTTTATAAATAATTGATATCTAGTGTATAAAATATTAAATATTTTAACAGATTCTATTAAACATCTTAAATAAGTATTTTTCCTCCGTATAAACTAACAATCTTACAAAATTACTATCACAAAGTGTTTCCGAAACTAAGAAATCAGTTCTAGGTTCGTGAAGTTTAAGTTGCTACTAAATTTGCAGCTTTTTTCTTTATCAAGTTTTCCTTTTTTTCATTAGTCATTTTAATTTTTGCAAACCGAAATAGTTCAAAAATCCTTGAAAAGCTTCAAATTTTTATTCCAAAATCTTGAAACATCTACACGTTGTTTTACATTTTTTCAAATTATGAATTAATTTTTAAATTTTTTCAGACCTCTTAAATTTCTTTCAAAATGATTCAAATTATTCCTGAAATTTCTCTTAAATCCTGCAAAATAAAAAATATTTACTTAAAATCTTCCATATTCATTTTTGACAATTTAAAAAAACGTTTAAAATCTTTTTAAATATTCTCTTAAAATTAATTTTTAAAAATAAAAAGTCATTCTCAATTTCCCTAAGAATGTTAAGAAAATGATTTTTATTCTTCTGAAGCCTTTCACAATTCTTAAAAATCTTCTAAATTTTTTGTTCGAAACCTGCACAAATCTATATTTTGTTTTCAATTAGGCCGTGGGCTAGTCACACGGAAATTTCGGTACGAATAGCCAAATTTTGTCGGTGTAAGTAGACGCTTCTTTTAAATTATTCGAAATCATTTCAAATTTTTAATTGAAACTTAATTCAACTTGCTTGAATTTTTTCTAGGAATAATAATAGATGTTCAAAATTTATTATACTTCAAAATTCAACAATTTTACTTGCAAATTACATTTTTTGAGATAGAACAATTAAATTGTGACGTTCAAAGTTTAACTTTTTTGTTTAATTTTGAATATTTGATTTACAATTACTGATTTTAAATGAACAGTCAAAAATTTCTAAATATTAAGCAAATGTTATTTTTCCTAATTAAAAAATTTCAAATTCTAAAGTTTAAAATTGTTTTGAAGCTATTTCACAATTTTAAATCATATATAATGTTTTAATCCTGCGTTTACATTTATTTAACTACTAAGACTTTCCAATTTGAACAGTTTAATCTTCAACGTTAAAATCTGGAAATTCTTAAATTTTTAACTGATTTCCAATCGTGTTGTAAAATTAACTATTATTCAGTTGTTAATCCTTAATGCACAGTTCAATTTAAAAAATCATTATAATTGATATTGACAGTTGATCAACTAAAAAGATTTTTTATCAAAAATTTTCGATTCCAAATGCTTGTGATTTAAAAATTACCAAGTCTTTAAGACTGCATTTTTAAATTCTTTTAATGAAAAATGTACGGTTTTCCCCGGTCTCATAAAATTCCCGATCATTTTCCGGTTTCCCGGTCCAGCTGTCATCCTGAAAATAGATTAAGATATCATTTTTTTATAATCTAAAGTACAAAGACATTTCTTTGGATTATATTAAATAATATGCTCATTATTCAAAGTTAATATTAACAATGAAATAGTATTTTTAAAAAGAGAACAACTTTACAAATAAAAAGATATATCTATAAACTTTATATGTAACACTTACCGTTGCCACAACACTTCCATCAAAAACCTTTTCTCGCATAATATCTTCTGGGTTGAAGTGCAACGACCAAACTGCCATCACCAGGCTTCAGTTTGACATCATCCCTTAAAATACCTATTTGCCATTGTTTAATAATATTCGGATCATTTGGCACTGTGAAGAATTGAATCTTGTTATCTTTGTCCTGCTCCCGATTACTTTTATATCCCGATTTACAGTCAAAACAAACGCACTTCACCATTTTTTGTTAAAAATTTCAACACCGCGGATATTCTGGAGCATCGGTAAATAGATGAGGATTTTAACGTCTAAAATCAGTTTTTCGGAGTATTATTTCGCTTAGGAGATGGAAAATGTCTCAAAGATCACTAAAAACACTTAAAAATTAATTGACACTGTCATTATATTATTTTAAATATGTTATTAAATTCAATATTAACATTTTGCCATGCATTTGCAACGATCATAGGCCAAGTGCATAGCTGGCGCCACCACACGGCCACCGTCAACACATAGTACATTTTCAACTCAGAGTTCCAGGGGGCTGGTTTATAGATAGAAGAAGGTTCTAGGTTACATGCTGAAGACAGAAATTAGGCGAGAGAAAATTGTGTTCTGGCAACTGAAAAGAGCCGTGAATTATTAAGGGAAACTGAGAAGGGAAAAGAAAAGATGAGTTGCACATGCGTGTGCCCAGGAGGTTATGGACAAAAAAAAGGCGTAACATGGGACGTTCAAAATGAGAGCAAGAGAGACAAGAAACGATATTTCAGCTATACAACCGAAAAGGTCATCCAAAAATATTGACTTGATACATGGTTGAGGGGTTCCTTTTAGACCCTGGTTGAACGCACTGGAAGGATTTTTGGCACAGATCAATATAAATTAAGTTATTAATGATTTTGACTTTGTTTGAATTAGTTTTTCTTTCATAATCTCAAAAAATATTGAATTTGGAAAAAAAAGTTTCTCATAAAAGGTATAAATCTCGTTTGAACACATATTTTTTGTTTTGCCGTTGGAAAAAGGGTTTGGCTTGAGTGGGTAGAGAGTTCACATCCACTTACGCCAAACTTCTTCTTCAGTGACCAAAAAAGCCACTCGTCCTAATCTTGGACATTTTGAATGGACCACATCCCCTTCTACCATTCATGCTGACCCCTTTTCTAACGCTAAAAAAAACACGGATTCTAGTGGTGATCATTTTTTTGTAACGACAATCTGAAAATTCATGTTTGTCATTTTTCGCAAACCGTATTAATTTTAGAAGGAAAGTATGTATATAAAAAAGATGGGCTTCGATAAGTTCTACAACTTTTGTAGACAACGTTTTTTTGCGAATTCAGTATTTTTTGAGATTTTAGGTAAAAAATAATGTTCAAAAAAGTAAAAATTATTAATAACTTGATTTATATTGATCTGCGTCAAAAATCCTTGCAGTGCGTTCAACTAGGGTCTAAAAGGAACCTGTAGGAAAAAAAACAATTCAACATTCATGGGTGACCTTTTCGAAAGTATACCCGAGATTTCAATGTGGTGTGCGAGCGAGGATGAGAGATTGGGAGAGAATAGATGAAGAGATGGCAACAATTCAACAAGAGGAAAGATGCAAAACATATCATGAAATCTACATATAACAGCTGGTATTGAATGGTTGAGAGGCAGGGGAACCAGAGTACCTGAAAAAAATGTTTAAAAGGGAGCAAATGGCACAGAGAGGTTATAAGTGCATGTAGATATTGGATGAATGAAGAAAATAATCCGTGTAGAGTTTGTAGGTATGAGCAGGAAACATGGTTGCATGGGCTAGAGAGATGTACAGGTGAAAAACGGGTGAACGGAGAGCATTGAAGAGAGAATTACTTACATTAGAGAGAGACGGGTTAGTTTCACGGAAAATTCTGTAAAGGTAGTCAGTGTCTTCTTAGCCACTCTTAACCCATTAAGTCCCAACTGGACAAATTTTCACAACGGACTTCAATGCTTGTATTTTCTATGAAAATGAATTGTGGAAAATATGAAAATAAGCGTTTCCGACGTACAATTTAATAAACTTTCAGAATTTGTGATCAGATCTTTTGAAAAATTTAACTGTCAAAAACTGTATATGATTTTAAAAAAACATGGTTTTAACAAAAAGAAATTTTCTTTATGTCAATCTTTCACTTTCATAAAATTTAAAATTTAACGTTTGAAGTACAGAAGTCGTGTCCTCGAGACGTAAACTTGAAAATTTCATGGTTTAAATTTTGAAACAATAAGTGAAAGCACACAAAATGGTGGCTGGAACGCAAGTGTATACTCAATACCTAACCTCTTATGTAAATCCAAGAATAAGCTAGCCTAAATTTCTCTTTCTTTACTTACGTTATGAGATACAAAACTAATCTAGGAAAAACTATGTTTTCTCTGAATTGAGCTTCCAGTTCCATCATTCCGGCTTTAGTAAAGCTTATTATTTGCATCCTTTGGAATCTGAGAATGCTCTGCTTTAATAAAGAAAGCGAACATCTCTGACGAGATAGCACAAAGAGCAGTCTGTATTTGTTGTTGTTCTACGTAGAAAGAAGAAAGCGTCAATTACCCACGTGTACACCACACCATATCAAACCCTAATTTGTAGCACTTTAGCCATGCTTCAGTAAACCTTAGAAGTTTCCCTGGCTTTTAGAGAAGTCAGGGTTCGTTAATAGCAAAAAGAAAAGGCGTTAAAGAGCTGAGAAATGATGACAAAAGCGATCGTATGATAAAGAATACTTCCACAGAGACCCTTTCTCGCTCTTTTCATGTAGCAGCTAAATCTTTAGAGACTCGTTATAGAAGCTTGAACACCGCCCAAAGGTAAATGTGAATTAACTTGAAAGCATTTCGAAAAATCGACAGATCGTTTAATTCAAAATATTTTCGAAAGTTTGAGTCTTTTTTTAGGTTAACGTTATGATAAGCATTAATTGATATTAGGAAAATAAAAAATATGAACAATAATCAACGATTCATTCATTTAACGAAGATCTTATACTTCGCTTGCTATTCGCGCTTTTTTTGTCTCGCAATTTGTTCTATCATGTCAAGGCGATAGTTCACTAGTATATATCAGTTTGACACCTTATAAAATTGTCTTTAATATAAAGTTTTTCTTTCTGCACATTAATGCTTTATCATTGATCTTCAAGTTATTAATTTTCACTTTAGATTAAAATTATTAAATTTTTAAAAGCCTGATAAAAAATTGGAAAATGATTAATTTTTAAGGTTTGCAATTTTAAATTCTTGAATTTCAAATTTTGAAGGTGACACTGATTTCTTGTATACAGAAATCTCATTTCTCAGTTTATAAAAATGTCTCCAATTACTCAGAACGTCACTTGATACTTTAGGATATAATAGATACCTGATGAAAAACAATTCGTATTAACTTTACAAATTTTATAATTCCAATTTTCAGCTTCAAAAGCTTGAATGGGAAAATATTGGGTTTTCAGCTTCTAAATTTGTTAATGCTCAATCAGGAAAGTTAAAAACTTCTCAATATAAAATTTTGTTATGCTAGTCACGTAGAGCAGATATAAGTGAATTGAAATGTACAGTTTTTAATGCATTTCAGAATTATTACATTTTTACGAGCATTATATTTAAACTGGTTCATTTTTGGAGATTTCCAATTTGAATTTGTACAATTTAGAATGTTTTTTTTTCAAATGTCTGATTTTAATGTCCTTTGAAAAAATTATTATTAGAAATTAAATCAAGGTGAATAATAATGGTCAAACTCCATCCAAGGTCGGTAACCTTAGAGTCTGTTCAAACTCACATATTTGATGAATTTTTCCATGCAGAATACGAATCTGGCTGTAAAAGTGTCGCACCTTTACCGTTCCCGCGATATCGAGTTTTTTGCTCTCGGAAATGTCGACTTTCTTCTATGTTGTTTGAAATACACTACATGAGATGTCTTTATTAAATTCAACAAAAAAATGTCGTACTTATGTCAATACTCACCTGTCAAAATTTGTAAAGCCTAATTGCAGGGATGCAACCACTGTTTAATGGAAGACGGGGGGGGGGGGGGTAGAATGAAGCTGTCACGCTGACAAGAAACATCGGGTGGCAAAAATCTCTGCAATAGGAAACCAAGAGAAGCTGAAAGCGGAAGAAAAAGGCAGAAAATTCAGAGTGAAATTGTAGGGTTTGAAGCAATGCACGAACTTTATAAATATTTTTCTCAAAATTGAAAAACAAGCAACTGATTTGCTGAACAAATACCCCACGTGCGTACAGCATGAACTAGTGGATAAAGCTGAAATATGTGCATCTTTTAGAGTAGCGTAAGTTCACTGTATGATATATCTAGGGTTGTATCTTTTATGATTTGTGAATATTTTTCGGCCTATGTCCTAATTAGCAACTAGATTTCGGCAATTAAAACTCTGCAGTAGAACTCTAGTACTGAAACTCTAGTAGTCTGTAATAAAATTGTGCGTAGTAACGGAGTTGATATTCATGAAATTATAATTGCTTCAAGTCGCTGACGGTTTAGCGTCTCGCGCGCTCACTGTAGCGAGAGTCTCAGCTCGGATTCTCAATACAGTTCACCAGATATGAAGATAAAAACTAATCAAGTAATCAAGTAATATCAAAGTATTGCAAATCAATAAATAAGATATATTGCATCGATGAAACAGTAAGAAATCGTATAGTCACTGATTGTTACTGATTTTCAGTGAAATTTCAGTGGTTCAAATTGAGATGGAAATATCTCCCATTTTTTAATGTTATTTGCACTGGCAAAATTATTGTTTTTATTTTAATGACTATAAACACATTTTTTTCACTCATTTCTTCTTTTGAAAATTTAATTAATAGCTTGTTCTTCTCAGCTTTCGCAAATTTGCCTCCCACTATTCTTCATGTCTAATACTTTTCTTACATCTATGATTCGCTTGCTCTGACATCATACCACAATACTTCTGTTAACAATCCAGTGTCATTTCTCTTTTAAAATCAAAGAAATGCCAACACTCTATTAAAATATGAACGAGAAGAAGTGCACTTTCTCAACATTCCACTTTCTTCAAGTCCAGTGAAAAGTTCCCGGAATTAGGAATTCGCTGAATCTCAGCTATTGTAGGTTCATGTTTTCCTTTCCGTTTGTATAGTATTGAAAGTTCAACGTTTCAAACTAGAAAAAATTTCCAATTGAACTTTGCAAAAATTGAGCAAAACAGTTGGGGAGTTTTTGACTCTTTAACTAAGTCAATTTTATTATTAAAATGTTTTTAACTGTATCAATTTATCAATTTTTGTAAACAAATTTAGATTTTTCAAAATTTAAACAAAATTTCTTACCAAAAATGAAGCTCCCTCAAGAGATGTGAGGAGGAAGATGATTTTTTTATAACTAATTGACGAATATTTGACGAATTTTGAAATTTAACGTCCTGAAGAGGAAAACGACAAATTTTTCGAAACGTTGGCAGAAACAAAGGATTTATAATATCAAAATCTACTTTTGGTCTGAAGTATGTCAGTTTCTTTTTACCATCTACATGTATTATTTATATAAACTTATTTTACTCAGACAAACAACATCGCTTTAACACCATTTCTAATCTTACTAATTTATTTACTGTATATCTAGATGATATAATAATTCATTAAATTATTTGAATTGTTTATATTTTTAATATTACGAAATAAAAATTTATGAAGAAGTACGCGCGGTTTTCGTTTCTACACTCACTGCTAATATTAATATTAGGATTTGCAATCAAAAAACTAAATCGTAAATATTAACTTTCAACCTATTCTTTGTTGGCATGTCTGCAATACAATTTTGGCAATAACATGCAAAAAATTATTCACTTTCGGAAAGAAATTCTATTGACCTGAAAAACTGCGAAGACATTCTCTTCACGTCTTCACTATTGTTCTTTCCTTGACAAAGGTTCCTTTTTCGGTGCAATAACTCGCTTCAGCAGTTTATCATCGCTCACTTCCCTTAACCAAATAATTTCAGCTTCAAAGAATTTTGCATCCTCTTTTACGTCACCATACTTTGTTCGCAGGAACTAGAAAATTCTCAAGTTCCGTAAACAAGAAAGAAGAAGGTGAAAGGTAGCGAACGCAAAGGAGGATAGTAGGTGTTAATGGCACGCGGAAACTGAAGTGGTTGGAGATGATCATAGTTCTACAACTTTTTGGCGTTCTTATTATCACTTTATTACATCCTATCCGCATCTCCAAACGCTCTGTTTGCGCCTCTTTTTTCTCTCCTTGTCACAGCCTCTTTTCTCCATAGGGAATGAGTATCAATTACACTGACACTCCCACGCTGGAGTTTTCAGGAAATTCGCGTAGTAAGTCAAGCCCAGGACAGTGGAACTCTCGTGCGAACAATGGCCTCGAGGTTGGTGCTTTTCATTTGCATATGAATCGGAGTAGTCCCGCGCTAGACTAGTTTGCAGTGTTAGTAATGTAGGTACTGTTGTTGAGCTGGATGAGTCGGTAACACTGAAAGTTGACCAAGGTTGGGGCGGCAGACAGTTCGAATTACTGTCCTAACATCTGTACTTACTTGCTCCCTGCACAACCGCTCCTCAAGTTATTGACTCAGTTGAAGAGTAATTAGAACTGAATGCATTGTAGTTGACAGAAAATTAATTTTCTTGGTAGATAATGGAAATGGTGTCTCAGAAATGTATAGCGGCAGATTCTGAGAATGGATTTAGGAGTGGATAGGGGGGTTGCGAAAAATACAGTACAACCTGTCTAAGAGCTCCCCCCTGTCTAAGAGCTCAAATGGCCTTGATGAGCTCGGACGCTTCCCCCACTACAAACCCTACTCACGCTGCCTCGAGAATTGGGCGCAAACCCTCCAAAAGAGCTCGCGATCGAGCGGAGCCTAATTTCAGTTATTTCTCATTGAGAATGGTTTTATTAATATTATTTTTCTAATTTGCATGCAATAATTTGTATAATTATGTATATATATATATATATATATTTTTTTTTTTTGGTTTGTTTGTTAAGGGTTGTTGATACTTCTAACTCCTATATAGTATAAGGCAGCTTTATTTTTTTTTTATAAAACTTTCAAGAAAACAAAATTATAATTTCATTTTTAATAAAAATATAATATGTACATATTTTGATATGTACGTACGCTATAAACAGTCGTAAAACTGTCTAAAAACTGTAAAACGTTTATAAAAAAAGCTACGTTTTCATCGCCGCCGGCCGCGAGCTCTATTGCAGGTTACGTACCAAAACACACATTTCGCACACACGCGCAATTTCCCAGCTCAACGTCCAGTAGTGGGGGCCCCCTATATTTCTCGGAATTACTACCCCTAACCGCCCATGAGCGAGCTCTTAGACAGGTTGTACTGTAGTATACGCATACACACTGCATGCATTACGACTAATCAAATTGACCTATTTCTTTATGTATAATTTCACATACACATTTTGTATTATTTTATAACAAGAATCATTATTGGCGCGCTACGCGCGCGATAAATCTCTCATTTGCAGTCAAATTCACAATATAAATATTTCAGGGTGACCTCTCAAAACAAAAATAAGTTTCTTGTCATTTCCCAGTTACCAAACATTTTTCCAAGTCATACAAATGGAAAAATTAATTTTTTTACACCGAAAAAATGTTCCATTTAAATATTGAATACTTAGATATGAAATTAATGCGTTCAAAGCATTAGCATTCTTTTAAGTTTGAAGTATTCAAAATTAAAATGATAGATTCTTCTGAATAAGAGTCTGGCAAATCGTCTCCAAAAGCCGTTATACACACTTCTTTGAAGAGTTCAAAGAACTTGAAAATTTTTCAGTAATATGAAATTATTTAAATAGATTCAAAAATTTAAAACCTTTCAAAGGAATTTCAAAAGATCTTGAAGATTTTACGGAATTCCAAGGTATTGCACAAGAGTTAAGTAAGAAATTTGATATAATTTGATAATACTTCTATAAGTTGCTTAGGGGTTAACTTTTAATGTTTATTTATTCTAAAAACGTTTAAAATGACACAATTCCTAATTGAAAGCTTTAGAAATAATGAATTCAAGCTTGATTAATTTACATATAAGTATTCTGAAATTAGGATCGTAAACCTGAAAAGTTAGAAATTGAAATTTCTGAACTGTGCATCAAACTTTTTAAAATTCATCATCCTAATCTGAATTGAAAAAAACAATAACTTTAATATCAATTAAAAAGCATTGTCATGCATGCGGAACAGCTTCATGTTACTTCAAGTTAAAGATGATGTCAAAACTGGTGTCTGCTATAAGGCAAGGAACACGCGAATCAATAATTTTCAAAATAATCTTTTGCAGTATTTTTGATAAATATAAATTCTATGATTTTTTTCTAATTCTCAGTAAAAACAATAAAAACAAGTCAAAAAATCCTAAATATAAGTAATTGGCAGTGAATGTGAATGAGAATGGCTGCATGGATGATGTCACGTGTGTTGCCAATTGTTGCTAGAAAAAATGCAATCAATCATTCCTGTAATATTTGCTTTTCCTAGTTCATCTAATTTTGAAAGAATAGACGCAATAGGCATATGTCTGACAACGACTTCTGCATTAAAGATTGTGTACACTTATACAATCCAACTTTGCGGGAAAACATTCTGGAATTGGATTTTCCTTGCACCAGTATATATTCCTGCATGTCGTAAAAAGACCCGATAAGAATTAAATATCTTACCTAGCACTCTTTAAAATGGTTGGTAACCCAGGCAAGGTATTCGTAAGTCTGCTGTCTCGGTGAAAATTAATTAACTCAGCGTCTCAAATCTCACCCATCGAGAGATTTGGAAAATTAGCAGACCTGACGAATACCTCCGATAATTAGAGACAAACAGAAGAGACAGTTCTTGCCTATCGTCGCGAAATATTGTGCGTAAATCAGTTTTTCAATCAAAATCAATTTACTGATATACTCCCCCAAGTAAAAACATTTTGGTATGGTAACAATCTAAAGAAACATCTAGAAAACCGTATGGAAGTCATCTCTCAGATAGTATAGTGAAAGTATAGCAAATGGGACTATCCCATACTTTATGTATATTTGAATGAAGTATATTGATCTCAAATAAAGCTGAAGTATATCAATGTGCGGTTAATAGGGTGGCCCTTATTTTTCACTTTTCGAATTTCGCTGCTCTCAGCCCCCCCCCCCCCAGTTTTGTTTGAATGCCCCAACAAAATCTCCAAATTTGAGCAAAATCGGTGAATATTCAGGGGTCGCGCAAAGATTATGTAGTTTCCCATTGATTCAACATGGGAAAAAGTCAGCTTTATGTAAATCGAATATTTAAGCGCGATAATATGTTACAAATAATTCCGCATTTTAGTATATTGCTCAGAATTCGTCAGAGAATAAGAATCAATCATGAATTTTTAGGTTGAAGAATTTTAAGCCACTCTTATGAGTCCCCAAAGAAAACCCACAAGTGACAAATGTGAATTTTACGTAATATTGCGGCTTATTGACGCTTTTTAAAAGTTCTTCTTACCTAAATAATCATTGATCAGTAATTTGAAAATAACCAGTCATTTGTTAACTAATATTCAATTGTTCGAACAATTTTTATTTATTTAAACATTGAAGAGTGTTCTTAAAAAGCAAAGTAAAATATGAAAATATGTCAATCTTTCGAAAAATAGCAACAAAAAAATTGTCCAAGAAATTTCAATTTGTTTAAACATCTACGAGTATTCGTAATAAGCAAATTAGTAGTTAAAAATAAAGTGGGACGATGGTCGTGGGGGTTAAGGCATAGGCTTTGGACCCACTCCGTCGGCTTGCGGGTTCGATTCCCGCCTCGCCCCATGCGGTGAACACTTGCCTAGCAAGGGAGTTGTTCATCTCCGGAGAGTCGTGGGACCGGTACCTCTAGAGAAAAAGGTTCTCTAAGTACTTAAGGCTGTTGCTCTTGGTGGTTCGGAACCCACCTTAAACTGTAGGTCCCCCTCCCACCACCAAGTATGTGTGTGGGGTGTGTGAAGGAATAGGGAAGAGATACAAGAACAATGTAAACCCTTAGGGGACACATTAGAAGCTTCCATTCCAATTCCAAGTAGTTAAAAATATTAAAATTTGTCGAAAATTTAGTGAGAAAATGTTTCTCCTGCTTTTTTTAGGTACAGTATATGCTTAAACAAATGCGTATGATTTGAATAATTTTGAAATTACCTCAACAAATTATTGTATTGTTATTATTGATTAAGTAACTCATGATGTCTAGAAAATGCGTTAATTTCGCGAGTTAGCTGAAAAAAAACATATATTTAAACGAATTTAAATTATTTAAGCAATTGAATATTAGTTAAGAAATTACTGGATATTCTTAAATTACTGATCAATGAATCTTAATGTAAAAAAACTTTTAAAAAGAGTCAGTAAACCACAATATCACGTAAAATTCACATTCGTCACTTATGGGGTTTTCTTTGGGACCCATAAGAGTAGCTTAAAATTAATCAACCTGGAAATTTATGATTGATTCTTATTCTCTGACAAATTCTGAGCGATATACTGAAGCACATAATTATTTATAACATATCATCAGGTTTAAATATTAGATTTACAAAAAGCTGACTTTTCCCCATGTTAAATCAATGGTAAATTTCATGGTCTTTGCGCGATCCCTAAATATCAACCAATTTTGCTCAAATTTGGATGAGATTTATTTTTTTGGGCATTCGAACAAAACTGGGGGGAGAGAGCAGAGAAATTCGAGAAAAAAAATCCACCAAGTATAAATAAGAACCACCCTAGTAATTAAGGTATAGGGAAATTATTGCTAAAGTTTTTCTGAGAAGTACGAGGGTTGCCTTTTATGTTTCGGATATGGGCGATCCTGCTGCTGCCACCTGAGACCGATGTCTCTATCGTTGAGTATAACTTTTTTTAGTGATTTCTTACTCAGAATGTTTTGACATGCGAGCTAGTGTTGCCGCCGAGCGAGAAATCCCGAGAAACGAGACGGGACGAGACGAGTCATACCCGCTAGCAGAGCGGACAGCTCGCGGGAGCGTTCTTTTGCCCCTCTGACGCGCTAATGCTAATTCGCGTTCTTTAATGAATAGCTAAAGTCGAAATCTGATAACATATTATACTTGCTTGTTGATTACTGATTAATTTGATATCAAACGCGACTATGTTTCGATTGTTTTAGAGATTTAATTGCACTCTGTTAGTATGCCATTTGGTTCTTATTAAATATTTATTTTCCAATTATAAGAATAGAATATATGAAACAGAAAGGTAAAAAGAGAGGTATATTTTCAAGTCATTTGGAGTTTAAGGAATTTAACACTAATTTCATTTTGTACATTTTAAAGTTGAATTTTAGAATGTTGTGACGTCTAATTTCTAAGGATGTTAAATAAAATATATTTGTCGGGACATTAAGAAAATCGAAAGTGCGTACCTACTTAAATCACTTTGACTACTACATATTTTTTAAAATTTATGAAATTTAACCCTTCGTCACAGACTATTTTATTTCCGAAACAATATTTCGGAATGTTTCAATTTTTGAAGATGATAAGCAGTGTATCCTGAAGTTGTCGGGCTTTTTTGTATATGCATCAGTATCTAGAGTAATATCTTTAGACGTTATCTTTTAGACTCCGATAGAACGTTTTGTTTTATTTCGAAATTGGCTTTACATTTTTTTTATTTCAAAATATACTAAATGCGGTTTTTCTGAAAATATTAATAAATCAGAGTTGTTCAGTTCGAAAAGTTATAAAAAACATCCGTATATAGTTTTTCCTATCTTGCCAATTTTTTTCGGAACTGTCACAAACATTTCAATGAAGTTGACTATCATTCAGGATATCCAGCGATTCTTAGGAACAAAATTCAAGGTCTTTTTCAGGTTTTACAGGTCAAAAAGTAAAGTTTTTCCAGGTCTCTAATTTATAAAGGAAGCTGACCCATAAACAAAAAAAATTCGGAATTTTCAGCGAATATAAGTCGGCTTCGTGAACTCCTTGGGAATATTTGTTAATCTCTGTAAAGTCTTTGTAACCCTTCCAATCTCTGAAATCTTTGTGAAGTCTTTGTAATATTTAAAATCTTCGTCGATTCCTTGAAATATTCGGAAGTTTCTAAAATGTATATGAAATCTTAAAATTTCCGTGAAATTTTTTCGAATCTTTTACAATTTTTGCAAAATTTTTGCAATCCTTAAAATCTTTCTGAATTCCTTGAAATCTTGAGATCTTGAAATGTCTGTGGAATATTTCGGAATGTTTTGAAATTTTTGCACAGTCTTTGAAATCTTCGTAGAATTTTTAGAAATATTGAAAAAACTTTTTAAATTCTTTGATATCTTTGTGAATTCTTGCTGTCAACTGTTGTATTTATTGGAAAACATGAAAATATTTGAAATGTTTGTACAATCTTCCGAATGATTTGAAATCTTTGTGAATTTCTGGAAGTCTTTCAAAGTATGTAAAAATCTATGTGAGATCTTGAAATTTCTGTGAAATCTTATGACATCTTTTAAAATTTTAGCAAAATATTCGAAATCTTTGCGAAATTTAAGAAATATCTTATAAACTTTATGAATTGTTCCAAATATTTGTGAAACCTTTCTGAAATCTGTTCTATTGATTTGAAAAAATGAAAATATTTGAAATGTTCGTGCAATCTTCCAAATGATTTGAAATCTTTGTGAATTTCTTGAAATCTTTTAAAATATGTAAAAATCTATGTGAGATTTTGAAATTTCTGTGAAATCTTATGATATCTTTTAAAATTTTAGCAAAATATTCGAAATCTTTGCGAAATTTAAGAAATATCTTAAAAACTTTATGAATTCTTTCATAAATTCAATTCGTAATTTCTAGAGCTTTTATATTTTTTTTCATTTTCAGAACGCCATACAAAAAAATTAATTTTACCCATGTGAACTCAAATAAAACACATGCCAATTTTAAAAATTGGGCATTTTATGCAGTTTAAGAAACAAAAGTAACATTCGCGATTTTTCCAAAACTCTGCGATTAACACATTTTTTTATTTTATTCCGACGAAGCCCAGCCGTAAAATATATACGTTATGAGGGACCCGAAAGGAAAATTTTCAGTGCTAATACGTTTCTGAATTATAGAAATTTTTATATACATGAATATTCAAATATACATACCTGAATAAACAAATGTAGATACATGAATGTCGTAGGGGTGCAGTATAAAATCGACTGTGGGATGATCATATGTGTTTCTGAGTATTATTACTCACTGATTTAACAATTTTTACACATTCCAATTTCATATAATTTAAGAAATATGTGGTAGTCAATACGAGTTAAGGAGGTGTGCACTTTCGATTTTGTAAATGCCCCAACAAATATATTTTATTTACCAACCGTAGAAATTAGGTGCCAAAAAATTTTGAAATTCTACTTTAAATTCTAAAAAATTAACTTAGTGTTGAATTCTTCAAACTCCAAATGAATTGAAAATATCCCTCCCTTTTTACCTTTCTGTTTCATATATTCTATTCTTATAATTGGCAAAATAAATGTTTAATAAGAACCAAATGACATACTAATAGAGTGTAGTTAAATCTTTGAAACAATAGAAACATAGTCGTGTTTGATATCAAATTAATCAGTAATCAACAAAAAAATATAATATGTAATCATATTTCGACTTTAGCTATTCATTAAAGAACGCGAATTAGCATTAGCGCGTCAGAGTGGCAAAAGAACGCTCCCGCGAGCTGTCCGCTCTGCTAGCGCACATCTGTCGCATTTCTCGGAAAACCCGAGCCAGAAACGAGTAAGGACGAGACGGGACGAGGAAGAATTTGACGAGACAAACCGAGTAATGCTCCCGGGAAAACGAGACGGAACCGAGTAATGAACGAGACGAAAGCGAGCCAGACTCGGTATTTCTCGTCTCGGACGGCAACACTACGAGCGCGTTTGTGTCGTGTACAGGGACTTGAAATTGACGCTCCACAAAATCTTTTTTTGAGCGATTGTCAAATTATGTGGCATCCGACGGCAAAAAATTCTTTTTGCAGCCAAATATTCATGTAATATTGGCTGTATGCTGTCTCCACTAATGCCTATGAATGCCTGAATCTCACGGTAAGTCACATGACGATCTTTCAGTATCAGTTCACGCACAGCATCAATATTTTTTGAGAAAACGGCTGATTTTGGACGACCTTCTCGAACTTTGTCAGTGAGCCAACCACGGCCCGGATTAAATTCGGAAAACCACCGATACACAGTTGTTGCTGATGGCGCTTCGTCGCCAGAGGGCAGCAGCAGATTCGCCCATTCCCGAAATATAAAAGGCAACCCTCGTTAACTGCAGTATAACTAAAGTATAGCTGAAGTATTGTTGAAGTTTTGTCCAAGTATGGTCAAACTGTATTTGTGAAGTATTAAGTATAGCTTAAGTATGTCGAGTGTGTTTAAATTATTGCAAAAGTATGTGTTATTTATGACGGGAGATGATGGGATATCTGAAATACATACATTAAAGATCCAAGAGAATGCTCTTCATAACATCAGAAAATATCCTGAGAAATTTTTGGAATAAGTAAAATGCTATTCGTAACCTTAATCATTTGACTTTATATTATAAATAATTTAAGATTAAATATTTCACATGAATAATAATTTGATCGCAACTTTTCAAGTTTTCATGACAATACTATATACTGGTAAGGAATTAATGATTTTGGATCTATTACGAATCAATTTTCCATTATAAATCCTCATGTTTTACGATCATTTCCCATGAAGCTGAAAACAGTAATGGTTATTTTCCATTACTAAGTCCATTTCATGCGAACAAATTGAATGCATTTTTTTGGAACTTTCAAATTTTATTGATGCGCTTTTGCACTGCGCTAGAGAATAATCTTCAATCCACATTTTTTTCACGAAATCACTAGAATCGCAAACTTTTTGTATTACTGAACGAGCTAGCACTAATAATGCATTATTTGTATCCCGTTTGCCAGGATATCTTGAAAAACAAATGAGTGACATTCTATGCCCAATACTCTTACCATACTTGAGTACAAATGAAGTATGGGATATACTTTAGCTTTGCTTAAGTTTTATATAAAACATATCCCATACTTCATTTTGGGTAAGGAGGGGCAGCGCCAACTAGTTAACAGGCAATGCTTTCTTTAAAGTTAATAAGACGTGGAACTGATCCACTTTTTTATCATTTCGAGTCCCACATTATTCTATATCATATTTCTATAAGCATTAATTACATTAATGAAACAATGATTTGATAATTCAATTATTTCCAACAAGCTATATATCGTCGGCTTTGCCCCCCACCCGAGGGCAAAACCAACCGCAGCTTTTTATTAAAATCAAAACATCTGATGACGGCAAGACATGATAAAATATTCCCAGCAAGAAGAATAAGTTATTTTTAATAAAAATAGTGATAGCTGTGATATAACCTCTCATGCGTTGACATTGCACTAGAGACGGACTACGCGCAAAGGTTTCTACCATACCAATACAAAACACCCGCTCTACCGACCGGATTTAAAATAATAATATTCAATAGTTTCTTGCATGTAGTCCAGAAGATAAGTGGCTGTTCTACATAACCGATCACTTATCGACAAAACTTATGATACGTTTACAACCTAAGCACGTGTTAGCTATTATTTTCGCCATGCTTGCCCCACTGGTGAGGCCTCATTTATTTACGATATTTAAAATATTTGGGACTTGAATTAGGTTCAACTATTATAATGAGATAATGTGATATTGTGTAATCCGTCAAAATATAAAATTTTCATACTGTAAGTATTGCCATTAATGTTGAAAAGTTTATATTTCTGCTACCGAATCTTCCATTCTTTCGTTTTCAAAACTGCTTTCTGCATCATTTTTCTTTTACATCGTCAATTTTCAAGAATTTAGTACATAACACTATCTCTATATGATATAATGGATTTATTTAATGCAAAGTAATATTCAAATTGTTAAATAATAGCGATTTTATGAGCAAAGTCGCCTTCGCCCCACCGGTTGGAGCTGCCCCTCCTTACCCTATACTTTATCCATAATTTAGCTATACTTTGAATATACTTCAGATATATTTTATCTATACAACTTTCATAAACTTGAAGTATAATGTTATCTCACTTGATATGCATTTTTCATACTTTTGAAAGTAAATGATTAATCACTCCCATGCTTACGATTTTTACCCCGACTACACCACAGTAGAAAGTGCATTTATATTTTCCCGAATGAACCAACATTTTGGGGCATTATTTCTCAACTGCCCCAACTTTAAAAGTCATGTTCGTCGTTTTTTTTTTTTTTAATCTGGGAATATGTTCACTTACCTAACAGTACTTAATCGACAAATTTATAGACCACAAAAACCATCCCTCTCCAAGTAATGGGGGGTGACATTTTCAACCCCAACGCCTGCACGGGTATTTTTAAAAGCTTGTAACATCCTTTCTATTTAAGCGATTTGAAATTTTTATAAGGGTTTTCGAAAGGTTATTTCTTACTCTTCTTTTTAATTTTTTTAACGAAAACACTGAAAAAATTTAAGCATTTTTTAAACAATTAAATTGTTTATTTAACTTTCTTAGCAATTTGGGGTGTTTTTATTTATTTTTTTAATAGTCTTAAAAGAAAGCTTGACCTTATGGCTTCAAAAAAGGTCTTAAGCAAAAAAATGGTAGAGTAAATAGATTCCGAGATATAGGCCCCGATGTGAAGGCAGTCCTAATGCTCGTGCTCAGACGCAATCCTTTAGTAGTCCACAGACTAGTTTGCAAGTCTACCATTCTTTCAACGCATTTAAGTTCATTCAGAATGACATTAAATCAGCTAATAAACAATTTAAGAATGCTTGTCGACGGGTCAGAGATGTTTACATTATTTGTTATTCATTATGAACAAACAAAAAATGCAAACTACCCTTTTCAGAAGTGATGTTGATTTTTCTCAGTATGAATGATTCCTTACTATTACAGTTCGTCAGTTTACGATAATTATTGATTATTAATTAATATTCCATGACTAAGTTCACAATTCAACCATTGTTAACATATGAACAGTGCTTTTTCAAATGAATCAACTACAGAAAAATCATTAATTAACGCCTGTCTTCAGCCTGCGATCTGTAAAATCATAGTTTCTAGATTCTACCACGTGGAGGTGGCAGTGCGATTTTAGACTCCTTCGGGGTGCTTAATTTAAGTGAGTCCCCTCGCCTCTCACTATTCGGGGTGTTTAATTTTCATGAATCCCGTTGCCTCTCACTACACAGTGTTTTTTAATTAATTCGCCTTTTCTTCTCACCACTTTTCTTACTGCTTTTCTTTTCTTTTGGAGTACTCTCCATATTCAAGGTACATTTAGGTTCAGGAAAAATGTCACTCTTCTCTTCATAGGAAAATCGTTTAAGGTTCAGCTGTCCCTTATCATTAGGGGTGAAAGCATGGTACTTGAAAGTACCAGGTATTGTGAGAGACTTACTGAACCGATCTGCTAATTCCGCTGTCATTGCTGAATGATCATCCTTAGAACTGAAGAGTACAACTGTTTCCTTTAAAAGTTCTCTGGCCCATTTATATGAATCACGAGCACTTAGAATCTGCTGGACGCTGGAAGCTGGCTCTTGATGCAAGTCGCTTTAAATTTCCTCTGATTACATCGCATGGTCCTTTTCCATGCGCAGTTGGATGAAAAGTCCAGTCTGCTGGAATTTCAAAGTCTTTTTCGTGGCACGGAAGGTTGGCGAAGTTATATTTATTTTTAAAAATCTGTGGTGCTCCATCTGTGACGTAATGAATCTTTACAAGTTGAAAAAGCTTCTTAAGATCTCCAATAATTAATTTTCGACATTGATTATTCAGAGAGATTATCAGAGTGAGAAGACTGGATAGCATTTTGAAAAACGTAAGCATAATTTTCCGCGAAATCAAACATGATTGAGAAAACTCCAACCAATAGAGTGTCTTTGAGATTTTTGGTTAACGATGCTTGCTTCTTGGTACAAAACTCATGAGATTTTAAGATTACAAGTTTTCCGTAGAGTCGTTCTATGAAGATATCGGTCTCAGCTACTTCAGTTACCAGATTGCTTCTATCTTTTTGTTGCCAAATTTGATATTTTAACTCAATGACGTAGTTCTCATCCAGAATTTCAGTCAGGTGTTCCTTCAGGATATCAAAGCCAGGACAATTTTCGCATTTGCTGAAATGACATGCAGGAGTTGGTTTAGTGCACACCATTAACTCTAAACAGTCGTGATAATCAATTAGTTTTCTAACTTAGTCTTCAGTTGGATGCTTTATATCAATTGCATCTAAATTGAGATGCACATTTTCGTGATAAACACACACAAATTTTGAAAACCCAATTTTTATTTCCTCATTTTCTATTTTAAAACGGTCGTATAACTCTGACAGGTTGCCCAAGATAAGTCGTTTTTGCACATGCTCGCGAGTTCCGTCTTCCTTTTTTATGGATACAAAATCTTTCTTCCCCGGCATTAATCGACTGTTCTCGTCATCTTCATAAAAACTAATCACTGCTACATCAATTTCTGGTGGCAGTTTTCTTTCTGGCTTGAGTCCAGACAAAGCCAGTATTCCATGTTTTTGAAATAATTTGTCAGCTTTCCGGGCTTGACGTTCCGTTGCACCAAATTCTTGCATTACCTTTCTACGACTCCATGATTTAGGAGCAAGTGTGAGTAATGTTATTTTTTCGTCACCATCAGTACTCACCTTAAATGTTTGTATAATTTGTTGAAGAGTTTCTAGACCTGCTGTGTGATTTTGATCTCTACAACCACTATGTTCTATCGGAACAAATAGAAAATCTGTATCGTTTTTTATTTCTTTTTCTACACTGTTGTCATCGACCTCACTGCCATAAACAACTTCTTCCATGCTGAATTAATTTGGAGGCACTTGTGAACTCAATTTCTTGAATTCTTTTCTACAAGGCTGGAAATTTTAGCGTTGCTCGGCAATTGGAGAAATTTTAACCTCTGACTTCCCGACAAACATCTTAAGTCTGGTGTTTTCCAATGCTTTTCCTTGCCAAAAGGATTGGCATAAAAATGACCCCAAGTTATTTTCGTTGGCATTATTAGTCATGAATTTTATTTGTAATCTTTTATTTCAAATAACATGTTTCTAAACAACATAAAGTCCAAAAGAACAAAAGACCGTGCGTTGCAACAACAATAGCTAAATACCATGTAGAGACTTAAATCAGACTCAGAGGAATATCCTTTTGTGTCAAAAGAATGCGTCTTGAAACAAATGAATTTTCCTCTCATATAATTGAAGGTTGAGAAGATTTTCATTCGACTCGAAAAGAATCTTTTTGCCGCAAACACTATCCATTTGCGACAAACTTCACCTAATCTTGCAGCCAAATAAGTCTGTTTGTATACAGGAGATGTTCAGTTAGTTCAAAACAATACAGGCAAGAGGACGATGCTTTTGTTTCATGACGACTTTGTGTCTGAGTGAAGTCGAAACATAATTGAACGATTGGGCTCAATAACAGCCTACTTGTATTTTTATATGTCACTTGTTTTTCACTTGTTTTTTGTACATAACTTCATGGAGAACAAATGAAAAACAAGTGACTTCTGAAAATAGAAGTAGGCTGTTATTACATCCAACCGCTGAATTGCTTAACGTTTAGCTATGGTACCAGATTCATGAAAAATAGATCATTAGGCCATTGTGGAATTTACAAAATCAAGGCCGAGTCTACACGTTATAAGAGTTTCTAGGCACATATTCAGAAAAAAATTGGTTCATAGAATGAAATTTTTGGACGACTGTGTATAAAAAATCAATAAATATTGTAAAGTGACGAACTATAATAGTTAGGAATCATTCATACAGAGAAAAATCAACATCACTTCTAAAAGGGGAGTTTGCATTTTTTATTTGTTTATAACAAATAACAAATAATATAAACTTACTCTGAACCGCCGACAAACATTCTAAAATGTTTATTAGCTGATGTAATGTCATTATAAATGAACGGGAATACGTTGAAAGAATGTTAGACTTGAAAACTAGTATGTGAACTACTAAAGGATTGCGTCTGAGCACGAGCATTAGGACTGCTTTCACATCGGGGCCTATATCTCGGAAATTATTCACTGGACCATTTTTTTGCTTAGGACCTTTTTTGAAGCCAAAAGGTCAAGCTTTCTCTTAAGACAATTTCAAAAAAATGAAAATAACCTAAATTGCCAAAAAAGTTCGTTAATAAAATAGAAGAAAAGTGTAAGAAATAACCTTTCGAAAACCCTCATAAAGATTTTAAATCGCTAAAATAGAAAGGAAGTTACAAGCTTTTGAAAATACCCGTGCAGGCATTGGGGTTGAAAATGCCCCCCCCCCCATTACTTGAAAAGGGGTGGTTTTTGTGGTATATAAATTTGTCGATTAAGTACTGTTAGGTAAGTGACCATATTCCCAGATTTTAGAGAAAATCGACGAACCTGACTTTTACAGTTGGGGCAGTTGAAAAATACTGCCCCTAGACAACAATGGTGTGCACATTAAGGTGCATATCTGCCGGCACGTCGGTCCGATCGATCCGTCGGCCCGACTGGCTTTGTTCCAAGGTTCGAATATTAACAAAAGTTGTTTGCAATATTTTTTATTTAACAAACAAAATGAATATAAAATTAATTTTGTCTTTTCATGGTTGCCATTTTGTTCGACATTTTTTTATCTGACTCTGAATGTTCAGAATCCGGGAAGCAACGCATTTAAAATGCGGTCTGTTAGTGTTAGCTACATAACAAACTTTTTCGCATTGTTCTAAACAAATTAGTAAACAAAAGTTATATCTTTTCTATTTGCGATAACGAAGTACTTTTGACTGATATTTTTTAAAGGAAATGGAAGAAAAGAATTTTTCCTAAATATGCTATTTTCCAATAAAAACATTTCGTTTTCTCTAGGAAAATCAAATAATAGTATATCTTGCCAATGGTCGTTCACTGTAATAACTGGCTACTAGACAACAATTGTATATTATTTAAACAAAATTAAAAAACGAATGAATTATTTAACCATTTTTCAGTACATAAGTTTTGTTTCTTCAACAGGGTCAACTACATATCTTTCACTGATGATCGTTTACTATAGATGATGTACTTTTTAGAAACAATTATTCATCATTTAAACAAAATAATTAAACAAATTTATAATTCCGCCATTTTTCAGTAGATAAGTTTCATTTCCTTATCAGAATCAACTGCAAATCTTTTGCTGATGATCAATTACCATATATGTTGTACTTCTAAAAAACAGTAATTTATTATTATTCAAACAAAATTAATAAACAAATATATAATTCCGTCGTTTATTAGTAGGACAGTTTTGTTTATTCAGCAGAATCAACCATGACTATCTCCCCAATGGTCTTATGTTATGGATATTGGGTTTTTTTCATAACAATCCATTATTTAAACAAGTTTGATAAACAAATTCTTCATTCGACCAGTTATCAGCTTTGCTTCCAGAAACCCAGGCACTCCTCCTCGATTCTTCAAAAGTGATTCAAGATTTAAAAATATGCCCCCTGGTAAAACATTTAATTCAATTACGCTAACAAAAATTTTAACTGGTATCTGGTCGAATGAATAATTTGTTAATCAAACTTTTCAAATAATCGATTGTTATAGAGAAAACCAATATTTATAACATAAGACCATTGGGGAGATTGTCATGGTTAATTCTGCTAAAGAAACAAAACTGATCTACTAATAAATGTCGGAATTATACATTTGTTTATTAATTTTGTTTAAATAATGAATTATTGTGTTTTAAAAGTACAACATATATGGTAAATGATCATTAGTGAAAGACTGTAGCTGATTCTGATAAAGAAACGAAACTTATCTACTGAAAAATGGCGGAATTATAAATTTGTTTATTAATTTTGTTTAAATAATGAATTATTGTTTCTAAAAAGTACAACATCGATAGTAAACGATCATCAGTGAAAGATTTGTAGTTGACTCTGATGAAAACTTATCTACTGAAAAATGGCCAAATGGTGCATTTTTTAAATAATTTTGTTTAAAAAATGTACAATTGTTGTCAACTAGCAAATTATTATAGTGGACGACCATTGGCAAGATATTGGAAAATGGCATATTAAGGAATTTGTTTATTACATTGTTATAAAAAAAAAAATTGATTAGCATTTCGAACTCGAAAGTTCATGGCCTCACTACCCGATTCGGGTAGTGTTTCTAGGTGGATAAATACTACCACAGTGTGGGTCCACCACACCCACGACGGGTCAACAACACGCAGTATCACCGAACGGTCACCCATCCAAGTACTAACCGCGCCCAACACTGCTTAACTTCAGTGATCTAACGGGAACTGGTGTTTTCAGCGTGGTATCGCCGTTGACGATATTGTTATAAACAAAAATTAATTCATATTTCACTTCCTATAAAAAGTAAACATTCTTTTCTTCCAGTTTCTTAAAAAAATAAAAGTCAAAAGTACTCCCGAATCGAAATATAGACCCTACTTTGACGCTCTTCACGCTGTCATTTGTAGGGGCTAAGGTTTCAAAGTAGAGGCTATTCCAATGCGATTTTTGCCCCTACTTTGGCGCTCTAATAGGCACAAATTTCCAAATCTTCCACTTCGTGCGTCAAAGTGGGGGCTCAGTTTTTGCCTCTACTTCAATGCTCCACATTCTACCTTCTCGCACAAAATAAAATTATTTGACGAAAGATTAACAAAAGTAGAGTAAGACGAAAACACAGCGACATTTGCGCAATATTTTAAGTTATTTTGCATGATCATTCAATAACAATTTCTTATCGAGCGCTGAAAACAAGGTGTATCTTTTATTGAATAAATCAATATGCAAAATAATTTTGGTTTTCTTATTCGTCAACAAATCCTAAGTCTTATGCAACTTGAATGAAAACTGTTATTCGTTATTGAATAAAGATGCAAAATGTTATGTAATATGTACACAATGTCACAGTGTCCTCGTTTCACTCAACTTTTGTTAATCTTTCGTCAATTAATGTGTTTTTCGTGCACTTTTATGTTACTTTCGCTGATGAGTTATAAATCCTTTTTCCCTTATAATTTTTCTATTAGAATCTTTTGAAATAGAACGAAGTAATTATTGATATCACAAAATATTAAACTATTGTAAACCAGTGACAGTGTGTTTCAAAAACGAACGAAGTTCTATAATGAAGTAAACCATATTATGATATAAATATCGAAGTACACATATGAAAGAACAGCATAAGTTTGATTATCCTGCTTGTTTATACATTTTTATATTTATTGGAAGTAATAAATTCATAACAATCTCAAGAAAATAATTATTACTACAAAAGTACTAAGTAACAAAATTAAGTAAGGTGAAGGCCCCGTTAAGTTAAAATGTTACAATGTTGTATTCTTAATAAAAATGAAATCTGGATAAGAGAATAGTGAAAATTGAGAGAATTTCAACATCGAAGAATTGGTGTCATCGCCTTATAATAATTTTTTTGTTTTAATAACATATAGTAATCTTTCATAAAATCTTAAATCACAATTATGTTAATTTTTGGCCATAAACTTTATAACTTTGACTTAAAAGAGATACCCGGGTAAAAACATTTGGTCTTGATTTTGTCTTGAATGTCTTCAATATGTCTTTAGGACCATGATGTCTGGTTCCGTCTCACCAGCTAGACATTGGAGATATACAGACTTTGCTTGCATTTATGACTGTTGACTGAGCCAAGACAAGACCAGGTTGACTTGTTTCAAGACAAGAAGTCTAATTCCTGATAAATATAACGAATTGCTCTTAAAGAAAAGTATATTGCCAGTTTGTGGCTTTAACATTTGCCAGGGTCAAAAGTAAAGAAGTTTTAGTTTGTAACTTTTATTGTCCATTATACTCCGGCCTCTATAAACTATGGACCCCACCGGCAGGGCCTGTCATTTCCAGGAATCAGGTAGCTAGGTGAGGACCAAGCAGTTGACATCTGCTGAGGATTAAAATTTTACAACCGATAAAACTTGTAATTTTGTAATAAATCATTTTTAAATAAGAAATTCGGCACCTGTCTACCTCAACAACTGCAGGCATATAAAATTTTGGATGAAAATATTAAAACTGTCATTCTATAAAGTTTGAAGCGGATTAGTGATGTCCCTCAGAGGCCTCGGTCTCAAGACATAAATTTTTATCTTCAAGTCAAAAATATTCGTCCTAAGACATCAAAAATAGTCTGGTTCCGTCTCACGAGCTAGACATACAGAATGACTTGGAATTGTCTTGGATTGGTCTTTACCCAAGACAAAATCAAGACCAAACATTTTTACCCGGGTATTTATTATTTTCTTTCATATTCAAGTAGCGTTTATCGTCTTCTTTGAAAATGCGATGGGGAATTGAAAAAAGGTTCAAAATTAACGAAATAACAGCAGTAGTTTTTCTCAAAAAACACACCTTTAAATATTTGCCAATTTTTTTTCACTTGTGCTTTGGTAATAATAATATCTCGTAAGTTTGATGCTTGTTGAACAACTTGTCTAGCTAGGAGAATTCTTTTTTTTCACAATCCAATTTCCTACTTTTTTCGAAAACCATGAAAGATACGAAAAAATATTGAGACGAAAGTTTGCACGCCTGAAAAAGTTCCATGAAAAATGTCTCTTGTTCTTTTGCGATTTTTTTCATAGTCTACGAGAAAATTCAAAAAATCTCATTTTTAGGGGAAAAAATCTACCGGCCTCAGAAATGGTTTAGCTCGCATGGTCCTTATAAGATGCCTTTGTTATATTAGCAGAAAATATAAAAAAATATTTAGAAGGATCAAAAGGGTTGGGCTTTGAAGAAAATCTTTTTGAAGCCAGGAGACATTTTTTTAATGTAATTTTCGAATTTTTCTCGTAAACTGTGAGAGGTTACACAAGAAAACAAGATTTATTTTCCATAGAATTTTTTTAAACGTGCAAACTCCTGTCCACAGAAGTTATTTCGCAAGCATCAAAGTAAAAGTTGAAAAAAAATTGCGAAAAATTCAAATTTTTTTTTTAAGGTTTTTGAGGTTTTTGAGAAAATCTATCTTTCATTTAAAAAAAAAAACCCCTTTTGTTAATTTTAAACCTTTTTTAAAATTCGGTCGCGCTTAGAAAGAAGATGATAAACGCTATTAGAATCAAAAAGAAAATAATAAATATCTCATGGGGTCAAAAGTTATAGAAGTTTGAAGAAATAATGGAGTTTTTTTTTTAAAACGAAGCAAAAAATTCAAATACGCATAACTTGTTCGGATTTTTTTTTCGCAAATCGGAAAATTGCGTATCGCCTAATTTCCTCTGAAAAACAACATATTTTGTTTCGAGAGATTCTGCGATTCCAATGGTAGAACCCGGCCTGATTTAAAATGGATTCGGTCGCCTGAAGAATAAAGGTAAATAGTTTTGGAATCGAATAAAGAGAAATAAATGACATGATAGGGTACAATTTTTAAAATAAATGCGAATAAAGAAAATTTAAATGACGGGATATTAAAAAAAATTTTAATAAAATAAGTTGTAAGAATTTAAATATTGTCAGTATTATTTATTGTGCTATTGAAATGAAAACATTAATTATTTTTAACAAATTCTGTAAATTTCGAAAATAAGTAATGGAAGTTAATAGGAATAAAATTGTCTTTTGAGGGTTTTGCAAAGAAAATAAGTAACTAATTATGAAGGAGTAAGTATACAAAGTCCTTTTTGGTTGAATTGAATGTAAATAAGTTAGATTTCGAGCCATTATTATGAAAAAATGTAATTACATGAGATAATGTAAAATAAAGTGATCCACTCACCGCTAATAGCTACCACTTTTTCTTTCAACTGAATTGTTTTTTTCTTTCTATCATATAATTTGACTTCAAATTAGCTACTCAGCCTACTTCTCTAATTTTCTTCGGAATCATTGAGAACTGAATGACATCTTGTTTTTTATCATCGATCCACCAGACCAGCGCAAACTTCTCTTCTCTTGGAGCCATTTTATATATTAGTATTTTATTATTTATCACGAAAACAAAGATATTTTCTTGGACTATAACCACTAAAATTGACATTTTTACAAACTGCGGTGTTCGAGCTGGGAGGAAACAACAAAGTATTTGTTATGGGAGCGCAGGCGTCAAGGCAACGACGCCATATTTGAGCGTGAAACCTTAAAATTTTAGTTACTGTATACGAATTGCAAAGCGAGTGAAGTCAACAAATCAAAGTTAATATTACATTAAAGCTGTTAGATTCCAGGTCTAATTAAATCAGAGAAATTTTTATTTCCTTATTTCTAACCGTGTGTCTACTTTCGGGACCATTGTCGTTACCAACCGTCCAGTCAGACAAACGGCACGTGTTGCCGACTGTAGCAAAAGAAGATGTACATGAAGATAATATCAAAGATAATATTAGACAGTTACAGGTACGTTGTAGTCGCTATCCGATATTATAATTATATATCAGTTCGTTCTGCAGATATACTATTTTTCGAAATATAAATATGGCAGTAGAGCAAAAAAGTTTCAATGTTACTTTCGATACTTATTGTGTAAAATAAACAGTCAAAAATCTAACCACATTATTCAATTGAAGATATTTCTATTTGATAAAAGAAGTTACTCTACAGAGTGAAAAATATATAAGAGCAATTCCATGTCAAATCATCTAAAGAATTCCAGCTCATGTTAATAGTTTCGCTGAAAATTCTAGTATCCGTTCTCTTAGATGTTGAAAAAAAAACACAAAATAATTATTGAAAAAATAAAAAAACTTAGGAAATATTCCAAATCGAAAATTTTGGTCTCTTTTTCTTAAATTTCCATAACGTTGGTGATTTTAATCATAATAAGGTCTATTTTTTAAATTATTATTCGTAATGAGACGCAGTTTTGAAAAAAAATGTTTTCAAAACTGCGCCCTATTACGAATAATTAAAAAAATTGACCTTAATATCACGAAAATCGCCAAAGTTATGAAAGTTTAAGAAAAAAGGACCAACAGTTTCAATTTTGAATATCCCTCAAGTTTTTGGATTTGAAAAAAAAAACAATTTTAGCGATTTTCTTTCAACAAAAATGTGAAAAGATCGACTTTTGAAGTTAGAACTTTCATTCTAGACCCTCCATTCAACTTAACAAATTTTAAAATTACAATTTACAACAAAGATAAATATTATGATAAAGAAAAGTTAAAACATTAGTGTTAAGCCAAGCTTCCTCTGAAATAGATGTCTTGATATCATATCAAAATTTGTATCTCATTTTTGTTTAAAAAAATCATTATAAAATGTTATACAGAGATTAGGAAGTGTTTACCGGGAAGGTGAAAAAATTATTTTTGAAATTTAGAGATTAAAAAGTGTCTACGGGGGAGTTGAAAACATACAAAAAGTTACAGAGCGTTAAAAGAGAACTTAAAAATTATGTGAAGATTATAGAGGTTTAAAGGAGATGTTAATGAAACTCAATAACGTGGAGGCAAGATCTCTAATGTAGGGGCTAAGACCTATGTAGAAGCAAAATAGAATGAAAATATCTTTAGGAGCGGCTAAGTAGGAGCTAGTAGAATAAGCAGCTTCAAAGTAGAGGCAATACTTCCACTTTTAGAGCGTCAAGGTAGAGCCTATATTTCGACTCGGGCTTCGTTATCGCAAATAGAAAAGATATAACTCTTGTTATATTGACTCTTGTTATGTCTGAAAATTGATTTGTCCAGAGGAACTTTTTTTGCCTCACTGTGCGGCAGATATCGCTTGCAGTCGGCGGACATTTTGCTATCTGGGTCATTATACTGTAACAACGAGAATGCAACGTCACGAAGAGTGGATACGAATCTCTGAACTTTTCTCTCATGATTCTCCTTTGTACAGGGATTTTACGAGGGATTTTGCACAGACAATGTACATGGGATGATGAACGTTGTCAAGCATGCAAAAGAAAATTCTGATAACGATAGGTTGCGATTCTTTTGCGTAATGTCAACCTCTTCTTGTAACTTGACATAAGATAGACATGTATATATGTATGTAAGTATTTTTGAATATTATGAAGGGAATGTATAAGAAATGTAACTTTTATGCGATATATTTGAATATGAAGCTGTTAAGAAAATACGTTAACAATTTTGGGCTATGTTCAACTTTCTCGTCCACCGTAAGTGACGTCCTCATTGGCTAATCACGTATTTGACGTTTATTCTGCGTATTTCGCGATTTTTTTTTCAAATATAAATTCAGCAATATAGTTAGATTTTCCAATATATAATGAAGGTTTTAGCAAACTAGATGTCTTTTTTACAAAATAGTTGTTCTTTTAACGCACAAAGGTGAATTTTTAAACAAATGGTCTAATTTTTAAGCAAAACAGATGAAAATTAAATCAAAAACTGTTCCACTCACAACCACATAGTTGATATTTTCAACCAAAAAAGAACACTTTGCCATACTAAAAAATGAATTTACAATAAAGAAATACGTATTTCAACAAAATAGCTGAATTTTTATCCTCATATATTATATATTTTGAGACAGGTCAGATTTAATTGACCAAGTTATTGAAATTGTTTAGAAGAATTTTTAGATTGGAGCTAGGGTCTTATGAATATATTTATTATTATTATTATACCATTAAGCCATTTCCCTTTCGGGATAGGCGTGACTTGCTCGGTTGGAAAATAGTAGTGGGTAGGTGGATATATAGGTCTAAGGTAGATAGGTATATAGGTATTAGTTATAGATATTTTAGATTGATCTGGAATTGTCGTGTTATTTATTTAAATGACACGTTCAGACAGCACTTACTGAATTTCGATAGGGATTTTCTCAGAAATGATAAGTCCCATGGAAAAGACTTTAAATTAAAACATATCTATTTTGACTTTATCCACAACTTTTCCTAAAAGCTGTCCCGAACTTTTTCGTATTTACAAAAATAAATTCTAAAAACTATGATTTCAATTAGATTTCCATGATTTTCACCATCAGTATGAAATTTATCCAGATTTGCACTATGTTTTTTGTAACCATAGCTTTAAAATAATTGAGTATATAGGAAGTTTGAAAAAATAGAAGTCGGAAATCTTCGTAAAACACTCCTTTTTATTCACAAAACCATCAATTCAATTTATAATCATGCAGGTTTAATGTTATACAATTCAAAATTCTGTATTTTCCATAATTTACATTTAAAATATTTTCAATTCGTAACACTGTCAATTTAAAACTTGAATTTTGATCTTTAGAATAATCAAATATTTTTTTCAAGATACATCTATTTTAAAACAATATTAAAAATTTTATGAGTTTCAACATTTTGTCAAACATTGAAACGTTCTGAGTATAAATATTCGAAATTGAGCAAGTTAGCGATTTTTGAATTGTAAGAATGTGCAATATGGATTTGTGTCGAAAATGAAAGGCAGCAGAAAGTCATAAGACAATTTGAAATGGCCATTCGGTAGTGTTGGTCTTGTTTATCAGTAGGCAGAGATAAGTAATTTTATTACGCGAACCAATACTTGTGTAGTCGTAAATTTTCATTAAAATATCCTTCAATAACTCTTGAAGAGGAATTTTAAACTGACTTCTCATAAACTGGTCAAAAATAAGACGTGATCATTACCCTCGATCTTCCATTAAGGGTCTGACAAAGAGTAAAGAACGGCATAAAACCAGTATAAGATGACTTGCACACTGGTTTGACTACAAAAGAAATAGGTATATTCATTTCTCATGTTCCACACAGAGTCCTGAAAAGAATAGGGTTTATTAGTGTTTCACTTCTGAAAAAGGTAAAAAAGGCCTCTCCGAGCAGACCTGGTAGCAAGGATGCTGAAGAATTTTTCTGAAGGAGAGGACGTGATTTTGGCACGCGATGTGTTGGAGCGACGCGACGGAAGTGCTTGGAAGGAGCAGGGCTTTTGAGTTATGAAACTTTTTGAGAGGGGTAGTCGCAATGTGAATAGCGCATCCGAGTCCGGCATAATATTCTTCCTCGATTTCAGGGATGGAGCAGCAATAAATCTGCTCTAAATAAGATTTGTCGACGACGCTCTTGTAAAATAGAATCCTGCCTTTGCTATAACCAACTCTCAAACCCAAGTCAAGGATACCTCAGACCGCTTATCATTTTCACACTTTCTAACCACTCTAGGTCATTCCATTTTCAACACTTCAACTTCCTATTTCATATTCATTTATCAGGATTCACTGAATCAATCATTGACACTTTTCTGCACTTTGAGAAGTAGAACGCATTTTTCGGAATGTTTTCGACATTTTGCTTGGTAAATATTTCCTCTGGAAGGACGTGTCATTCCTAAAATATGGTTTTAGTGTCCTGACGTATGTTAGAGTTTATTTTTATTGAAAATTTATAAACTCCGGCACCCATATTATTTATTTTACTTGTCTCTTGTGTTATAAAACGACTTGAAAACGCAAACGATTACATGAAGTACAGTAATATCAAAAAAAGTTTTCCTCATACAAATGAGACATATAGTTTTCTTCAAAAATTAAAAGGAGGTATTTTTATGTTATGCAAGATCACGAAAGGATCTTCAATTGGACAATCAATGTGTTTTAAAGACGAAAACAAATATGTACATCAGATAAATTAGACAGTACTCTTGTATTCCCAATACTAAAATAGTTTTTCATGTGTGAATAAGATAAAAAATCTGCCCGCTGTGCGGGCACATTCTCATCGCGCGCTACGCGCGCGGCTCGCAAGTTTCAGCGCACCTAGGGCGCGCGACTGTTGGTTCTCGCGCTTCGCGCTCGGTTTTTGTACTTCCCTACATTCACACAAAATCTTTAAAAATTATATGTGAAATCATCGACAGTAGTAATTTTGGTGATTGTGAATTCTCTTTTGTTAAAGCTCCTTCGGCTTTAACGATACCATTCTCATCACGTATCTCGTGCTTCGCACTCGAATCACGTTTGTCCAATATGCAAATTTTTCTATAATATGTTCAACTTTACTGTATTAAATGTAGACTATATTGATATCTGTATCTTGCTTCCGAACAGCCCATTCAGATATATCAAAATAAAGTACAAATTTTATTTTTCATGGTTACTCTACTAAATATTCGTTCCTTATTTGCCATTAATCTCTAGTCGTTTCACAAAAATTTGACTCCTTTATTTGTAATGTTATTTTTCACGATTAAATCAAAAACTATACGTCCTATAAGAAAATGGATCAAAGCAAATTTGTAGATATAATTTAGACAAATAAATTATGACTTCAGCTTAAAACAGATTTGAAAACAAAACTGGAGTAGGCATCTTTTCAATATATGAACAAATTTGTTTTAGATAAATACAGAGATTTCCTTTTTACCTATTTTTGTTGTTGCATAGTTCAAATGGAAAATGGAATTCCTAATAACATTTGTTTGATGAAATCCACGGACATCATTTTTCACATGAAAACAATACCCTCTCATTATGATGAGAATGTAATAATTCATTATTTTTTGTGTGATCAAAATTTGAATTTTCCATTTTTTTAAGGAAATTCGAAAAGTTGTCATGACATTCTTGTAGGGCTTTCAAAAAGTAACGTTTTTTGTCTCATGACTTTTTTTCATATTGTGCTTTGTTTCGCTTAGAATGTTAATTTTCGTTTTTTTTTGGGGGTATTTTGAAAATGCTACAACTCTGACAATTTTCTATTTATCGAAAAAAGTCTCAATGTAAATTTTTTGAATTCCTGAGTACTATGTATTAGGTATTTTCACTTCATAATCAGCTAACTTCACTTCGTTAGCTGCTGAGGGGAAAACAATGGATCAAATGCATGGGATTCGGTCCATTTTTGCCCTATTTTATTAATATCTTCGTAAAAACTAATTTTTTCTATATAAATGTATTTGAAAAATAGTTTTTATTCTTTAAGAACTATTCAATGACATAATAAAGTAGTAATCATTATTATTCATTATGAAGATAATACCAAAATAAAGTTTTGTCCCATGCATTTGCTCTATTGTTTTCCCCTCAGCACTCAACGAAGTGAAGTTAGCTGATGGTTGAACTGGAAATACCTAATAGCCGTCCATGGAATTTCTGAATATCGAAAAAACTGGTCAAAAAATTTTTGAAAAAATTCCAACTTTTCCAATTTTCATCGGAAATAGCTGGTTAACGAATTCAATCTTTCTTTTTGGTCTCTGAAACTGTGTGCGGAAGCACAATCCAATTCAATAATTCTTTCAAAAGTTATCCGATATACAGACGACGACGAGGACGACGAGGACGACGACAAACAGACAGACACCGATGTAAAAACTATTTTTTCTGACTCAGAGGGCCTCAAAACGTCGACATTTGATGGAATCCACGAAAGTCATTTTTCACATAAGACCAATACCTTCTCATTATGATGAGAATGTAAAATACATGTTCGAAATTTATAAATTGGTATGGCTCGTCCATAAGAGGTAATGGAAGGTTCGTTAATAGGTGATTCGACGCATTTTGAAGAGACGCACACAAATATATCAGATACAGTACTGTAGTATTCCTAATACCAAGCCAATTTTTCTCACATAATCAGAATAAAAACTTTTTTGAATCTCATAAAATCGATACCAATAGGTCGAGAAAAGGTCCACAATAGATCGATCATATTTTTCAATCATATTTTTTTCAAATTTCTAAATACCAAAAAAACTACTTCTAGTTGTCCAATCTAGCTCCCAATATACAATTCATCAAAATTTAACGATATATCGCTCGTTTACTTTTCGAGATATGATAAACAACGAAAAGTACAAAGCACACACATCCGCGGAAAATAAATGCATTTTCGATTTCCTGTGTTCGAATTATATAGAAATATATCAAAAAATTAGATATTAAAATTTACGTCATCACAAACCTCCCTTCATAAGGAAGCAATATAAAAACGCAAAATTATAATAATTTAAAAAAATCAACACTGTCATTTCGACTGTTTATAATTGGAAGTTTTCCAATTGCAAATCTATAAAATGGAATGAATTTAAATTTTTCATTTACAAAATTAAAATGCTTGAATAGAGGCTTTTAAAAGCGAATTATTTTTCATTATTGACATTAAATAATCAAGAGTGTTCAATTTAAAATATTCGAAACATTACAAAAAAATATATGAAATGATATAACGTGAAAAAATGAATTTTGAAAACTGAATAATTTGAAATTATATATTTTTAAAATTCCAGAATTTTTCATTATTTGCAAACATCATTGGAAAATTCACAATTAAAAGTTCTGTAATTTTTACGATTGACAATGGAAATTCCTAAAATTTGGAAGATTTAGTTTCAAAATCTCGACTTTCATTTGTCAAAATAATGAAAATCGAAGAATGTTTATTCATATATCTTTAAAATTGGAGACTTCAATTGTAACTTTACAAAAGTGTAGAAAATCGAATTTTGAGTTTTTTAAATTGAAGAGTATTTAATTTTGACAATTAACAATTTAAAATAATGCAACTTTTAAGTTTTACAATTAAACATTCTGTAATGTAGATGCTTAATATTTTGAATTTTTGAATTTGGAAGATTTATAATTGAAAACTTGACACTCAATCTTCGAAATCATCCACATTAATGAATTTTTATTTATATCTACACTGTACATTTTAAAAATTGAACAGTTTTGAACTATAACTCTTCAAAATTGTATAACACTGAATATTGTTAATCTTCAAAATTGAAGAGTTTTTAGTTCCGACAATTTACAATTCAAACATTTCCAAGTATTTTTGCAAGCTTCATAATTATCCTGTAATTGTGATGATTTGTATTCAAAATTTCTATAATTTAGAAATTGTATGAAAAATAACTTGACCGTTTTTCTTCAACATCATTAAAATTGCACTGTATGAAGAAAATAAAAATTACATTATTTTAAATTATACACATTAAAAATTAATGGATCTTCAGTATTGCGAATCTTTACGATAGCCATATTTCAAAAAGATGTTGAAAATTTTATGATTTTAAATTACAAATATTCATAACTCAAAACGCTGGTGATCAAATCTTCAATTATAAAAATCTGTAAAATGGATCAGTTTTGAAAATGGATGACATCAGTAAGATTCAGAATTCGAGAATGTCTTTTAAGGACATCTTAACATTGAGATATAAAATCCCATATTAACTTATTAATTTTTATCTTTGCTTGCGATTCCTGCTGGAATAAAATCCTATATTTAAATTAAAGTTATCGATTACTGAAGGCCGATGTATCAATTTTATTATTAACTTAGAATTTTGAATATTATTCATAGTTTATAGTACTTTAAATTAAAGTATATAATAATGATAATTGAAAACTTGACTGGGAGAGAGTTCAATGTTTAACGTTAAAAGTTTTCGTAACTTTTGAGGATTCATTTCTCATACAACAAAATAATCGCAACTTCAAATTATTTGAAAGGCCTCCATATTTCGCACGAAAAGTACGAAACCCGAATTCGGTCACAGAATAGGAGAAATATAGCATATGGGTCTGGAAAAAATTTCATTTGCTGAAAAATTTCCTCGATTGGAGTTTTTTGACAGAAATGGAGTGTGTATTGAAAAATATTATTTTTTCAACAATTTCTGCCTCTGTGCTTCGCTGAACGATGGGTTTTCGACGAATGTCGAAACAAAGTTTAGGTTTTCATTAACGAATCCACTATATTTCCCGTGGGTAAAGGAGCTCAATAGAGGTATTGTTATCTCTTAATTTTTTTGGTTATTTTCAGAATTTATCATTTTTACTTTTTTTAATATTGGTCTTGAATTAGATCACATAGAACATATCAAATGTTTTGGAATAATTTTTTAATCCAAATAGTTAAAAGAGTGAAAGAAAATTTTTTACATTCTCATTCTAATGAGAAGGTATTGGTTTTATGTAAAATTTGACTTGGTCGGTTTTCATCAAATCTCCACGTTTTGAGACCTCCTGAGCCAGAAAAAAAGGTTTTTACCAAGGTGTCTGTCAGTCTGTCTGTCTGTCTGTCTGTCTGGCTGTCTGTCTGTCTGTCTGTCTGTAGGCACGATAACTTTCGAAAAAATAATCCGATTGGGTTGTGCTTTGGCACACTTTTTTAGGGCCTAAAAAGAAAGAACAAGTTCGTTAACCAGCTATTTCGGATGAAAATTCAAAAAGTGAGCACATTTTGAAAATTTTTGAGAACACTTTTTTTGAAGATTTGGAAATTCTATGGACGGTTGTTAGTAGTAAGCAAAAAGAGGAAAAAAATATCCTAATGACCTTTTCAGATAAAAAAAAAATTACCAGAGTTATAGCATTTTCAAAATTCCAAAAAACAAACGAAAATGAACATTTTAAGCCGAAAAACGCACGTTATGAAAAAAAGTCAAGAGAAGAAAAACGTTGATTTTTGAACACCTTGCAATATTTTCATAATAACTTTTTGAATTTTTCAAAAAATAAAAAATTTAAATTCTGATCGCACAACAAAATAATGAGAAATCAAAAATTCCATTTTGCTGTGAAACTATGCAAGATACGACAAAAGATGACTGGACCAAAATTATGCACCTAAAAAAGATCTACAAATTTGTTATTATTCACTTTTTGATATGACGCGTAGTTTTTGTTTTATTCATAAAAAACAGCATTGAAAATAAAAAAATAAAAATTTTAGACGAATAACACAAGCTACGAAAAACATGACCACGACAACATTTGTTCATTCAAAGAAGAGGTACAAATTTGTTATCCATCATGTTTCGATAGGACGCGTAGTTTTTATTTTATTCGTGAAAATAACATTGACAGTAAAAGAAATCAAATTTTTGGAAAACTTTGGAAAAATCCATTTTCGTTGTAAGAATATATTCAAAATGAAAAAAATAACTTTTTTGAAAGACGGAAAATCTAAAATAACAGTTTAACTAATGAAATTTGTCGCTTAATTTATATAATTATTCTTGATTTGAAATCAAATACAAATCGCGAAGCGCGACGCCCAAATCGCGCGCCTTAAGTGCGCTCAAACTTTTTTGTTTCTATTATACGGTGCACAGAACCGAGCGTGGAACGCAAGGTTCAAATGAATTTGAAATCAAATATCGAGCGCGAAGCGCGAGTATCTGGATGAGAATGTGTTCCTTAAGGTCGATAGAACCTTGAGTAAATAAATTTCCTTTTCAGTCTAAAATAAAAACAAATTTAACAATCACTTCATATGTAGAGGTTTTGATAATTTTCTAATATTCAGAAATAAACTTTTTCTTTTCATCGAAGTCGAACACGAACTTCAAAGATCTAGAGGAATCGAGCGTAAAGCGCGATGTGAATACGCCCGAGCGCGTAGCGCGAGGTGAATACATAATCGAGCGCGAAGCGCGAGATAAATATATGATCGAACGCGAAGCGCGAGGTCCAACAGTCGCGCGCCCTAGGCGCGCTCAAACTTGCGAGCGAAGCGAGCCGCGCGCAAAGCGCGCGATGAGAATGTGCCCGCGAAGCGGGCAGATTTTTTTTCTTTAAATCGTCTCACAAAGTTGATTCTAGGTAACGAAAAATAGTCAAGAATTTGCAATCTTCCAGAATGTTCTTTAATATTCTAGAATATGGAAACGACGCCTAATGTCGCTCAACAAAATCAATAGATCAATTTATAGAACAATATAAGCGATTTTGTGGTAGAAAAATATAGAGCATTATTTATATATTTTAGGTTTACTCTGTATATAGCCAACATTATTTTGAAATTATTTGAAAGCATTAACATAATTAACATAACATTGCGTGCTCATGTATGGTATATACGCATTTACTATTATTATTATGAGGATTATACTATTAAGCATTTTCGGGGTAAGCTTAACACATTTCATGCCAAATTCAATGGATTTTAATTAAAATCAAAACACTGAAGCATCCACACGACCTCATAATATTATCTAAGACAACAAAATTTACAAGTTTAACGAAAAATACTTTATTTTTCACTGCTCTACCCCGTTTCAATGATAACTACGAAAAGTCAAAAAGTTAATTGATTAAACTTTTCAGAATAAACATGAAGCAATTTCTACTTCAATTTCTTTACATGCAGGTGCGCCACATAAGGTGCTGCACGAGATTAGGAGCTGCTCCCTTACTCTACAATGTTTGCATATATTCTATATTCATTTGGGTTTCAGAATCATGCACTAGCTTATTGCCAGTTCTTAATTTTTTAAACCTATACCTACTAATTACCATGTTAATTGAAAAGAAAGAAATATTTTTCTTGTTTGGAATTAAATTCATATGACACAAAATTTGTTTTTAATCAGATGAAATATCATTTAATACAACTGCATTTATTTAAAATACATCAAAGCGGTTTGAAATATTTGAAAGTAATATATTTCTGAATGTTCTGGTGCCTTCTGAAAACTTTAAATCTGAATTTATTTTCAAAAAAGTGCAGAAAATGGTTTCAAAATTTTGTTCTCGGGTTGGTTTGAGATGTTTGAGAGAAATTTGTTTATAGTAATCGTCAGAAATATATTTTAAATTAAATAAAAACCACGAATTTACAGGAAATCTGGTGATGTTATTGCTGCAGCTGTATTGAATTCATTCGAAAATCTGTATGGATGTAAGGAAACAAAAGACTGTTGTATTCTTGGATTATTCTGTTGTAGATCAAATTAATATCTTCAGATTTATTGTGATATGTTTTTTTTTTCTTTTTTTATACCATTAAGTCGTTTCCCTTTCGGCGAGCCTCTAGGGGTAGGCGTGACACTACCCGATTCGGGTAGTGTTTCTAGGTGGATAGTTTCTTGTTAATAAGGGCAAATAAAATATATTCGTAACTCTTTTGTCTTTTGAATGACTGAGTAAGAATTAGGGAATAACATGCAATGATTTCTTTGCTTACATTTTCGTTTTTCAAAAGAAAAGAGAGTTCTCATGACGTAATTTTTTTCGTAATCCATGACGGAACAATACACGTGTGTCGAGGCAAGAGAACCGTTTCCTAAAATTTTCTTGCTCTCTTTTCACCACGGACGCTGTCTATTAGTTCCTCTCAGCGACAAACCGATTGACCAATAATCGCTTGAGCGAGCAGAGCCGCTGGTCTTTTTTGTTCACCTGGCCGGTTGAATAATTGTGTTTTGCAATGCATTCGCAGCTTTGCCCGCAAGAAGGCACAGGTTCAAATTGATCTAGAATCTATCAAGAATTAAGTAAGGGGAAACTTTTGAGGCGGGTCTATAAAAGCCGCTTTGCTCATGAATCAAACACTCAGTTTTATTGATCGATCCTCGTGTGAACGGACATTGTTTTAAAGTTTAGAAGTTCTTTACAATGATTCACAAAGTGAGTGTTTTACAGTGAAAATTTCTTTTCACCAAACTTCTGTGTTAGCGAAAGGAAAATAGTGGTTGTCGCTTCATACACTTAGCAAAAATGTTTCATGATCGCACCAGGATATTAATTGTTCTACTCTACATTGAGCCATTACTACCATTTATCGTCAGTTTTTCTGCATTTATTACCTGCCCGCCGACAAGAAGAAAAATGTTAATCCAAAGCTTCAAATTTCAGTTTTTTCCCCTACTAAATTATAAACTTTTGCTTTAATTTTTCACTCATCTTCTTTTAAATTGAAGTAAAATACTACTTCTCATTAATTTTAAGTGGTAAAGTGAAGAGTGTGGTTGGTATTAGACTATAAAGCGACCTAGTGAAATTTAGTTTACTGCTCAATGCTTCATTAACTATATGAACTTTATTGATCATCGCGGAAGATTTATGGAAATTGATAAACCTTCATATTAGAAAAGTTTTAATTTACTACATTTTTAGAATAAACATTCGATAAGAAAACTGTAATTGTATTATGTAGGTCGTGCTTCTAGCGATAAAAATTTGGACCATGCACAAAATTTATGGAAAAGGCTTATCGCTCAAATTAGTGGAAAATTTGGATTACTGAATTTCTGATGCTTCAGGTTCGTTTGAAACCTGAGGTGTACAAAAGTACAAAAACATGTAAAAAAATGGTTGCACTCAAACTCAGTTACATTGAAATCCATTAGTTTACGATGCCTAAAATTTAAAACTATGCAACTATTATTATGTGAATTTCAAAATGTAACTTTGAAATTTCATTTTTAATTTTAGATTATTTGACGTTTGAAGTATTCAATTAGGAATTTATGTACGTATATTCATATCTAAATTTTACCTTTTCAAATAATGGGGTTCGCGCAAGCCCATTTTTGCAACAAAAATATGCTTATTTTATTTTGACTGCCACTGTGTAAGAATTATTTTACTTTGGTATTGTGCCTGAAATGTATTAATTTTAGTGAAATACATCATCCAAGTTTTAGAAATACTTTTCAAAAAATATTTAGGGGTCTCGCAGGCCTATTTTTCCAGCAAATGCTTATTTTGTTTCAATTGACACTATTAACCGATCATTTTACTTTGGCATACCTAGACACTATTACTTTTTGTGAATTGTTTCACCCAGATTTTCAAAATAATTTTTAAAAGTATACTTTGTGGTCTTGTAGGTTTTTTTTTGCCGCAATACTGCTTATATTATTTCAGTTGCCGCTGTTAATGGAATATTTTACTTTTGTATATCTATGACCTGTATTACTCTTAGTGGAATATGTGAAGGGTCCCGGGGCATTAGGGCGTGCGTGCAACATTTCGGAAGTGCGTTTCATTGGCTCAAACAAATTGCTTTGCCTGAGGGGATTACCAAATTACCGGATTACATTGGATTACAAGTGCTTACATGTGATTATACAAGATTACATAAAATTATACAAGATCAATAAGATTAAACGGTGTTACAAGTTATCACATAAGATTACATTAAATTACACGAAATCACGCAAGTTTGCATGAGATTATACGAGATGATAGAGACTTTAAAAGATTACAAGAAATTACGCAAGATGACATGGGTTTAAAATCAAAGAAGGTGACTGGAAAAAAATCAAAATCACTAATAATGTCGTATATATGCCAACATTTAAAGAATGAATCTCGAAAATAATGTAGAAATATAACTGATGTTTGAAATCTGTTCTTAAGTTTTGTATTTGAATGAATAAGTTGTTCAATTTGAATTTTATGAACAACTTTTTTGCAGGGAAATGACAGTGTGTAGTTGCATAGGGTGTCTATACCGGCATTGCTGATTGACCGTAAAATCGAAGTACCTGCCCAGATAATCAGCGTTTCAAGCAATACAAAGAGAATTGGTTGAAAAGCTGTTTTCCGAATGAGGTGCTTCAAGGTCACAAATTTATTTGAATAAGATTTTTCATATTGTTTTTAATATTTCTTTTCTCTTGAATGAATTACTCAAAACATGTTTTAAATTTTGTTGTTATATTTTTGTTTGCATCACTTTTATTTTTGCTCGTTTTTAGGAAGTGCATATACATAATGCCAAAAAAACCGTTTGAGATCGCGTTTAATAGAGATGGAAATCTTTACTGAATTTTATCTATTAATATACCAAAATATTACAAGAGATCAACCAAATTTCATGCAATTATGCCGTATTACACGAATTAGATACACAAGAATCCCAATCACTGGGATTACAAGGGATTACATAAATTAAATGGGATTTTAAAAGATTATAACGGATAATACAATATTATATAAGGGATTATACAATATCACAAACGAATACACAATATTACAAGGGATTACACAATATTACCATTGAACACGCAAGAATATAAGAAATTATACGGGTTCACGCAAGATTACCAGAGATTACGTGGGATTACATTATCTAGAAGCAGCGATAATTAAAACAAAATAAGCAATTTTTGGCAAAAATGGGCCTGTAAGACCACTACATTTGTTTGCATCATGTCTGAAATCTAGTTGATGTATTCCATTAAAAGTAATACATTTCCGGTATGTTAGAGAGGAATGACCTATTCACAGAAACAATTAAAGTAAAGAAAAATATTTTTCGGCAATAATAGGCGTGCGAGACCCCTGGATAGTTTTTTTAAATTATTTCATGCGTGAGGTCATAATTAATCAAAGTTATAAATTATAATATTTTAAGCCATTTATTATTATTTTTAACAATACGTTCTTTACACAATGCTAGAAAGTTGCGCTGTTTTCTCAAATATTCAAAGTCCTCCTACGTTTCGCTTATCGTGAATTAATAATTAATGCAATTGAATTAACCTAATTTTTGAAACAAATTGTTATTATTTACAACTATCTTCTCCTACAGTATTGCTAGACAGTTGCGATTTTGTCCGAAATTTTGAACTTTTGTTCAATTTTCACTAAGAAAGGTAGTAATTAATGCAAGTAACCGAACATAATTATATGAACAATTTATGAATGTTTACAACTATGTTCTCTTAGAGCTATGATAAAAAGTTGCGCTTCTTCTGAGATCATCAGTTTCTTTTCTAATTTTTTAGCTATAGACACATAAATGAACTTCAACAAGAATTATTTTCCAACTGGTATTGTATTTTCTTTGAAGTGGATTATTTCCACTCTTTTTCCAATGTTATATAAATATTAACTTAACTAAAAAGATTCTCTGAAACAGCTTTAAGGAAAGGTACATTCAATATGATCCATATAGAAAATTTGAAACATATTTCAAATATATGTTTCATTTCATGAAATATGTCCACAAATATGAAGAAATTGTTTTAAAAATTGTTATCTCCAATGCTTATTTATTATTTCTTGATAACTAAGAAGTCAAAGCAATGTCAGAATTATAAATTGTTTGAATAATTATGTTTGTTATTTATTATTATTATTCTATCATTAGCCATTTTCCTTTCGGGGTAGGCATGATTCGCTCGGTGAGGGAAGGAGTAATGTGAGGTAAGAGGTATAGATTTCTTAGATTGATCTAGAATTCTCGTTTTATTTATTTCAATGACACGTTGGTTCCGCTACACTGGTCCGACCCAGGTTGCTGATCAATTTCTCTAGGGATTACCCCAAGTGGGGAGCCTCACAAAGTTGTGATGTGGGGTTCCCCACTTCGACCCGTTTGTATCCAAGGTCTTTTGTTTCATGTGTCATGTATTTTAATGTCACTCTGTTTATAAACTATTGGTCGCCACACTTTTCTGTCCTGGCATACTACTCTAGCTTCCTTAACGTCCATGTATTTTTTCATGCAAGCTCTCGTAATTTCATGGCTCTCTTCATGGCTCTCTTCAGATTGATGTCTCGTTCACAGATTCTAACCAATCTTTCGGTGGTCTACCTCTGGGCATTCTGCCATTCACTTTACCTTTATATACTTGATAAATTCAAATTAAAAATTTTAATTTATCATAATGAATCATCGTGAAAGTATTAAATCTACTTTATACACTTGTTTGGTCAGTCGTTCATCCTTCATTCTTTCAAGATGTCCGAACCATCATAACTGATTTCTTTCCCATATGTCAACTTGTGTCTCTTGTACCACATTCCTTGAGGATCATCTCGCTTCGGCTTAGTCCATTAGAGTTTTCCCGCAGATTGTGGGCAGAGATTTCATACCAATCGCTTTAATTTTACTCTTGTATTTTTCATGACAGGTCCATGTCTTGCTACCGTATAGCAGAGTCGGTACAAATATAGAATTGTGTATTGCCATTTTAGCTTTTGTTGATATGTTCTTACTTCTGGGAATGGGCCATGCTCTACGGATAACCTTCATACCCTCATTTATGCGCCTTTCTAATTCCGGATCTATCTTTCCATCGCTATTGAATAGGCTACGCAGATATATGTACTTATCAACTAGTTCTGATCTCTCATCATTGAGGACAATGTTGCACATTGTTCTTTCACTCTTTCCTTCAAACACAATGATTTTTATTCTATTCGCGTTAATTTTGAGGCCCATGTTCTATATGCTTGTATTTAGTTTATTCAACTTTCTCTGCAAGTCCTCGATTGATTCTGCCATAACAATTTTGTCATCTGCGAAAGCTAACTCACGTACCTTGACGGTGTCGAGATCTCCACCTGTTTCTTTGAAGAGGGCCATTCTTAGACACCTATCCATGAATACGATAAATAGCCAAGAGGACATAATGCATCCTTGTTTCACGCCTTGTATAATATTGAACCAGTCACTCAGTTTCCCATTAACCCTCACACTCGCTTCAATAACTTCATAGATTGTTTTTATTGCTTGTAGGAGACATCAATCGAACCCGTACTCCTTAAGGACTCCAAAGTTTACTTCCCTTTATCTTGTCAAATGCCTTTTGTAAGTCAGTAAATGCACAGAAAACTTTCTTTCCAGCTCCCAAAGTTTTTTCTGTGATCTGTCTTAAGCTAAATATTTGATCTGTACATGATCTTCCTGGCATAAATCCACTTTGGCCTTCCCATATCTATCCTTCTGTTATTCTCATTACCCTACGAATAAGTATTTTTGAGTATATTTCACTCACTCACTAAGTAGAAAGTGGACAGAAAGTAAATTTTTTTTAGAAAAAACCCGGAACTATCTAGTATCTATATGTATTAGGTAGATAGTAATAAACATTAGTAATTTGTTTGAACAATTATTGACGTTAAAATGCATTAAATATTACCTCACTTTAAGTGTAAAGTGGACAAAAAGTGGAAAATTTGACAAATCCCGCAACTTTCTAACATTATACAAAGAAAATATTATCAAAAATAAAAATAAATTGTTGAGACAATTATTTCTTTCAACTTCAATTTATTATTACATCCCTCTAATTGAAATTTGGACAAAAAGTAGAAAATTTTATAAGAGAACTGCAAGTGTCTAGCATTATTTTAAGAGAATATTGTTGTAAATGATAATAAATCGTTTGATCGAATATTTCTGCCTAATTTCATTATTAATTCCTTTGTTCTATCTGAAAAGTTCAAAATAAGTTGAAAAATTCGGAAAAACAGCCACTTTCTATTTCTATTACACGGAGAAAATTTGTGTGTTAAATTTTGCATAACTTAGTTCGGTAAACGGAGGACATTACGGCATTATATTAAAATTTCACTTTCAGTCATGTAAAATGAAATAGGGTAATATTTGATGTGAAAATATGAATTATTAATATAAATTCATTAAAATTTAATTCGCGATTCAGTAAGAAATAATACAACAAGATATCAGAGATTACCTGACAGTTGGGTAAAATGAAATGTCGATTACCTACCAGTTAGGTAAAATGAGTCGAACTGTTAGGTACAGTTTCAATCATAGAAAACAAAGTCTACCTCTCTAAATATGTGAATTCTACATCCCAGTCATGTAAAATTTCGTGCGCCAGCAAAAAAAAACATTCTTGCTACAAACTGATTCTGTGGAAGATCATCCACTACTAACAAACACATGCTCACACATATAGTACAATTCATAAGTATATTGTTGGTACATATACACAATTTAACTCAAACAATTACATAAAATTACGATACATCACATACGATATAGTCGCACGCTTCTAACGATATTAACGCTATTAAAAATCGCAAACGCTGTGACGGGTTTCGAACCACCTAAGCTACGTTTAACGCATTGTATCCCTAACAACTAAACCTCACGGCTATCCTAACAGTTAGAATATCGGGGAAAAAATCTCGGCTATAAAGTTAAAGTACAAGTACGTCAGGGCCGTACAAAAAATATCTGATCCCCGTTTCATCGAAATTTGTTATTGTAACATTCTATCAATTAGCGGGCTTAGAAATTTGTCGGGAGTAAATAAAAATATTAAATAATTTTTTATTTTAAATTTTCTAACCTTGAAACTTTAAATTATTTGATTTTCAATACTTCAAACTTTTGCATGGTTCACGTTTTAAAAATAATAGAACATTATGTGTGCTAAGCGCGTACTAATGACCCTTTCTTTAGAAAAAGAACTCGGTTCATTTTCCAACATTTTTTAATAGATTTTACAGAAAATCTTATATTATTTGAGAACGTTGTACATGATTGACAGAAGTTTCCGTATAATAGCGAGGAAATTCCTCCAGTGAATTCAATATGAATTCCAACTTTTTCCACTTACTCACAATTCTTTCTTTTGGTGGAAAATTAGTTTATTTTATTGATAAAATTTTTTTTTCAAATAAAAGTCAACTCGATTTTGTTTTGAAATTTTTCTATAGACATTTGATCTTTTTGAAGAGAATTTATTTGTTTTCTTGAAAATTTAAATACTTCTACGGAAATTAAAGTTATTTGCTCAAAAACTTATTTATCTATCTGAAAATTTAACTAATATATTTTTTGTTAACAATTTAGCATTTTCAGTTAAAGATTTATCTATTTTGTTGAAAATTTGTCTTTTTCGCATAGAAGAACCTTTTTAGTTAAAATACATGTATTTGATTTAATTTCTTTGGTTAAAAAATAGTTTTTCTTATTGAAAATTAATTTTTTAAACTAAAAATTTAACTCAATTTCTTATCGAGATTCTTTTACATTCAAATTTAATCTTTTTGGTAAAAAATGCAGTTGTTCAGTTGAAAATTCATTTTATTTGCTTAAACACTTATTTCTCTAACTAAAAATTAAAGTATTCTATACTTTGTTAAAAATTTATGTTTTTTAGTTGAAAATTCATTCATTTAGTTGAAATTTTTTTTCTGGAAATTTTCAACCTTTTTGGTTGAAGAGGCAACTATTGGATTGAAAATTCCATTAAAAATGAAAAATGTTGATGGAACATTCATGTATTTTCTTAAAAATTATTCTTTTTTAGTAGAAAATGAATCTTCTTGGTTGAAATTTTCATTTCTACAGTTGAAAATTATTTTTTATATTGAAAATTAACTTTTTTAAAGAAAAATTCAGTTTTCCAACTAAAAATTCAAATATACTCCATTTTTCGATTTTTTTTCATAGCCATTACATCTTTTCGGTTGAAAATTTAACTATTCTGTTGAAAATTCATTTTATTTGTTCACAAACTTATTTCTTTCTCTGAAAATTAAACTATTCTATTCTTTGTTTAAAATTAATTTTTTAGTTGAAAATTTGTCTTTTTTTCATCGAAGATTCATCTTTTTGGTTGGAAATTTACCTAATTGGTGAAATGTTGTTTTTTTATTGTTTTTCTTTGAAGATGCATTATTTTAGTTGAAAGTTCATTTCTTTTGTTGAAAATTGAACAAATTTTATTGAAAATATGTTTTTTTTATTGTTGTAAAAAATAATTTTTACAGCGAAAAAGGTAGCTACATACTTCATTTCTGCTAGAAAATTGATCTTTTCAAGTTGAAAATTCACTTATTTTGTTAGAAACATTTTCTCTTTTAGGATAAATTCAATTATTTAGGTAGTAAATTCATATTTTTTCTTTAGAAATTCAACCTTGTTTTTAAACATTAGTCTTCGGGCATCTCCCGCCTCGAAGTTCGAAGTCAGTTGTCCAGTGCCGTCCGATGTTTTTTTATCGCCCACATCCTTATACGTCAATTTTTAAATACATTATACTTTGATTGAGTGACTTAATGAGTATTATCTACTGAGATAAAAGGATAGTATATATATTTGAATATTTTCTCAAATTCTACAGTATAAACCGAAACTTAAAAATGTTAAAGTGTCTACGGGGGACTTGGCTTTAAACTTCAGCCCTGAGAAAGTTGACGTCCCTAGCGAGTCTCATTTTACCTTACTGTTGTGTAATTCCTCTCCTAATGAAAGTGAAAATCTCTTTAAAAGTTCTGCAATCTATACTTTCTTTCAAGTGAATCGTTAATATCACACAAAAGTAAACTTTATATCCCTCATTTGATGAAAATTTACAATACTTCGCGTTATTTTATAATATACTGGTATTAAAATAATACAATCCTTATATCAATTATTACATATCAGAATTTTCACTTTCGGACTTGAGATTTTACATAACTCTTTTGTATTATTTATAGTTCTGTTTTGTATTAAATCCTAAAATAATTGTAAACTTTATCTAAATGCAGTAATGTCCTCCATTTACCTAACTAATTGGGTAAATTCTAATGAACAAATTTTCTCCGTGTATAGAACAAAATTGTTAAAACAATAATACATTGTTTGCAAAGTTTATTTAAACATTTACCCACCAGTAGGGCATATTATTTTAGGTATTAGAAACAGTGCGTATTATTTTAGGTATTAGAAACAGTGCGTATTAAAAAACAGGAAAGAAATCATCATTAGCGCTATAAACTCTCAAAACCACATTTTTCACTCATGGCGGTTTATTGTCAAGAGAAATGTTGAGTGTCAACTCGAATTAGGTAATATTGATTATTCTGAATAAAATGTACATACAGGTCTTTTTTTCTTATGGGAAATACGTGCTGAACTTCATGGAGCTTGCGGAACCCCTAAATATCGGCTAAAAAACAGTTATTTTTTGTAGATTCGAACGAATTTGAGGGCTATATGCATGAAACTTCAAAAACGAAAATTTCCAATGCATTTTTGGACCACCCTGATGAAAATACATAATTATAATATTCCTATATTTTTAATTTTGCACCGTCAAAAATTATAAACATTTTTTAAAGAAATGCAAATAAACTAAGGGAATTGCATAAAGTTATATATGAATTTACATATCAAATCGTTAGTAATAATTTACGAAATGATGGCATTTTACATGGAATAAATTATTGGACATTTTCTGATAGTTAGTGTCAATTCTGGTCCCGCTTGCTCTAATTCTCGTCCACGTGAAAGCCGATGGTCACGCCCATTCCTTTCAACACTTCGATGGACCAGTTCAGGGCGATGACCACGAGGTGACTTGGGTGGACAAGCAAGGCCACAATCATCACGACTATGAAGCCCGCCCCCATTACGAATTCGCTTACGGGGTTGAAGACCATCATACTGGGGACTACCACGGCCAAAAGGAACACAGAGACGGTAATCCTCCTTGAATCCTCGAGACAATTTTATTTTCTTCTTCGCCGAAAGTAAAGATCCTACACGCTTCTAGGATAGTAACAATTTTTTATCATTTTCAGACCAAGATTCTGTGAAAAGAGTCAGGATGTAAATATTTACACTTCTCTCACTTTTAAATATAAGACTTCAAGTATTTATTCTTCTCTCAAATTTTTCGAACAATATGAAGATACAGAATTTTCAATTTAAATTTATGGGAAGAAAAAAAAAATTTCATTGGACCAGAAACTTTTAGAAAGAGAATGTAGTTTGAAACGTTTGATAAGTTTTAATGGAGTGTAAATCAAATATTTTGCATAGAATTTGAGTGTTACAGAGAAAACATTAAGTTTCCTGAACTGTTAATTTCTTGTGCTTTGCAGCAGATGTAACATTGTTGGGTAGCTATTAATCCTTAGATCTCTCGAAACTACAACTCGGACCAACTGTTCGATTATCTTCCTGTCTTTGGCTTCCCACACCCCAATCAGAAATCTAGCTTGTTCTCAATCCATAGTTTGTAAATTCAGCAATAATTGTCGAACAATTCGCTTCTCTGAAACAGAATGTTTTTAAAGTTTTTTAAAGTAAGCAAACAAATGTGATTTTTCCAAATCGTTATTCCTTCAGAATCTTAACTTTATTTAAAAAAATTCAAAAATTTTATCATTATTCTAAATTGAACAGTTTAGTCATTTACACTTCACAATTAGCTATTTAAAATAGCACAATGAGAAAAAAAAAAGAATGAAGAATAAGCACCAGTTCAAAAACTGCGTCACACTGCCAGGTTGGGAGGGGGGCGGGAGGGATGACAGATTTTGTGACTGTTAGGGAGTGGAGAGGTTAACGAAGGTTGTGAGATCACGCATGGAAAATATTAATGTATGAAGCAGTTGTTTGAAATTCTTGAAGAAATGAATGTTAGTGATTTTATTTTACAAATAGAGAATCTAAATACCAACTTCATATTCTATCTGCATTTTCCATCTTTACTCCTTTTCAAAAGAATCACTCTTTTTTTCTTGTTTTTTAAGAAACTTCTTCTTTTTCTCCTTTTTTCAATGAAATTATAACTTCTACTACTATTGGGTTCAATATTTAACATATTGGTTGAAAATTCGTTTCTTGTTGATATTCAAATCTAATTTTTTCAACTGAAAGTTGGACTAAACCAATATTATTCAAAAATTGATTACTTTTAATTGAAAATTCCAAAATTTGCGGTTAAAGATTTATGTATTTTGTTATAAAATCGCCATTTTAGTAGAAAATTAGTTATTTTAATCGAAAATTCAACCACTGTGTTGAAAGTTAAACTACTTTGTTAAAAATTCACTTTCCGATTTGAAAATCTATCTCTTTAGTTGGAATTTTAGCAACTCTTTTTGCAACTGTTTTGTTCCAAAATCGTCTGGTTGGCTGAAAAATCTTCCCTGGTCGATAGTTCAACTTTTTTGGTAGAAAGTTGATCTCTTTTGGTTAAAAGTGCAACTGTTTGATTAAAAATTAATCTTTTTTGATTGAGAATTCAGATATTTTTTTAAGATTTGTCTTTTTTGGTCGAGATGCATTGTTTTTAATTTAAAACTAAAATATTTTTCGAGAAAAAGTTCTTGGTTGAAAATTCAGCCTCCTTTTAAGAAATTCGATTCCTTGATTTAAAAGTTCAATGGGATGCATTTATTTCCGTATTACTTTCCTATTTTTTTGAAACATCACCCTATTTTTCCTATTTCAAGAGAATTATGGACGAAGAAGTGGAAGGGTGGAAGAAGTTTTTAAAATGGCATGATGTAGTTTTTGTACGCCTCCTAAGGAATATATATTGAAGGATGAAGAATGAATAATAATTAATGCAGAATCAGAAATGAGTAGCAAAGTTTGAAAAGCATTTTGAAAATCTGAATAATTTAAATCAAAAATGTAAAACTTCATTTCAATTGAATAATTCAATATTATAAGTTTAAAACACTGAATTGGAAACAATGATATTCTACAATTGTTTTAGAGAAAAAGTGAACAATATCGATCTTATAATCGATTTTAAACTTCTTCTCTTTTCACTTCAGGTAAAAAAGTAACTGGAGAGTACACTCTGAAAGAGCCAAATGGAAATATCAGGACTGTAAAATACGTCGCTGATAAGGATGGATTTCACGCTGAAGTATTCAACAGTCATGATGAACATGATCGCTGATCAAGCTCTCAACACATATCACCACTTCTCATTACCAAAGACTCACTCGACATTAGAGGAAATAATTTTCTCATTTAAAGAGGATATATTTAGAAATTACATTTTATAATATGTATTGATATTATAGGGTCTTATCCAGATTCTATCATAGGTATAACTTGAGTATGTGAATGTATGTTTAATGACCTTTTTAGATATTGGATTAGAATGTAAGAAACAATTTTTGTAAAACAAATTAATTGAAATAAGCAACGCTAGGTCATTCAAAATCCTCTGGAGATAAATTCTTCTAGCATCTAGAGAAACACATAGCATAAATTCTAATAGAGACTTCTTGTATATAACTCGCTTCTGTCTCTACTTACTTTGATGATTTTACAAGTTAATGATGCACCTTTCACGTTATAATACCGATTTAATGACATTGAGCTGGAAAAAATTTAATAAAGAAACTCATACGATAGAAATTAGTCATTCTTAAGAAGGTAATGTACATGAGATGTGACAGTTATTGAGGTTATATTTAAAAATTCTACCGACTGCAGTTCTTTCTTTATGCTGATATCTATCGGATATCAAAGAACTAAAAAGGAACTTTTAAAAAGAGTTCTATTGAAGTCTTAGATCGGAGGGATGCAAACTTTTATTTGAGCCGCAACATTATTAAACAACCAGCTTTTTCTGTGGTTTTTTATTAATTTTTTGTGTACCTTGCTTCTTTTCCGAAAACTTAATTTTTTTATTTTTGAAGTTTTTTTGTAAGAATGAAATGAAAACTACGTGTCCTATAAAGAAACGATTAATGAAAAAATTGTAGATCTTTTTTAGGTGCACAATTAACGTTTATTCATCTTTTTTTCCGAGTTCTGAACTTCTCAAAACGTTAAAATTTGACAAAAACGGGGGTGGGGGGGGGGGGGTCAAACTTTGAACAAGTATATCACCTTCTCTGATGAGAATGTGAAGAGTTCCCATAAACTTCTCTAAGAAACGAAAACTGGGTCTTCTATAGAGATTCTTGTATCTCTATTTGTGCTACAAGAGCCTCTATAAAAGATCCAGTTCAAATTCAGCAAAACAGTTTATACGAACCTTTTCACTGCACATTTGATGTATAACAACGCACACATAATTCGAATTTTTTATTAGACAAAAAAATATCCCCGAATTTAAAATTCTGAATTTAAAAAAGGGCCTTATTGATTTCCTTCTTTCTGGCTCCAAATATTTGGCCAACATCAGATAAATGTATTCTGCAAGAAGTTTTTTTTGTGTAAGAATTTTCAATAACCTTAGGAACAAAAAAACCTATTTGCGCTACAAAAGCCTCTATGGAAGACCCAGTTTTTGTTTGACACAAAAATCTATATGAACTTTTTTACTATATATTTTTTGTATTACAGTTTACACATAATAAGAATTTTTTATCAGAAAAAAATTCTCAAAGAAACAAAAGGGCCTAGCCGGTTAAGCATGTAAAATCTGCCTCCGCACGTATTAAGTTCAAATCAACGTCATAGTTTCATGCCCATGTGAAGTCTAATTTCTCATTTGGAACATTTGGGCAACATGAGAGAATCAAACACTGCAAAGAACTTTTTCCGTCAAAATTGAACGATTCTTGGACTCTATCAGTGCCAAAACATGAGAATCCGTTAAAAACTATATATGGAAAATTTGGCCGATTGCATCACACTCTCATGAATGAGAAAGTAAAAATTTAATGAGCTTTTTTCATTTCATCATTATGAAATGATTCCGCATAACTCGAAATGAATGGAATTAATGGAAAGAACTGATAATTATCAAATTATTGTTTTGAATGTAAACTTACATGCTGAACCAAGGAGCGAGTTTAAAGTTCGTAAAAGAAGAAATTTATTATGATGCGAATATTTTTAATTCACAATGTTTCATATAAATACACCAGAGCTTCGATAGATGATAGATGCATAAAGCGCCAGCAGCGAAACGCAAACAGGCAGGGCCGCCTGAACCGTTTCCATGATATTGCGCAATCTACTTGACTGCGTAGTAATGCAGTGCGTCCCTTCATAGCCGGAGTCGCAACCGTCTCTCAGCCTGACCCCTGAGAAACTGTGGGGTAGAGCAATTCTAGGAATTGCTGATATCGCCTGCAGTCGCGCGAGCATCTATCGAAGCCCTGGTGTACAATCAAATTTATATTGAAATCATATTACAAATGATTTTTTCGATTCCTTTTAGATATAAGAAAATTAATAATGAAATAATTTTTTTAGTTGTACAAATTTTAAGTAATGTAAATAATAATATAATATTAATAATATTCATGAAATGGAATTAATTTAACCCAATTCATATTATAAACCCTATACATAATAGGGTGGTCTAAAATAACGTACTTTCGTATTTTGAATATTCCGTCCCGAAAATTGAATGTTCATATTGGAAAAACTCTTAAGTATTTTTCTAGATATTTAAACCAATAATTGTTTGAGCGTTTAAATAAATGACTGTTATGCCTATTTAGCGGTTTCCTTCTTACTGAAAGGCCTGAAATTAGTTATATGTATTAAATAGGCATTTAGACCATTATGTTCCAATAAATTTATCTTCAAAAAAAAAAAAAAAAGAAGGAAATTTTCATATACAATTTCAAAAGGGTTGATGAGTAACATGCTCTCTCCGTAGAGATCGCGGGACCTTGCAGGTGGTGAGAGCACTTAAGGGACTCATCCGACTACATGTGACGCGCGCTGAAGAAACGGGGCTCACTCTGAAAAGTAGGATTATTGAGGGCGAGCGGTCGAAGTCGACCGGATAGACGTGACTCTCAGAAGAAAGGGAAGACTCACGAAATCTTCCCACTCCACTTAGCACTACATTCTCACGAGAAAAGAGATAGGTCGTAGACGCGGCTCACGGTGGGTTATACATGAGACGCTGAAATATAGTGGTGAGTGGTGAGAGGTGTTTCACGGGATCTTGAGCTCTCGAGCGAAAGCCTGCTATCTCGGGTACCTAACAACTCAATTATTAGCAATAATAACACTTGCAAATTTTTTTCGATGATTTCATTAAAAAGAGCAACTCAAAAACTATCGAAAGTTTTAAAAACCTCGATTTCGATTTTGTTAGAGTAAGCCCCCTTTCTTCGGCCCACGTCACATATATCTGGAATAGGTGAACCAGATAGGCTGCATCGCGAGGTGTAGCTACTCTGGGAAACTGACAGACTATCTATGCATATGGGACCTGAACTAAGGAGTGATCCTTCCAGAGGGTAATAGCAATGCTTCCTGGAATATCAAGGGCGCAAATTCTCATGCTCTTAAGCTACGATGTGATTGTTGTGTCAAGGCCTTAATAGCACCAGGGTCAACAAATCCTGGAACATCCCAGTTTGCCCTCCTGAGTAGAGGCAGACAAGCCGGGGTTTTCAAGAAGGTGTCTTAACGGAGACTTCGGGACATCCGGTTGAATCCCATAGTATGTAAATCCGTCCTCTATAATTTGGGCTCTGCAGAGGGTGTTTCTTATTTCCCCAGCTTTTCGTAGGACCGAAATAAGCAAAATACGAGAAATGAACAAAATTAGGGGGCCCGTTCCGGGACCTTCTTCTAACCCACCATCAAAGGTGTACGGCACCTCAGGGGTCAGTCCACCACGAGTGGTGCAAACTTCTGACCACGATGGCAAAAATCTTGCTGAAACGGTGGGAAAACAGCTGACGGAATTCTCTGTAAGAAAGGGGCAACTTAGTGGAGCACAAAGAAAGAGAAACTTTAAGGCGCGGATCCTAAACAGCAGCAAGGCGACGGCTATCATAGTGGAGGCCGCAGATGTCTGGTCGCAGAACTAGATGGTAGAGAGAACTCCGACGTTCAGGCTCAAGGAGGTACTTCAGGGTGACCGTACTGATTCCCGGCGCCCCCGGGGATCCGTCGATCGTTCTGAGGCACCTGAGCTTCCAGAACCTGCCTCCACGAGCCGATTCGTCAAAGGTGTATTCCGACAGGCAGGGATTCAGGCCGAATGGGAGAAGCGGGATTCTAGTCATTGGTCTTCCCGAATTCCCAATCAGAGACCACGCGGATCTGGATTACCGACCCTATTCAGGGGCGAGTGAGTTCATCCTCCGAGTGACACAACTTGGATCCGTAGGGCGATCAGAAGCGTCCGGAGGTGCCCTGAATTGGCCTTTCAATGGCTGAGATGTGAATCTTCATGATGCAGATTAATTTGCGTTACAGCAAAGGCTCATCGGCGGTTCTGTCTAGACGCATGTCAGTGGTGCAAACTAACATTGCTTGTCAAGGATATGGATGCGATCTTGGTGCTTAACCTCTGCTCCAGGGATCTCACCGTTACAAGAGTGAGACTCAGGGGCAAAAGCGGTGAGAGGCTCGAGATTTTTATCGCTTCGGCCGACTTCCTGGGCGATGCTGAGGGACCCACTAATTCGGTGTGGGGAAGCACAAACATCAATGCCCGAGGAAGGTATGAAATGGAATACCTATCAGGTACTGAGCTGGAGATTCTAAATCGGGGTGGTAATGCCACATTCCACATGGAAAACAAAAGTGAGGTTCCCAATGGCGCACAAGAGCCATTGGGTAGACTTGGGGTCTGTGGCCGAGAAATGCTTGCAATGGCTCTATTCTGCTGTCCTTGAGCCAAGGCTCGCATATGCGACCGTGGTCTGGTAGCGGCGGGCGAAACTTGAAGCGATACAGGATAGACTGCGACGATCACGAACTCTAGCATTTGAGGGTTTGACAGGAGAAATAAGAACTACGCCCACGGCGGCGATAGAATTCATGCTCTGTGAAAAAGCAACGCGATGGGCCGCCTGGAAGAGTCAAAAGATCGACTCGGCGGACTAGGCACACTAGGCTTCCAAACGACATCAGTACACTGTCGATTCTAGAGATGGGGCAAGATAAATAAAAAACCGCTTCAACACGCCAAAACTTTTCGCTTCTGCATTCAAAACAGGGATATGTGGGAAGCAAATTGTAACCCACTTCTCCAGGGGGAAATCTGGTATACAGATGTCTCTAGAAGATATGGAGGATCAGAATTAGGAATCTGTGACAGCACGAGAAGGGAAGGGATAGGGATCCCGCTTGAGCCACATGCTACTGTCTCTCCGGTGGAGGTCCTGGCAATCCTTTCCGGTGCTAAAACTTTAATAGAAGAAAACGCTGCTGGCAGGCAGATTACGATTTGCTCGGACAGCCGAGCAACAATAATTTCAGTTACGAAACCGGATATAACATCAGAACTGGTTTGGAAATGCAAAATGGTATTAAACTAACTCGCATGAAAGAACGAAGTGGCTCTCATATGAGTTCTTGGTCAGACACGGATCAAGGGCAACGAAAATGCGGTTGGCGAAATGTTGACAACTTGCAACGCAACGAGTGAATACATAGGACCGGAACCGGTACTGGGACAAGCGTTTTGCTGCATCAGGATGACCATCAAAAGCTGGATCCGAACAAAGAACCGAGAATACTGGGAACAAGGCTAGGGTCGCCGAGAGGCGAAAGCCATCCTGGGCTATATGTACAGAATGACCGAGCCACGGAAATATTGGGTCTACTCAAGAAAGACGCAAGGAGAGTGGTTCAGATGCTGACTGTGCACAAACGCATGAACTATCATATGCACAAAATGGGGCATAACCTCACGACAGAGTGCAGAGATGTTTCATCATCCCTGCTTGTCTCAGGCCAGTACCTGGCATTAGCTAGGCTCAGTCAGCGAACATTTGGGACCCATTTCATGGAACTTTAGGAAATTTGAATGCGATCAGTAATTGATATACTAGGCTTTACCAGGAGGTGAGAGCTTCTGAGAGCGAATTGTTGAGGTTGTGGCACAATAGGTTTCATAGCTTGAGCGCCAGGGACGCTCTGAGGGGTTTCCCACCCGCTTTTAAACTAAACTAACAAATTAATGTGTACAAATTAAAGGGTGCTCAACATTTTTAAAACCCCGAACCCGATGGTTCGGGTTGGTATTTTTTCAGATGGGGTCGACCAGGTCGGGTCTCTATTTCGTAAGCCGGCCCGGAAACCCTACAGGAAAACCCAAATATAGGACCAAGAGTTCAATGAAAAATGTTCCTTAAATATCTGGTAACTCGCGGTAAATCTAATAATTTATAGTTACTAATCGTAAATAAATAGCTAACGAATAATACTTTAAACAAAGCGACGCAGATCAATATTATCAACGAATTGCTCGCACACCGAATTCACAAAGAAGTTGACACACGATAAAGTGACCGATTTCAAGAATTGATCGATCTGTAATGTTTGTCAAAAAAAATATCTTGGAGGAGTCGGCAGCAAGGCCTGCTTCTTTATCGGGTTTCTGGGACACGAAAGAGTCAAAAGACGGACACAAGCGACCCTAATGCCAATTCTGAAAAATTTCGGAAACTTGATAGACGAGTTTAAAACACTCTAGCGCCAGCCCAATGCATCAGCTGTGGAACACAGTCGCCGTGAGCACGTAGTCGCAAGCATGAACAAAACGGAAACGAACTTGAATCAACGGGCGAATGTGATTGCCTGTTATGGTTGCAATTTACCAGGATTCCGCAAGAGAGACTGCCTGAATTGCAATAAAGAACGCGACGCGAAATCTAAGTTAGCGGCGACAGAGTTTTCTAAGTTAGAAGTAGAACAGAAGATCCAGATTCCAGTCCCGAGACTGCTCATGCACCTGGACACTTTGATATATATATATATATATATATATATATAATTTAAAAAAAAGTTAAACAACTACCGCAGGGTACCACTAAGAGCAACTGCCATCTGGAAAAAATGTCAATGGCCCCCAGTAGAACCGCGGTAAAATACACCTATGGCCACTATGGCACGACGAAATCACAACGACAGGCCGGCGAAACCCTCGTGTGTCTTGAGGACACGTAGCGACCCAAGGATGACAGCTTTCTGCATCCATCTCGCAAGAGCCTTGGCATATTTTTGGCACGCGGGTATGGCTTTAAGGTTACGAACCAGCGATAATTTCACACCTCCGAGAGCACCTATCACAAGAACAATTACTCGTACCGAATATTTTGGGTACAGTCGACGCAGCTCTCTTTTAAGGTCTTGATATCTCTCCTCTTTTTCTTTCTCCTTTGCAGTGATGTTGTATTCGGATGGAGCCGAGAATTCGATCACGAATATAGTTCGTTTCTCGAAGTCTTGGAGAACAATGTCAGGCCTCGAGTGCGCAACGGAGACTGCTGCCCGAAAATCGTAGTTCCAGAAAATCTGGCACTTCTCGTTTCGGACAATTGACTCTATATCCCTTGGAGCGTTCGGCAGGGCAGGGTCGCGACCAACACCGTAAGAGCGACAAAGGTGGTAATAAAGTACTCTTAGGGCCGCATTATGTCTATAGATATACGTTGTTCCTGCGTGGGTCGGACACCCCGATAGTATATGTTCTAGGTACTCAGCGTGTGCATGACACGCTCTGCACCTATCACTGGGAACTTCTTGACATAAAATGCGGGCGCGGTATGCTAAGGTGGAGATTACAACGTCCTGGCATGCGAAAATAAAGCCCTCTGTACCTGAATTGAGCCCTGATGATTTGAGGAAAGCAAAAGTTTGCTCCTTCGACAAGGACTGTTTTTCTACATTTCTGTGAAAGTTTCCGTGCATTTGCTTGTCGAGTAGCCCTTGGTGAAATTTTCCAACCTCTGCTTTTTTTACTTCGGCTTTTAGACGTGAAGCATCTAGATGGAGTAATGCACTTTCCTCACTTCTGATGTTAAAATTCAGGCCAAGGGTCTCAGCAGCTTGCTCCGCGGCTTTGTAAAGGAACGCCCCTTCGCCAATCATCTCGTGGTTTCTGACCATCTTTAGGAGAGGATCTCTGCCATTCGCAACGATGTAAGCTGTACTCAAAACAATTCGATTATGAAGACACTGGAGATTCAGAAGTCCGCGTCCGCCTTGCTGGCGTGAAATGTATAATCGCGGAACTGACGAATTGATATGCAAGCTTTTATGCATATGCATGATCTTACGCGTTGTGACATCAAGGGCCTTAAGCTCGTTCTTCGTCCATTGAACCACCCCAAACGAGTAGAGTAGAACCGGGACGGCAAGCATGTTAGTCGCAGATACCTTGTTCAACGCCGACAGATTGGAAGACCAAATCTGTCGAAGAAGATGCTTGTATCTGCTTCGGAGAGACTCCTTCACTGATGTTACGTCCTGAATGCGGCTTTGAGGCACGCCCAGGTATGTATAGGTCTCTCCAGTGTTAAGATGTCTAATAACACTTATATCCACAAGCTCAGGGTCCTTGGGAACGCCAGTAATCTTTCCTTTCTTCAAATGAATTTTGGCACACTTGTCCAAACCAAAGTCCATCCCAATCTCTCCTGTGTAGTTCTTGACGATATTTAAAGCAGTTTGAAGTTTGCTTTTACCAGCGGCATAGATCTTCAGGTCATCCATATAGAATACATGAGTGACCTTATGCTCACGCTGATTAGTGTCGCCACAGAGGTATCCAGGAGAATTTCGTAGTGCAAGAGATAGAGGCAAAAGTGTGATGCAAAAAAGCAAAGGGCTCATACTATCCCCTTGAAAGACGCCCCTCTGGAAGGTGACGTTGTTCGTCGTCAGACGATAATTCCTAGATGAGATGGTAAATCTAGTTTTCCAAAGAGGCATCAATCTCTCTATGCATCTCACTATGTGTGGATGTACCTTCAAGCTTTCCAACAGACAGATGATAAGTCTATGAGAGGTTGAATCAAAAGCTTTCCGGTAGTCAATCCAGGCCATTGACAGGACGCGCTGATGGACTGTAGCGTCTTTACAGACACACCTGTCAATCAGCAGGTTCTCTCGACAGCCTGCTACACCTTTTTTTGAGCCACGTTGTTCGTACATCTCTCGCCATACAGGCTCAATTCGTCGAACAATCCTGTTGTTTAGGATAGCTGTAAAAATCTTATACAGTGTGTTCAAACAAGTTATTGGCCTGTAATTCTCTGGTTTGGACAAGTCGCCTTTTTTCGGTAGGAGTATAGTGCGTCCTAACACTAGCCACTGCGGAATGGGCATCTCCGACTTTAAATATGAGGTGAATATGCGGGCCAAATGTTGGTGTGTAGAAGTAAACTTCTTCCACCAAAAGTTCTTGATACAATCTGATCCAGCACCGGAAAAGTTCTTCGTGCCTCTAAGTGCTTTTTTCACCTCTTCGGCACTCCTCCTCAGATTTTATGAGGCTGTCGCAAAACTCCTTGAAGCGAATGATATTGTCAGTATCTTCCTTCAACTCTAGTGTTTTCGGGATCTTGTACACCTCTCTCCAAAAAGTCTCTACCTCCTTGGGCTTGGGTGGATTTTTTACAAAAACAGGGGGATCACTGAAGAGGCGCGATGGGTCAGCGAGAAACTGTTGATTCTCTCTGATCCATCTCTCCCTCTTCTGTATCCTCCTCCTTGCGTCAGATAACAGCCTTATTTTGTCAACAATATGCTGCTTGATTGTCAGCAGCTTTGACTTGTTTAGTGTGTGATTCAAGGTCCTTAGTTCGTAGGCGAACTTTCGAACCCCTTCCGTGAACGGTCTACCAGATGTTATGTAGTCAATCACACATTGAACACGGGACGCATTCTGTCTTGCCCATCCAATTTTCTTGTTCAGTTGATGCAAGCGTCTTCTTGTATTTTGATCCATCGTCGGTTTGAGCCTTCGATTTGAATCAGCCAAAGCTGTCGCAGCACCATAAACTGAGCAATTGATGGTCCAGAGGTCGGACTCTTGCGAGATATCTCCACAAAGGCAGGCATCCATTTCAGCCAGATCTTGGGGCTTAAGAGGAACCTGCATGTTGATGTTCCTCCTTGTACTGAAATTGCCATCATCTTCAAGAAGGTGCCTACTTTCTGCGGTTGGTCTTAATGTCGTTTCATCTTCGTCTGCAGCTTGTTCAAGCAGCGGTTGAGGAAGCGCTCCGCGTACATATCCATTTTTGCGGAGGTAGTCGGCTTGATTTCGCAAAGACTGATGCGAAACGTGTTGAAGCTCTGGGTGTTTCTGGCACCACAGAGTATGCATACGCGCCATAAAGCCTCCACGAACAGGGATAATACCTGCATCGTAGCAGTCTAACACATCATTCTTAAGTTGATCCGTCCACTCAATGTGGGCGTTTCGCCGGTTCGTCGTTGTGTTTCCATCTAAATTATTTTCAGCACCCCGAACTCTAGGATGATCGGCATTGTTTGCCGATCCATTGTCGGGTGCTCTGCGCGTTCGATCGTTTTGAACCGCATCTACAACATTTTGGTGGTTTTTTGGTTTCATTGTTGTTCCCACGAGCAGCTAGGGAAAGGGTTCGTCCATCCTTGTAGAGCCCCGCGTGCAAGGATAAGGCTATTACTCTGAGACATCGCCCGATATCCCAGAGTCACCGTTAAAGACACCTCACCCAGGTGCCATGCAGCTTTCGGCACGGTTCGCACACCTTCGCTTAGGGGTTATTCCTTCGGGACCATCCCTGGACAATTATCCGCGACTGCTTATTAATTATTGTATCCATATTCAGCAGAAACCCTTGGTACGGGGACCCTCTATCCGCAACCCAAGGACGCGTTCAGTGGCTTTGTCATAAGCCCTTCGGTTCTATTCCAAGGGAATCGAAACCGAAATCTATATATATATATATATATATATA